>NC_059637.1:7880595-7958095 GCF_020424385.1 Procambarus clarkii
CCTCCACTCCCTCACGCTGAAGCACAAGGCTTGTGTAGCGCCTATATCTTCCCCACTCCCTCACGCTGAAGCACAAGGCTTGTGCAGCTCCTATATCTCCTCCATCTAGGTTCCTGAGACACCGGGGATGGATGGGCTACACTCGTCTCGGTGACGGGAACTGACTGCGACTTTGTGTACCTAGTTGACCTTTCTCGATGAGCCGATACTTAGGTCTTCCAATATGGGTCGTGGCTGTCGTATTTCGGGCGTTCCCCTTGACAATGAAGACATCGATTTTGCATAGAGTCGTGAGTCCGATCCCGGTCTCACAACTCTTGAGAGTTGAGATGGAAGTCTGTCCAACTTTGTCCAAAGCCGACGGACAAAATATACTCAAATAACGTTAATTCAACAGAAGATAAACGACACTAACGTCGATTCATTGTCAGATAGACGTGGTTTTGACACATTTGGTGCAGGTGCGGAAATACCGTTATGAATAACGAGTGGATAGCAGCGTTGATGAAGGGACGAGCGTGGGAGGATTTCTAGGCAGTAGGACAGTTAACGACTGGAGTGCTGTGAACGACCTGGTTATCTCTCATCCCTACCTGCTCTCGCCCCCGCTGCTCGCAAGGCGGGGACTCAAGAGCAGCTCAACCCCTGCAAGCTCAACTAGGTGAGTACACCTCCAGGAGGCAGCCCACGATTGACTGATTGATGAAGGTTAAGCCACCCATGAGGTGGCACGGGCATGAATAGCCCCTAAGATGCTGCCCACATGTTGTTGTTGTTATAGATTCAGCTACTCGGAGCAAGTTCCAAGTAGCACGGGCTATGGTGAGCCCGTATGCTGCCCACAACTCCCAGGTACCTAAATACTGCAAGGTGAATAGAAGCACCAGGTGAAATGAAACGTTATCCCCAATGGTTTCCATCCCAGCCGGGGATTGAACCCGGGTTTCTCGGCTATGAGTCGAGGATGTTCACCTCTAGACCATGTTTATGTGAAGAATCATATCTTATGAAATGAACTTTAAGGAACAGGTGAGTTAAAGTAGATGAAAGGAAGTACGTTTAGATAAAAGGGGGTATAGGGGGAGGATAAGGGGGCGGAAGAGAGGGGAGGGGGGTAGAGTAAGGGGGAGAGATGTCAGAGGCCGGCCAGCCAATCACGGACATACCAGGTTGAGAGAGAGAGAGAGAGAGAGAGAGAGAGAGAGAGAGAGAGAGAGAGAGAGAGAGAGAGAGAGAGAGAGAGAGAGAGAGAGAGAGAGAGAGAGAGAGAGAGAGAGAGAGAGACAGACAGACAGACAGAGAGACAGAGAGAGACAGAGAGAGACAGAGAGAGCCAGAGATAGCCAGAGATAACAAGAGATAGGAAGAGAAAAACAGGCAAGATCAGACCAGACCGCCAAGAGAGAGAGAGAGAGAGCGAGAGAGACAAAGATGATAACAGCGCCCCAAGCGGCTCTCCTGGTAACGCGAGACCCAGACTAAGGACTCATTAAGACCTCTGATTATGTTGACATAGTTGCGCAAACAAGATACGCTTCAGCACGTTTAATAAGGAAAACACCCTCAGAGCAGCAATTAAAACCCGCGAGGATATTATCCCGGCCGGCCCACATCCATCCCGGCCCATATTAGCCGCCAGGCCACTTGCGTGCGCACCATTCACGGTATCATAATCTTAATATTATTTCTGGTGAAGATGGCAGCAATAGCCAAGCTGTTGTGGCCAGCGATGGCGTCATCCACATATATATGTAACGTCATATACAAAATGTCGTAAAATCCTCTATTTTACAAAATGTCGTAAAATCCTCTATTTTACAAAATGTCGTAAACAAAATGTCAAAAACAGGACAAAATGTCGTAAAATCCTCTATTTACAGATGTGTGGGTTAGGCGGCTAATTTACGGCAGGTAAAATTCAATCCTAATATTTAGTAATCAGTTCAAGACTTACGACATACTAGCCAAGAACACGATAATGAATATGAGTGTAAATCCCGACGGCTTACGTACGGTTCTTAGTCTTAAAAAAAAAAAGTGCCTTTGTGAGGGTCGGAGGAAGAGTTGATTAGGGGGTTAGGTGAGGGGAAAGAGAGAGGGGTACTGAGACATGGGGATCAGAGGGTATAAGGGGAGGAGTAACAGGAGGATTAGGGATAAAGGGGGGGGGGGAGGATGTTCGGGATTCACTAACTTCACTAACCTACTTAATTCACTAACACATCCACACCGTTAGCATAGCTAACCCTAAACCGGAACTCGCACATGTTTCACGATGTAAACAAAGCTTGGACTCCCCCATATGTTTCACTATGTAAACAAAGCTTGGACTCCCCCATATGTTTCACTATGTAAACAAAGCTTGGACTCCCCAATATGTTTCACTATGTAAACAAAGCTTGGACTCCCCCATATGTTTCACTATGTAAACAAAGCTTGGACTCCCCCATATGTTTCACTATGTAAACAAAGCTTGGACTCCCCCATATGTTTCACTATGTAAACAAAGCTTGGACTCCCCCATATGTTTCACGATGTAAACAAAGCTTGGACTCCCCCATATGTTTCACGATGTAAACAAAGCTTGGACTCCCCCATATGTTTCACGATGTAAACAAAGCTTGGACTCCCCCATATGTTTCACGATGTAAACAAAGCTTGGACTCCCCCATATGTTTCACTATGTAAACAAAGCTTGGACTCCCCAATATGTTTCACGATGTAAACAAAGCTTGGACTCCCCCATATGTTTCACTATGTAAACAAAGCTTGGACTCCCCCATATGTTTCACTATGTAAACAAAGCTTGGACTCCCCCATATGTTTCACGATGTAAACAAAGCTTGGACTCCCCCATATGTTTCACGATGTAAACAAAGCTTGGACTCCCCCATATGTTTCACGATGTAAACAAACGTTTTGTTTATATTTACAACTCCCGTTGATCTAACGCCATATTCGGGATGCTATAAAATCCCCAGAACGAAATTATCTAGGTGATTAGAACTGATCATGATTCAGTGGGAGGTGCCTGTGTTCGGGGATTCCAGGAACGGCAGTTCGATCCCGTTCCATAACCAATAAATTCTCATCACAATTGGTGAATATTACCTATATAATTTTAAGATGACGCGACAACAAATTACACTGAAGTGGGTGGAGAGTTGAGAGTGAGGGGCGTGGGAGGGTGGGGGCGTGGGAGGGTGGGGGCGTGGGAAGGTGGGGTTGAGGGGTGGGGGGGGGGGGAGGAGGTCAACTCACTGTGACAAGTGAGGATCCTCTGGCCAGGATCTGCCTGAGCCTTTAAGCAGCTCCTGGCAAACAGCTGGGTAAATGCTGCTAGACCCACAAAAACCTGTGGCGACTCGCATGGGGACATTTACCCACCCACTCCACTCACTCATTCTCTCTCTCTCTCTCTCTCTCTCTCTCTCTCTCTCTCTCTCTCTCTCTCTCTCTCTCTCTCTCTCTCTCTCTCTCTACGGGCTATTCATGCCCGTGCCACCTCTTGGGTGGCTTAATCTTCATCTCTCTCTCTCTCTCTCTAGGTCGAATCTTCGTCATTTCAGCAGCTTCTCTTACCATTTCTCTACCCATTCCAACTACCCTTTACTTCCACACGACTCCTACCCATCACTGGAGACCTATCCGTTGGACCTTCACAAGCAGCTGTCACCCACGACCACGAGAACAGTGTCTAAACTAACACATAACTACCAATTACATGGTGAAGGCGTCCGAACGACCACTAGACAAGCATACACCCCGCTGGGAGGATTATAATACATCGCTTATCTCTCTCTCTTATCAGCTCCCGTGGCCGTAGTCCTCACTATCTCCCTCACCATCGCTGCTGCCCTCATCATCAACGCAGGCACTATACATAATGTCGCTGCTCACCATCCACCCAGCTACCCATAATTGCTGTGGATGTTTCACCATCAGAGCGGCTGTCGCCATTTTCAGACTGTTTCAGAAATTGCGATAACCAGTATTGTTTCTGCGATCGCGATATCCAGCGTTGTAAGAGCTATCGTCTTCTCCTTCTCCCATAATGATATAACTCATTATCCCTGCGTTATATTCTCTTCTATCTCTCTACTTTTATCATGTTGCTCTTGTTATTGTTTATGTCATGGTGTTCATCCACGTTCTTCCGTTGTTATACTTTGCGTTCTTGTTAATGGCGTTGAGGATCCGGGGGAGAGAGGTGGCTTCGACAACGCCTGTGGTTGGTTGCTCCCACGAGTCTCTACCTCTTGAGTATTGCCAGGCTTGTGTGTGTGTGTGTGTGTGTGTGTGTGTGTGTGTGTGTGTGTGTGTGTGTGTGTGTGTGTGTGTGTGTGTGTGTGTGTGTGTGTGTGTGTGTGTGTGTGTGTGCGCGCGCGTGTGCTTACATCCCTAGGGCGGTATATCTCCTTGAGGAAAGTAAATTCAAACGTGTTTCAACGCCGCGCGGGTTCCCGCCTACTTCCGCCCGTCTGTCCTTATTAACGTGAACTCCGCCCTGTTGACGCTCCTAGAGGCACCTGAGCCACCTGTGGTGCCGGAAACCCTAGGGAGTGCCACAGCAGTCGAGCCAGCCTGAGTCACCGCTGAGTCAATGGAGGTAATCGAGCCAATTAGTGTCGATAACGCGGAAGTCAATTTGAAAATGGCAACCGTTACTTTACCCGTCACATCAACAATTCAAATTGTGGGTTGGCAGGTTCATACTCCGAAATCAAAGTATTTGAATGTTTTAACGAGCTTCTATGGGTGTCTGAGGGCCGGGCAAAGGGGGTATATGATCCCTGAAGTTATGCTGATGATGCCAAGGGTGCCATCGCTATCAACCGTCACCTTTGCGGGTCCAAACCGCTCGTTTCTCCGCGGTATCTCTTCTCCTCTCACCAAGGACTTAAACACACACACAATGATAGTTACTGCGTTTATCGTTATCTCCCAATTACATTGTTTGGGTTGTAGTTGCAAACAAAAATTGTATTTAAAAAAAATATTGTGCCCTGTAAATCAAAGAGTTTTTCTTGAAGTATAAGTGATGGCAGTTTTAAAGGTGCAATAATATATACCCTGACCTATGATGCAAGAGGATATACCCTTGACGAATATGAAGCAAAATATACCCTTACCCATGTTGCAACAAGTATACATATCCATGTTGCATCAGAGTATACATACCCATACTCTGCAATATACTTGTAAAGCTTGGCCCTTGATCCCCTGAGCCATAGACACTGACGAGATACGGAACGTGACTGATGGAAGCTGCCAAATCTGTCATAAAATTTAATATTAGACTCGATTCAGTGTCCTGCGTCGCACGTCGTCTGTGTTTGTTGCGTGAAGCACACGTGAATCAGCGTCTGCAACATTAAATCAACGTTGATACTCGCATTGATTCTGCATTGATCTTGCCTTACTCGCGCCTTTCTGCCTGGATTGAACCCAGATGCGGGTGTGTGTATACGCACTCAAAAAGACGTACACACACACACACACACACACACACACACACACACACACACACACACACACACACACACACACACACACACACACACACACACACGCACACACACACACACGCACGCAGGTCCTCCCACGACCTTGCCGTGACTAGCCCACTCCCGGAAGCTGGTCCACGCCACCCCACTGATGAGATTTCAGTGCCCCGTTTGGCCGCCGGATTGCGTGAGCTTGGGGGACCCCGACCTGGCATCTGTCCTTCCATTTGTGTAGCGATGGATAATATGCCGCTCCGACGTCATGGCCCGGGAGAGGAAGGTGTGGGGGAAGTTGTCTACCAGTGTTGGACGTCTGGGTATACTGGTGGAGGTGTGGGGGAGGTAGTTTACCAGTGTTGGACGTCTGGGTATACTGGTGGAGGTGTGGGGGAAGTTGTCTACCAGTGTTGGACGTCTGGGTATACTGTTGGAGGTGTGGGGGAAGTTGTCTACCAGTGTTGGACGTCTGGGTATACTGGTGGAGGTGTGGGGGAAGTTGTCTACCAGTGTTGGACGTCTGGGTATACTGTTGGAGGTGTGGGGGAAGTTGTCTACCAGTGTTGGACGTCTGGGTATACTGTTGGAGGTGTGGGGGAAGTTGTCTACCAGTGTTGGACGTCTGGGTATACTGTTGGAGGTGTGGGGGACGTAGTTTACCAGTGTTGGACGTCTGGGTATACTGGTGGAGGTGTGGGGGAGGTAGTCTACCAGTGTTGGACGTCTGGGTATACTGGTGGAGGTGTCGGGGAGGAAGTCTACCAGTGTTGGACGTCTGGGTATACTTTTGGAGGTGTGGGGGACGTAGTTTACCAGTGTTGGACGTCTGGGTATACTGGTGGAGGTGTGGGGGAAGTTGTCTACCAGTGTTGGACGTCTGGGTATACTGGTGGAGGTGTGGGGGAGGTAGTCTACCAGTGTTGGACGTCTGGGCATACTGGTGGAGGTGGGGGGACGTAGTTTACCAGTGTTGGGCGTCTGGGTATACTGCTGGTGGTGTGGGGGAAGTAGTTTACCAGTGTTGGGCGTCTGGGTATACTGCTGGTGGTGTGGGGAAGTAGTTTACCAGTGTTGGGCGTCTGGGTATACTGCTGGTGGTGTGGAGAAGTAGTTTACCAGTGTTGGGCGTCTGGGTATACTGCTGGTGGTGTGGGGGAAGTAGTTTACCAGTGTTGGACGTCTGGGTATACTGTTGGAGGTGTGGAGAAGTAGTTTACCAGTGTTGGGCGTCTGGGTATACTGCTGGAGGTGTGGAGAAGTAGTTTACCAGTGTTGGGCGTCTGGGTATACTGCTGGAGGTGTGGAGAAGTAGTTTACCAGTGTTGGACGTCTGGGTATACTGCTGGTGGTGTGGGGGAAGTAGTTTACCAGTGTTGGGCGTCTGGGTATACTGCTGGAGGTGTGGAGAAGTAGTTTACCAGTGTTGGACGTCTGGGTATACTGCTGGTGGTGTGGGGGAAGTAGTTTACCAGTGTTGGGCGTCTGGGTATACTGCTACTGCTCCTGTGTTGTTGCTACTTACTGCGTTCCTGGCCCACAGAAGGGAGACTATGGCTTACAAGGAATTTTAAACAGTACTTCTGGTGTCACTGTTTTTTTTTTGCTGCTCCTGTTGCTGCTCCTGTTGAGCTGTTGTTCCTGCTTATTCTGTTACTTCTGGCTCGCTGAAGGCGGCGTACAGCTGCCTTGTTGCACGTGTTCTTGTGCATCAAGAACACGTGCAATGAAAGAATAAGTGTGAGGCAACATGTGTGAGAGTTACCAACTCCAAGAGACCTACGCATCTACGAGGCTATCATTAAATAGCATAGGATAGCTGAGTGATTAACATCTCTCAACCAGGTATCAGGTATCAACCAGGTAACCCTTCTATCTCCATTGGCAGGAGGTGTCAAGAATCTCTAATACCAAAGAAAATATTGGAATGAAAATTGTCATGGATAAACAACAAAATAATCCAGTGTTTCATTGAGGACAGGTCCTTTGACGTTACTCTTATTAGTTTCAAAAGTGGCCAGAGGGTGGCGTGGCAGTGGACTATGCCACCATGCCTTTTCTATACCGCTGTGGACTACACAACCCTGAAAAAAAGAGCTGGCTCACCGTCTCAGGGAAATTCCGCCAAGGCGCGCGGTGATTGGCGGAAAATCTTGATAAAGCGGGCCAAAATGAGCGTGTAACTGCAGGAGAATGGCGCCAGCGGCCTCGTGCGGCCAATGAAGAAGAGCTGACGGCCCGTGACGTCACGACTCCTGGCGGTCATTGGTCTGGCTTGGGCGGGAAAGTTGGCAGTCACCGGTCCGGACTCGGAAGAAAAAAGGTCTGCGCCGTGCAAAATTTGGAAGCCAAGACGGGGGGTGGCCGCGGCGCCTCAAGCTGCCGCGCGCAGGGCGGTCCACGTCAGATAAAAAGGCTGAATGGAGAGAGGCGTGCGCGCGGGCGTTACCGACCCTCGCCTCTTTGTTCCCAGGTATTGTTCCCTTTCCTATTTCCAGAAAAGAAGGCGGGGGTGTGGGCGCGGCCCCGCCGAGAGCCATAAGCCCTCGAGGGATTGTGCTTCACTAAATGACTGATAAATACGGTAATTAGTGCGGGGAAAGGAGAAACACACGCCCTTCCTCCTGCCGGTGAGGACCTCAGATGACTGGGGGCGCCGTCTTGCGTGAAATATAGCAACAATTTGGCACGCTAGCGACACCGCCATAACCTCCTTCCGTGGTTTGTTAAAACGCTCAGAGATGCTCTTTTGTTCGTCTTCATCCTCTGTGACACACATAAACACATTCACTAAACCATTAAATCCAACGTTTTGTGCCTTAACAGTGACTCGGGAGTCCATGCACGCGGGTTCGATCCCACTCTACAGCTTCAATATGTTATCATAGCTTCATAGCGACTCCATGCTACGGTTCGCTGGCAAGGGGAAAGCAGGTAACCTCCTTCAAGCCAAGAGGAGACAGACACGCTACAAATTAACGTTTAATAAGAATATTCACACTATTCGTCAACACAACTGTAATTCACTATTCTCGAGTAATACAGACTAATATATTCCACTACATAAATACACACTATTTAATCTTATACACAAAGCAAGATGTCAAACTCTTTAATTTACCCGGCAAATTAATTTATAATTTTATTAACGCCACTGGCAGACTTCAAGACACAAATTCTTGGCCAAAAGACCTCCATAATTCAAGAAAATTCTTGAAACAGACTTATTTAAGTGCTGATTAAGACTGCTGCTAAAGTTGCCGCCTAGGCAGACGGGGCCACAAGACCCAAACTCAGCCCAGTTCCTATTTTAGTGCCCAAACGAGGGTGGGCCAAGTCTCTAATATCCATTCCCGCCATGATAAATGAATTTGGTGTGTGTTGCTGGCTGCCTATACCCAGGTGTAGAGAGCTAAGGGGTGTAGAGAGCTAAGGGCTGTAGAGAGCTAAGGGCTGTAGAGAGCTAAGGGGTGTAGAGAGCTAAGGGGTGTAGAGAGCTAAGGGGTGTAGAGAGCTAAGGGCTGTAGAGAGCTAAGGGGGGTAGAGAGCTAAGGGGTGTAGAGAGATAAGGGGGGTAGAGAGCTAAGGGCTGTAGAGAGCTAAGGGCTGTAGAGAGCTAAGGGGGGGTAGAGAGCTAAGGGGTGTAGAGAGCTAAGGGCTGTAGAGAGCTAAGGGGGGTAGAGAGCTAAGGGGTGTAGAGAGCTAAGGGCTGTAGAGAGCTAAGGGCTAAGGGGGGTAGAGAGCTAAGGGGTGTAGAGAGCTTAAGGGAGGGTTGGCTGGGTATATTGTGGTGCTTTCTACTGCCTCTAGAGTGGGTTGTTATCGTGGGGGTGCAAGTGGCTTGCTGGCTCGCAGTTCAGGATACTGCAGTTAACGGTATCGTTTCCGCAACATCTTGTCTTCTTACACATAATTATATATATATATATATATATATATATATATATATATATATATATATATATATATATATATATATATATATATATATATATATATATATATATATATATATATATATATTATTCCTCTAATTGCTGTATGAATTAATACAGAGTATACGTAGGAGAAACTTTGGTGAGGTTAGATATGAGTATTTACAAACTTAGGTATTCTTAACGTGTTCGTCTTGAGAGCAATGCCTGTATCACCCACTTAGGAATGAAGTCCAATTCCTTGTCAACCACCTTATCTTGAGATGATTTCGGGGCTTATCGTCCTCGCGGCCCGGTCCTCGACCAGGCCTCCTTTTTGTTACACACCCCCAGGAAGCAGCCCGTAGCAACTGTCTAACTCCCAGGTACCTCTTTACTGCTAGGTAACAGGGATATCAGTGCGAAAGAAACATTTTGCCCATTTCGCCTCCACCGGGGATCGAACCCGGAACCTCAGGACTACGAATCCGAAGCGCTGTCCACCCAGCTGTCAGGCCATTCCATCATCCAAGGGCTATAATAGTCGTAATGGCTTTGCGCTTTCCCCCTTGATAATTCCCTCCCTTCCTCATGTTTCGCGCCTCACGAAGCCATTCCCAGTAAATTTACAAACACCTGGGCCCTAGAGTCGCATTATATTCACCAGCCAATAGAGGGAAAAAAATATTATTTTCACTACAGTCTGCTCTAAGCAGCGTTGAAGCAGAGTAGGCTTCATAATGCCCGAATGAGTTACAACACAAACCCACATTTAGAAAATTAAAAGTGGCGGCGTTTCGGTCCATGGCCTCTTCATGTGACGTTCACGTGTGACGGAGGAGGCGTTCACAAGGGACTGAAACAAGGCGAGGGGGCGTTCACAAGGGACTAAAACAAGGCGAGGGTCGTTCACAAGGGACTGAAACAAGGCGAGGGGCGTTCACAAGGGACTGAAACATGGCGAGGGGCGTTCACAAGGGACTAAAACAAGGCGAGGGGGCGTTCACAAGGGACTAAAACAAGGCGAGGGGCGTTCACAAGGGACTAAAACAAGGCGAGGGGCGTTCACAAGGGACTAAAACAAGGCGAGGGGGCGTTCACAAGGGACTAAAACAAGGCGAGGGGCGTTCACAAGGGACTAAAACAAGGCGAGGGGCGTTCACAAGGGACTGAAACAAGGCGAGGGGCGTTCACAAGGGACTAAAACAAGGCGAGGGGCGTTCACAAGGGACTGAAACATGGCGAGGGGCGTTCACAAGGGACTGAAACAAGGCGAGGGGCGTTCACAAGGTACTAAAACAAGGCGAGGGGCGTTCACAAGGGACTGAAACAAGGCGAGGGGCGTTCACAAGCCGCCTTAGCAAGGAGACAGTGAAAAAAGCACAATAAAAGGTCCGCAGATGTGGAGGTGGGCGTGGCCAGGGAGGATGCCAACTGGTGGGCGTGGCCAGGGGAAGGCGGACCAGGTGGTGGGCGTGGCAGGGGAAGGCGGACCAGGTGGTGGGCGTGGCAGGGGAAGGTGGGCCAGGTGGTGGGCGTGGCAGGGGAAGGCGGACCAGGTGGTGGGCGTGGCAGGGGAAGGTGGGCCAGGTGGTGGGCGTGGCAGGGGAAGGCGGGCCAGGTGGTGGGCGTGGCCGGGGGGCAGCAAGAGCCTGGACCACTCGGGGAACTCACTTTCAGCCAACGACAGCCTGAGATAAAAAAAAAAGACGAAAATATTCGCCCCGTCACGCCGCCCTTAGCGAAGCCTGCGCGGGTCTCCTGGCCTTAAAGCCTTCCACTAAGTTTCGATTGTAGACGATGAAACTGCACGCGATGGAGCATTAGATATGGAGGTACGGGGCTTCCAGGGCAGGCGAACGATGGCGCGGGACTGGAAGCGTCCTGGAACAGCTATAGAGCAGCAAGTGAAGCCACTTCGCTTCCATTCTCCCCCCCCCCCACTACGCGGCGTTCCAGCGTGTGCCTTGTGTTTAATGTAAAGATTAATTAATAGACCATGATAGCACACTTCGAAGCTTCTCCAGCGTAGGTTAAGGGTATTAAACTAGTTTTAAATGAGTGGGAACAGCCCAGCAGGGCCCTATACGTCGTGGCATTGATCTGACGGCGTAGGGACGCGTTGCTGTATCCAGATGTGGCTGTCGAATCCCCTGGCACAGGTCGGTACAGCAATGGTCTCGCTTCGTGCAGGATCTGCGTTCGATTCTCAACTGCTCCAGGGGGTTGAGTAGCGTTCCTTCTCTCCGTTCTCATATCCCAGCGTCTGTCCCCTCCTCATATCACAGCTCACCGTCCTCATATCCCTTCCAAGTGCTTTGTTGCCGTACTGGCTTAGTGCTTTCTGATGTTCACGAGTCTCTGTGAGGATGCAAGCCTCATACACCATTCACCATACACCAACACACCATACACCAACACACCATACACCAACACACCATACACCAACACACCATACACCAACACACCATACACCAACACACCACACACCATACACCAACACACCACACACCATACACCAACACACCATACACCAACACACCATACACCAACACACCATACACCAACACACCACACACCATACACCAACACACCACACACCATACACCAACACACCATACACCAACACACCATACACCAACACACCATACACCAACACACCATACACCAACACACCATACACCAACACACCACACACCATACACCAACACACCACACACCATACACCAACACACCATACACCAACACACCATACACCAACACACCATACACCAACACACCATACACCAACACACCATACACCAACACACCATACACCAACACACCATACACCAACACACCATACACCAACACACCACACACCATACACCAACACACCATACACCAACACACCATACACCAACACACCATACACCAACACACCATACACCAACACACCACACACCATACACCAACACACCACACACCATACACCAACACACCATACACCAACACACCATACACCAACACACCATACACCAACACACCATACACCAACACACCATACACCAACACACCATACACCAACACACCATACACCAACACACCACACACCATACACCAACACACCATACACCAACACACCATACACCAACACACCATACACCAACACACCATACACCAACACACCACACACCATACACCAACACACCACACACCATACACCAACACACCATACACCAACACACCATACACCAACACACCATACACCAACACACCATACACCAACACACCATACACCAACACACCATACACCATACACCAACACACCATACACCAACACACAGCAGGGAACGGTATCGAACGAGTATAAAGTGTTGAAACACAACAATTCAGGCAACCTCCAAGCCTTATACAGCACTAACTACCAAGGTGATACTTAATATCTGTGTTTCGGCACCGATACCGAATACCAGGTATAAGGCAGTGGTACAAGAACGTGTACTAGGTACAGGCTAGTGGTACCAGAGCAGGTACCAGGTATAAGGCAGTGGTACAAGAACGTGTACTAGGTACAGGCTAGTGGTACCAGAGCAGGTACCAGGTACAAGATAGTAGTTAAGTACCCGAGTACATACAAACAAAAATACCATAAGCCTAAACAACCAACAAAATCATCTCAAAGTAACAAGTGAATTGACAAAAAAAAGTCCATAGGGAAATCAGGTTCAATATAACATGATAAAATTGGCCGAAAGACAAGAATATTTCCCCATCTCTTCGAAAAGGTGAGTATGAAGACATGAGTAAGTACCTGATTCCTGCAGCCTTGCCAAGATCAAGAAGATGGGTGATGGGTCTTCCAGGCGCGTCAAACCAAGAAGAAGAAATAGATTATGCACAATTAATCACAACATCGCAAGATATCTATGATAATTTTTGTTTTATCAATGCGTTGGAGACTCAGGCACGTGAGTTCAATCCCATGGCATTGCTCCAAAATTTTTATATCACGAAATGGGTTATATTCTAAATATGTATTTTATATATTTTTGTGGTTAATAAACAAGATGTTTGTCAACAATTTCAACAGCTTATAGCCAAACAAAATCCCCAGAACAGGATGAAGTCATATGTAAGGTTTGAGATGAATGTAACGATGCCCCAAATTAACCCTTGTCAAGTATATGCAACATAGCATCAGAGTTAGCAATGTGGCAAGACTGCACACTGAAATTGTACCGAAATTGCTTAAGCAAAAATGAGTCCCAACATATAAGAATCAGTGTAGATCACCTGCAACAAACTATCGCTCAATTCGTTTGTCATTACGACTAAGAAAAGGAAGTAATGATCCCAAACGTCATTTGTAGTCATTTTGGATATATCAGATATATCAGATATATCAGATATATAAATCAGGGGCAAATGGCTGTGCAAAAATAAAACTATCACGTTAGACACATTTACTCAAATTCTTTTCAAGAATATGTTACGCATGAAAAAAGAGAATTACGGTATAGTTATCATACAGAAAATGTAGACAGCATAATGGATTAAAATCATCTGTCCGGTCAAAATAATGGATTAAAATCCTCTGTCCAGTCAAAATAATGGATTAAAATCCTCTGTCCGGTCAAAATAATGGATTAAAATCCTCTGTCCGGTCAAAATAATGGATTAAAATCCTCTGTCCAGTCAAAATAATGGATTAAAATCCTCTCTGTCCGGTCAAAATAATGGATTAAAATCCTCTGTCCGGTCAAAATAATGGATTAAAATCCTCTCTGTCCGGTCAAAATAATGGATTAAAATAATCTGTCCAGTCAAAATAATGGATTAAAATAATCTGTCCAGTAAAAATAATGGATTAAAATAATCTGTCCAGTCAAAATAATGAAAAAAAATTCTGTCTAATGTACAATGAAAAAATTATCTGACCAGTCAGTATAATGAAAAAAAAAATCCCGTGACCAGGCACAGACGTGTGCTGTGTGCCTAAAGGCTTTTGGGCTCTATTTTAGCTTTTGTATACATAAATTATACATATACATACATATATATATAAATTATACATATACATACGTATACATAAATTATACGTATACATAAATTATACATATACATACGTATACATAAATTATACATATACATACGTATACATAAATTATACATATACATACGTATACATAAATTATTATCCATGTGGTATACATTTAATACCAGTCAGCAGCAAAAAAAAAGGGGGGGTGGAGTAATTTTCCAGATACAAAACTATATTAGAAAACCTAACCTACCTAACCTAACCTAACCTACCTTTTTCGGTTACCTAACCCAACCTAACCTATAAAGATAGGTTAGGTTAGGTTAGGTAGGGTTGGTTAGGTTCGGTCATATATCTACGTTAATTTTAACTGCAATAAAATAAAATTGACCTCATACATAATGAAATGGGTAGCTTTATCATTTCATAAGAAAAAAACTAGAGAAAATATGTTAATTCAGGAAAACTTGGCTTATTAGGCAAATCGGGCCTTGCATAGTAGGCTGAGAAGTGCGTTCTGGCTTCTAGGTACGACATATATATATATATATATATATATATATATATATATATATATATATATATATATATATATATATATATATATATATATATATATATAAAGTTAGTTAAATAGTACTCTACTACGATTTATCTCTAGCTTCCCAAGTGGGACTTGGGGAAACTATGTTGAAAAGAAACAAAGTGTTGGAAAGGTTCAAGTTTATGTTGAATAAGTGTATGAGAGTGGGTGGATAAGTGTATGAGTGAGAGTGGGTGGATAAGTGTATGAGTGAGAGTGGGTGGATAAGTGTATGAGTGAGAGTGGGTGGATAAGTGTATGAGTGAGAGTGGGTGGATAAGTGTATGAGTGAGAGTGGGTGGATAAGTGTATAAGTGAGAGTGGGTGGATAAGTGTATGAGTGAGAGTGGGTGGATAAGTGTATAAGTGAGAGTGGGTGGATAAGTGTATGAGTGAGAGTGGGTGGCTAAGTGTATGAGTGAGAGCGGGTGGATAAGTGTATGAGTGAGAGCGGGTGGATAAGTGTATGAGTGAGAGTGGGGTAAGAATATGAATTACCCTGCAAGTTCTCACATATCTTCCACAGACGCGGCTGTCAACCAGTTAACATGCTCCAGACACAGGACACGAGGTTCTGGTGCCAGTGGGTGCCAGGTATGAGGCGGAGGTGCCACCAATCGTAGGGTATAAGGGCCTGGTTCGAGCTACGCGTGTCTGATATCAGGTATCAGGGGGAAGAAGAGAGGTGACTGACTGTCCCATACCTCCGGAGGCCGTGGGGGATGGGGGGAGGTTCCTAACGCAAAAGCTTCGCGAATTGTGACGAGGTGATTGACTGGTGGACGTTGCTGCTCCTGCTGCTGGAGGAGGGGTGGACGGTGCTGGAGGAGGAGGGGGGGGGGCGGACGCTGTTGGAGGAGGGGGGATGAGGGGGGCCAACCGCCCCCCTCCTGATGAGCTCAGCAAATTCTAGCGAGGCCAGGTAGAGTGGAGGAAACAAAGCAAGTGGCGGGTGGTGGAGAGTAACCGTCGGACCTGCTAATGAGTTGATGGTTGGGCATTAGCGCCGCCTCCAGGGACCTGGGTACTGCTGCCTGGTGCCCCATGGCGGGTGCTGGGGTGGTTGGCTACGTGTCGTGGTGGCTGGTGGTGGTTGGTGGTAATTGTGGTGATTGTGGGATTTTTTTTTTTTACAAATATTCCGTGAAACAATTAACACCAACCTAAGAGCAGGGTAAATATTATCATTTGTGAGGTCTGGGAGTACCCTGCCCCCTTTCCCCCTCTCCCTCTTCCCCCCCCCCCTCCCTCTTCCCCCCCCTCTCCCTCTTCCCCCCCCTCTCTCCCTCTTCCCCCCCCTCTCCCTCTTGAGAGTTGTCAAACACTGAACTATCCTGCAACGAGCTACTAACGACCGCCTCTTGTTCGGTAAATTAAGGTCAAATTAAGGTTACAAAACTTGGCCAAACCCAAATTGGGACGACATCGCTGCTCTTATCTGTTTCCGTTAATTACCGTTTATAGAGATGCTGCCATAGTTCAACAGCATCGTTACTGTTCAACAGTTACAAAGATGAACGAATTCCACGATTCAATAACGGGAGGAGGGGGAGCAGGGGGATGAGTGGTACAGTGGTCTACATCCTCCACTCATAATCGAAAATCCTGTATTCGATCCCCAGGAGAGACGGGAATAGAGGACGGGCGGGATGGAAAGTTGAGCAAGTTTCACTACACCTGTTGCTTCTGTTCACCTAGTAGTAAATGGGTACCCTGGGAATTACTCAACTGTTGTGGGGCAAGGGAGACCTCGACAAAGCTTTTTAGTTACCGACAAAAGGAACTTCGATCATATCTTAAGGTAAAAAGCATAAAATTTCTCAAAAAATAAATTTCAACATAAAAAAATCAAAGGTTTAAAAGAAATTATATTTTTTCGGGCCATGTGATAAGAATTTTCATAACTGTGGATATTCTTGGAGACGTTGGAGGACCTCCTTAAACGTCTGAAGGGTAGGTGTCGCTGTCAGAGTGCCCCTGTTGGTCCGTTCAGTGCCCTGTTGGTCCGTTCAATGCCCCGTTAGTTCCTTCAGTGCCCCGATCCCTTCCGGGGCGGCTCTGCCCCGTACAGAATACTCCTGTCTTTGTCTATACAGTATACCGAGGTCATAAAAGTATTTGTGTGTACGTCTGATACCATACTACTTGTGAAGGAGGAAATGTATATGTTTATCTCTCAGAATGTTTGGTAATATGTTTATTGTTTGTGATGTGTGTCTATGTATGTATTAACACGATGTACTGATCGGGGTGAGAATAGCTTGAGCTACCTCACCCCTTTGTGTGTATTTTACCTCAATAAACTTATTTCAATTTCAATTTCAAATACTCCTGTGTATCGACAATGTTCCTTGTTCAAGTGTTTTTGACAAACGGCAACTACAACGCTCCACCGAGTGAGAGAGAGGGAGGGCAAGTGAGATAGAGAGAGGGAGGGATGATATAGAGAGAGGGAGGGATGATATAGAGAGAGGGAGGGCTGATATAGAGAGAGGGAGGGATGATATAGAGAGAGGGAGGGATGATATAGAGAGAGGGAGGGCTGATATAGAGAGAGGGAGGGCTGATATAGAGAGAGGGAGGGCTGATATAGAGAGAGGGAGGGCTGATATATATAGACAAAGGGCTGATATAGAGGGAGGAAGGTCATTTATACAGTTACTCTAGACGCTATGATATCACAACTATGTGATATCAAAATTCCCATCTCTCAGAATACCCTGAAGATAACGAAAGTAGCGACAGTAATCTCAAAGCTCCAAGGGGCCAGATTCACGAAGCAGTTACGCAAGCACTTACGAACCTGGGGCCAGATTCACGAAGCAGTTACGCAAGTACTTACGAACCTGTACATCTTTTCTCAATCTTTGGCGGCTTTGTTTACATTTATTAAATAGTTTACAAGCATGAAAACTTCCCAATCAACTGTTGTTATTGTTATAAACAGCCTCCTGGTGCTTCGGAGCTCATTAACTGTTTAATAATTGTAAACAAAGCCGCTAAAGATTGAGGAAAGATGTACGCGTTCGTAAGTGCTTGCGTATCGTGAATCTGGCCCCAGGTTCGTAAGTACTGGCGTAACTGCTTCGTGAATCTGGCCCCAGGTTCGTAAGTGCTTGCGTAACTGCTTCGTGAATCTGGCCCCAGGTTCGTAAGTGCTTGCGTAACTGCTTCGTGAATCTGGCCCCAGGTTCGTAAGTGCTTGCGTAACTGCTTTGTGAATCTGGCCCCAGGTTCGTAAGTGCTTGCGTAACTGCTTTGTGAATCTGGCCCCAGGTTCGTAAGTGCTTGCGTAGCTGCTTCGTGAATCTGGCCCCAGGTTCGTAAGTGCTTGCGTAACTGCTTCGTGAATCTGGCCCCAGACACCTTATGCCAAAATCTACGGACGCCAAACTCCATCCTCCTAACCACTGCTACCAGCCGGATATCCTGGGCTTGACGTCCGGCTCGCGGTACGGTAGCCGGATGAATATTGCTTTTCACGGTAGCCGGTTGAAAACAGCTTTTTCACGCGTCAAGGGGAGTTAAAATGAGTAGATGTGTTCTTACGAAAGTCAATAACGAGTCATCTTAATCATCACATTCTTGACTTTGATGACTCTTTATTGGATAATTATTTTATGCTGTCAAAATTTGCCTCAGACAGCTTAGGAAAGACGTCTTGACGGCACCTGGCGACCGAGACAATATCACAACTCTAGATAAGATGTCTCCAGCTTTCAGGCACCTTTAAGACATCTTCCTTAAGCTGTCTTAGACAATGGTCAAAGCAAAGCTTGAGGGGGGGGGGAATAACAGCCAATTCCTGTACCTCGGAGACATAAGCAATACAAAATAATAGTTACTACCCTGGCCCTGAAGGAGCCTGACAGCTGAGTGGACAGCGGTTCGGATTCGTAGTCCTGAGGTTCGGGTTCGATTCCCGGTGGAGGCGGAAACAAATGGGCAGTTTCTTTCATCCTGTTCACCTAGCAGTAAATAGGTACCTGGGAGTTAGACAGGTACTACGGGCTTCTTCCTGGGGGGAGGGGGTGGTGTAACAAAAAGGAGGCCTGGTCGAGGACCGGGCCGCGGGGACGCTAAGCCCCGAAATCATTTCAAGATAACCGGGAAACAAAACAAATTATTACATTGTGTTATGGAAAGACCAAAGTTTGAAATTTAGTTTCTCTAGTAAGTTGTAAATACCTAACCTAACCCAACCCAACCCAACCCAACCTAACCTAACCTAACCTAACCAAACCCAACCCAACCCAACCTAACCCAACCCAACCCAACCCAACCCAACCCAACCTAACCTAACCTAACCCAACCCAACCCAACCCAACCCAACCCAACCTAACCCAACCCAACCCAACCCAACCCAACCTAACCCAACTGTCCACAGTACACGTGGATAATGTTTCCTCTCATGATGCTAGTGTGACGCGGTTACTGTACGGCACTTTTATGTCAGTTTATTAAATTATTAGTTAATTCAATTAAGACGCAGCATGGTAGTTAAGACCAGGTGAGGACTAACTACACATCACCTGCTAAATCATCCCATCCTCACATGAGTTACTTGAAACAAATGAGGCGGCACATTTCTGGGTCTGTGTGTCTCTCTCTCTCTCAAAGGTGGAATTCTCTTCATCTTTAAGAAATTGCCAATTTAGCTGTCTGAGGTATGGGGAGATAAGACCGAGTTTGGAAATCCCTCAGAAGATTGTCGTGCGCGCACACACACACACACACACACACACACACACACACACACACACACACACACACACACACACACACACACACACACACACACACACACACACATTCTTTTTCTATCTTCCAAGAACAAACGTATGGGCTCAGGAGGCGATGGGTGAGCCTAGCAAATGTGGCATCCTAGGTAGGCTAGGACTTTCTTTTTCTACCACAGACGTGGCCACACATTTACAATGCTAACCACCATATATACATTTTCTTCTGTCCTCCATGGACAGGGTTAGAAATGTTAAACATATAGTTCAAGGGTTTATTGAACACTCAACCACAGAAGGTGATTCGGTGCTTTTAAAATGCCAAGCTAACCTACATACGTAAATACATAGATACACAGATTTACGTATGCCATACATAAAGTGTTCGATGTGTCTTTTACATAGTGTCATTAATGTGCATTTACAAAGCTGAAATGTAATTCTGATCAGCTTCCATATATACTTTATACACATACATATACATACACACACACACATATACGCACATATACATATATACACACACACATGCATTCACATACATTTGTCTCTTTTACCCTGACAGGGTGAGATAGCTGATAGAGAAACTAGTGTGCAATTAAGCACTTAATCACTGAAGGTGATGAAGGTGCTTTTACAAGCTCAGGTTATATAGTTACATCATATACATACATTGTATAATTGATATATTACATGGTCAATCTTGGGTACAAGTCCAATATATCATCAAGTGTTCCAGTACTCATATAGTAATTACACAGTTCAGCATACCTTAGCCCAGGAGGGCGAAAGTCAGTCAATATGGGACATTCTACAATATAATGTTCAAGAGAGTGCATGTTTCCTCTTTCACAAAGACTGTGAGACAGACTAGGAGGGTGCTGGGGGGACAGTCCAGGACTGAGAGACAGTCTAGGAGGGGTGCTGGGGGGACAGTCCAGGACTGAGAGACAGTCTAGGAGGGGTGCTGGGGGGGACAGTCCAGGACTATGAGACAGTCTAGGAGGGTGCTGGGGGGACAGTCCAGGACTATGAGACAGTCTAGGAGGGTGCTGGGGGGACAGTCCAGGACTGAGAGACAGTCTAGGAGGCTGCTGGGGGGACAGTCCAGGACTGAGAGACAGTCTAGGAGGGTGCTGGGGGGACAGTCCAGGACTGTGAGACAGGTCTAGGGGAGAAGGAGCAGGAGGAGGAGGTGGGGATCGAGGGGGCGGGTGTGGTGTCTCCCCTGTGTGACGACTGCTGGATCACCAACTCCATCCACCGCCCGGCTCACCTCGCCCAAATATTTGATCGGCGATGATTCTGCGCATCTCGGACAAAAATTCACAACAACGCCGCCATTGTCTTGCTGTGGCCGAGAGGGGGGAGAGGGGAGGGGGGTACCTGTGTGGGGGGGAGGGGGGGTAGAGGGGCGGGCCAAGACCGACCTCATGCCCAACCATCAAACTCGTCTCCCTACCCCCCCCCCTCCCCTGATCAGACTTTTCAAACTCATATACAACCAAAATTAGACTTTTTTTTTTCCTGGGCAACATTAGTTTCTGTTTTTATGTAGAATTGGTTCCTCTGGTGGTGAGTTTGTGGTTCCCTGCTCCTGCGACCCGTTCTTCCCTGCTTCCCGCCCCCCTCTCCTGCTTCCCCCTGCCCCCCTCCTGCTCCCCCCCCCCCTGCCCCCTACCGCTGGTCCAGCCGCCCTATACTCGGCAGGTTGGGACCAGCTCCCTACTCGTCTGCTGACTTATGAACATCATCTTGACTTAGCAACAAAGAAGGCTGTTGATACTACGAATTTTAGCTCTCAAGAGTCTTGCAAATGCTAATTTAGGCTCCAAGAGTATTGGTTGGTCCACTCCAGAAAAAAGACTCAAGGCTACATTATACAGTCTCGATCAAGCGAATCCGTGCGTCTCCGCAGTGCGCTCAGCCTAGCCAAGAAGCCTCAATCAAACGCACCCGTCCGGCATTTGCTTTATGCAACAGCCTGATGAATCAACTCGGGGGGGGGGAGGGGGGGCTCCTTTGCCAGACAGTCTTCGCCAGGACGGAGCAAAGACCCGCCATCGTCTTGGAGGGATCCTTGCCTCCTCTTGTGGTGAAGGATCGTGTTACTGGATCTTTGACGTTCGCTGTTGTTTCTACACGACTTCGTCGAGGACAAGAGTGGAGGAGATCCTCTCCTTCTCGACTTCCTCTGGACGATTTAGAGAGTTCATCCACTACCAGGTGATTGATTGCCTGATCAGTGATGCTGTTTGTGTTGGTAGCTCCCAGGTTCACATGGATATCAGCGCCACGCTCATCCGGTAACGCCATCACGAACTTGTCGAGGTCTTCAAGAAAGCTTCCATCGTTGCTCCAGCAACAAATCGTAAGAAAATGATCCGGGGGGGCACTTAAGATCACCGTGTCAATAGGGGTGGTAATTATTCCTCCCCCCTGATGTCTACGAAGATGCTGATCTCCGAGTAAGAAAAGAGTATAGTGATCACTAACTTTGGGAACAATATTGACAACCTCAGCCCGGTGAATGCCTTAGGTATGGGGTGGAGGATACGGGTGAGTGTGTATGCATACACAGACCTTGACAACCACCGGGATACATGTGTCCGTACATACATGACCGCACGCCGTACATACATGACCGCACGCCGTACGTACATGACCGCACGCCGTACGTACATGACCGCACGCCGTACGTACATGACCGCACGCCGTACATACATGACCGCACGCCGTACGTACATGACCGCACGCCGTACGTACATGACCGCACGCCGTACATACATGACCGCACACGCACCACATACACACTCTAAGATAAGACTTCGGGTAATACCTCTGTTTTTTTCGTGGCACCAATGTTGACATTCAGCACTGCGCGTCTCAGGTGAGGCATGATGCCTGGGAATGAGATGAGAGAGAGAGAGGGAGGGAGAGAGAGAGACACAGAGACAGACACAGACACACACACACACACACACACACACACACACACACACACACACACACACACACACACACACACACACACACACACACACACGAGCCACAGGTGACACATCAGACAAGACGTAAAAGTGAGATTAGACACAAAAGATAACATTACAAAATCTGACAACAAAGCAGACACGAGAGATAACCTCCCCGATAGCAAGATGTGAGACGAGACAAAGAACACGATAACACCCCCCCTCCCCCACACACAGATAACTGCAGATGAACCAAGAGGTACAGAGCATCATCCTCACTTTCCTACAGTGCTCCCCTCAACGCTCCCACCACTATAGTTCTCCCTGACAGGGGAGACAAGGGACCTGACGGCTGAGTGGACAACGCTCGGGATTCGTAGTCCTGAGTTTCCGGGTTCGATCCCCGGTGGAGGCAGAAACAAATGGGCAGAGTATCTTCCCTCCTTCATGCCCCCCTGTTCACCTAGCAGTAAATAGGTACCTGGGAGTTTGGGAGTTAAGACAGCTGCTACGGGCTGCTTCCTGGAAGATGTGTAACAAAAAGGAGACCTGGTCGTGGACCGGGCCGCGGGGACGCTAAGCCCCGGAATCCTCTCAAGATAACCTCACAGCAATAACCCACAAAACCATCACCATAAATTCACATGGAAACACGGTACTAAAGACACAATAATAACAAGACGAGGATAACTTATGTATTTCTCAAGAAAGATATGTATTTCTCAAGAAAGATATGTATTTCTCAAGAAAGATATGTATTTCTCAAGAAAGATATGTATTTCTCAAGAAAGATATGTATTTCTCAAGAAAGATATGTATTTCTCAAGAAAGGTATGTATTTCTCAAGAAAGGTATGTATTTCTCAAGAAAGATATGTATTTCTCAAGAAAGATATGTATTTCTCAAGATATGTATTTCTCAAGAAAGATATGTATTTCTCAAGAAAGATATGTATTTTTCAAGAAAGATATGTATTTATCAAGAAAGATATGTATTTATCAAGAAAGATATGTATTTCTCAAGAAAGATATGTATTTCTCAAGAAAGATGTATTTCTCAAGAAATATATGTATTTCTCAAGAAAGATATGTATTTCTCAAGAAAGATATGTATTTCTCAAGAAAGATATGTATTTCTCAAGAAAGATATGTATTTCTCAAGAAAGATATGTATTTCTCAAGAAAGATATGTATTTCTCAAGATATGTATTTCTCAAGAAAGATATGTATTTCTCAAGAAAGGTATGTATTTCTCAAGAAAGATATGTATTTCTCAAGAAAGATATGTATTTCTCAAGATATGTATTTCTCAAGAAAGATATGTATTTCTCAAGAAAGATATGTATTTCTCAAGAAAGATATGTATTTATCAAGAAAGATATGTATTTCTCAAGAAAGATATGTATTTCTCAAGAAAGATATGTATTTCTCAAGAAAGATATGTATTTCTCAAGAAAGATATGTATTTCTCAAGAAAGATATGTATTTCTCAAGATATGTATTTCTCAAGAAAGATATGTATTTCTCAAGATATGTATTTCTCAAGAAAGATATGTATTTCTCAAGAAAGATATGTATTTCTCAAGAAAGATATGTATTTATCAAGAAAGATATGTATTTCTCAAGAAAGATATGTATTTATCAAGAAAGATATGTATTTCTCAAGAAAGATATGTATTTCTCAAGAAAGATATGTATTTCTCAAGAAAGAGTAAGAGATGCAGCAGAAATATATTAATAAGTATAAATATGTCTGTACCTGTTTGTCTTTGGTCGCTGAGGTGGAGGATGTGAGTTTGTGGCTGACTGTAGGATGATGATGATGATGAGGCAGCAACAGCTGGTGTAGGATGAAAATGATGATGATGAGGCAGCAACAGCTGGTGTAGGATGAAGATGATGATGATGAGGCAGCAACAGCTGGTGTAGGATGATGATGATGATGAGGCAGCAACAGCTGGTGTAGGATGATGATGATGATGAGGCAGCAGCCAGATGGGTATAATGACGGTCCCAAATAGATAAAAACATAACATAAAGATACCGGCGGCCTGATGTTCTTGTCAACATCCAAGTATCACTTTCACATTCACGTGAGTGATGTTGCACTCTCCTCACACACACGAATGTGATGTTGCACTCTCCACACACACACGAATGTGATGTTGCACTCTCCCCACACACACGAATGTGATGTTGCACTCTCCCCACACACACGAATGTGATGTTGCACTCTCCACACACACACACGAATGTGATGTTGCACTCTCCAGACACACACACGAATGTGACGTTGCACTCTCCAGACACACACACGAATGTGATGTTGCACTCTCTCCACACACACGAATGTGATGTTGCACTCTCCAGACACACACGAATGTGATGTTGCACTCTCCCCACACACACGAATGTGATGTTGCACTCTCCACACACACACACGAATGTGATGTTGCACTCTCCAGACACACACGAATGTGATGTTATGCTCTCAACTGTGACAGGCATATGATACAACCCTTGGAGCAGGGCGGTGGGATCGAACTAGAGATTTTCTCATGATAAAATATATTTGATGATATACAAGTAAATAAAAAACCCATCTAACCGTACTACATTATATTTTTAAAGTAGCGTGTTTCAACCACTGGGCCCCGGCACAGTGCGGTAACTAGGGGGTTCCGTAGGAGCTACTTCTCTCTCAGTTGACATTGAAATTTGTGTTTAACTAGAGTGCGACTCCGAGTTATTATCTTGAGGTTATCTTGAGATGATTTCGGGGCTTTAGTGTCCCCGCGGCCCAGTCCTCGACCAGGCCTCCACCCCCAGGAAGCAGCCCGTGACAGCTGGCTAACTCCCAGGTACCTATTTTACTGCTAGGTAACAGGGGCATAGGGTGAAAAAAACTCTGCCCATTGTTTCTCGCCGGCGCCTGGGATCGAACCCAGGACCACAGGATCACAAGTCCAGCGTGCTGTCCGCTCGGCCGTCCGGCTCCTAAATAGAGCCACAAATTATATAGACACAAGTTAGCATTTTTTTAAATTAATGTTTTTAATCAGATGAGTCACTTGTACATTTATGAATACATTCGGTTTACATGTACAAAATCGATATGTTATCGTAGACCAAGATATCAAGAGACAATTAGGCGATATGAATACGTTCATTTATTGCGCTCTACGATACAAGACCCAGATTCACGAAGCAGTTACGCCAGCACTTACGAACTTGTACATCTTTTCTCACTCTTTGGCGGCTTTGTTTCCAATTATTAAACAGTTAATGAGCTCCGAAGCACCAGGAGGCTGTTTATAACAATAACAACAGTTAATTGGCAAGTTTTCATGCTTGTAAACTGTTTAATAAATGTAACCAAAGCCGTCAGAGATTGAGGAAAGATGTACACGTTCGTAAGTACTTGCGTAACTGCTTCGTGAATCTGGCCCCAGGTTCGTAAGTACTTGCGTAACTGCTTCGTGAATCTGGCCCCAGGTTCGTAAATACTTGCGTAACTGCTTCGTGAATCTGGCCCCAGGTTCGTAAATGCTTGCGTAACTGCTTCGTGAATCTGGCCCCAGGTTCTTAAATACTTGCGTAACTGCTTCGTGAATCTGGCCCCAGGTTCGTAAATGCTTGCGTAACTGCTTCGTGAATCTGGCCCCAGGTTCGTAAATACTTGCGTAACTGCTTCGTGAATCTGGCCCCAGGTTCTTAAGTACCTGCGTAACTGCTTCGTGAATCTAGCCCCAGGTTCGTAAATACTTGCGTAACTGCTTCGTGAATCTGGCCCCAGGTTCGTAAATACTTGCGTAACTGCTTCGTGAATCTGGCCCAAATTAGCCACAACAGGTGTCTCTCTACCTGACCAAACTTGTCACCATAAAACAGTAAACAAAACACCCTCGTTTTCTATGCTACCAGCGATGACATACACAAAGGGTGAACCTCGACAAATGAAGCCGTGATCCGCAATGTATCCGGCTGTAGGATTCTGGGGCCCCATCCACCGAGCCGACTTGGAAGACAAACGATATAAAACAGCCGGAAAATGTATGAGGAGCTTTGATGCAAATGGCCGGCCATTGCATATGTTAATTAGGGGTTAACACAGGCATGACACGAGTGTTCCGCCCACACACACAACACACCCTTAGATGTCGGGGAAGGTAGCAAGAGGGTGTCCTTAACTAACATCAAATTTGCAGCTAAGATATTATCCCTGAAAAAAAATCGAGAAAAAAGGAGAAAACGGAGAATTTTTTTTTTAACGTAAACTATGCTAGAGTGCGTCTAATGTGAATACGTTAATTGGAATGCTTTATAAAGCATCTCATTCTTTGTAGGTCTGTACTGGATGGTACAAGAGGCCTACAGATTTCTTAAGAAAGCGTGCACCGGAGGATTTTTTTGCATACACAATTTACACAATTTACAATGTGTAAATTTGTTGTTTACACGTTTACAATGCTTAGCAGCATATGTATATTTTCTTCTGGCTTCCATGGACAGGGTGAGAGACCTGTTAAACATATAGTTCAGGGATTTATTGAACAATCAACCACACAAGGTGATTGTAGTGCTTCTAAAATGCTAATCTAACCTACACATATAAATACACGGATTCACGTCTGTCCTACATAAGCAGTGTTTGAGGTTTACAAGGTGCGTTCAGATTCCCCCAGAACGAGTACCCCGAACGGCACAAGGTGCGTTCAGATCCCTCAAGAAAGAGTACCCCGTACCCCGAACGGTACACGGTGCGTTCAGTCTTCCAGAACCTGTATCCGGAACGATACAAGGTGCGATCAGATTCCCCCAAGAACGAGAACCCTGAACGATACAAGGCGCGTTCAGATTCCCCCAAGAACGAGAACCCTGAACGATACAAGGCGCGTTCAGATTCACCCAAGAACGAGAACCCTGAACGATACAAGGTGCGTTCAGATTCCACCAAGAACGAGAACCCTGAACGATACAAGGCGCGTTCAGATTCCCCCAAGAACGAGAACCCTGAACGATACAAGGCGCGTTCAGATTCCCCCAAGAACGAGAACCCTGAACGATACAAGGTGCGTTCAGATTCCCCCAAGAACGAGAACCCTGAACGATACAAGGCGCGTTCAAATTCCCCCAGAACGAGTACCCCGAACGGTACAAGGTGCGTTCAGATTCCCCCAAGAACGAGAACCCTGAACGATACAAGGCGCGTTCAGATTCCCCCAAGAACGAGAACCCTGAACGATACAAGGCGCGTTCAGATCCCCCAAAGAACGCAGAACATAACACTAAAACTACTTAAAGAGGCTACGTTGGTAAACTAGAACTTCCTATGCAAACAGCTTCGGCCGAGTGTCGTAAATATGCAGATCATAGCACTAAAAAAATATATTTGAGACGGAGCATATGGCGGGTTTAAGTTTTAAGACCAGGCAAGGTCTAGACCCATCTTCTTAATTGCTTCGGGGGAGTACAGAGGTCTAAATTAATTACACTACAAGCAAGTAAGAAGGAGGAAGAAGAAAGATGGATACAGTACACAGAGCGGTTGATGGTGGCTGTGTGCGCTTAAGCAGATGTTGTGATACAGTAACCGAGAATTCTGCTTTGAGGGGGTGAGTTTATGGCGCCGTGAATAAGGGGGTTGAGATCACACGGGTCTGCCTTGGTGATGAGTCTGGCCTCGTGATGAGTCTTAACCTCATGATGAGTTTAGTTGAATGCTAAAGTTACGTCGATCTGATTTGTCGCCGAATCTTGCTCGAATCCGAGGCCGGCTCGACACCTAGTCTGTCTCAAGCTGATGGTCTGGCTCAAGCTCCTGGTCCGGCTCCAGCTCCTGGTCCGGCTCAACGCAAGGACCGCGCCAACACTGAGGTTGTCCTATAGCTCCTGGTCCTCGTACGCACCCCGCCAACAACAGTCTGACGAACCAGAGACATATATCCAAGCACTCACACCTTTCCTACCTTTAATCCACTCTTCCGGTAATCCAATCTCCCGTTAATCCAATCTCCCGGTAATCCAATCTCCCGGTTATCCAATATCCCGGTAACCCAATCTCCCGGTAATCCAATCTCCCGGTTATCCAATCTCCCGGTAATCCAATCTCCCGGTAATCCAATCTCCCGGTAATCCAATCTCCCGGTAATCCAATCTCCCGGTAATCCAATCTCCCGGTAACAGCCTGTCTCCCGTTATAACCAAACAGACGCAGTAACAAGTTCTCCCCCCTATAGAGACCTCGACCAACCGCGGGACAGAAAGCCATGAGGTACTCACTGGTGGAGGTGGAGGTGGTGGGCGTGGGGGCGAGGCTCTTGTGGGCGTCGAGGGTGGGTGGCAGTGGCACTCCGTGGCCGCCCTTGCCCTCCTGTAGTGCCGCCAGGGTCAGCAGTGTCGAGAAGTTTCCTCCGCCCAACATCTGGCGAAGACAAAAGAGAATTGGTTAGGTATAAGGTTAGGTTAGGGTAGGTTAGGTTAGGTTGAGTTAGGTGAGGTTTGGTTAAGTTAGGTTAGGTTAGGTTGAGCTAGGTGAGGTTAGGTTACCTTAGGTTTGGTTAGGTTAGGTTAGGTTAGGTTGCGTATGGTTAGGTAAGGTTTGGTGATGTTAGGTTGAGTTAGGGTAGGTTAAGTTAGGTTAGAGGTTTGGTTATGTTAGGTTAGGTTAGGCAATTGTAACCAATTGTTTAGTGAAAAAAACATTACGAACCACCGAAAAAAAAACTCTTTACAGATTTATATACTTTGCAAAATCTATACATTTATGTTAAATACACATGCATACGATGTCTGAACTGAATTAATGTATGCTAAATATACACGTATATGAAATAAAATGAATAACTGCAAAAAATATACAAATTGGAAACATACAAAGAAAAGTGCATACTTTAGAATTTTAATTATGATTTATGTATCATTGAAACATAATATCATTGATGTATCATTGATACATTGAATTTATGTATCATTGAAACATAATATCATTGATGTATCATTGAAACATAATATCATTGATGTATCATTGAAACATAATATCATTGGTGTATCATTGAAACATAATATCATTGATGTATCATTGAAACATAATATCATTGGTGTATCATTGAAACATAATATCATTGATGTATCATTGAAACATAATATCATTGATGTATCATTGAAACATAATATCATTGATGTATCATTGAAACATAATATCATTGATGTATCATTGATACATTGAATTTATGTATCATTGAAAACAACTAAAATCTAAATTTAGCCGTTCCCAAAAACAATAACATGGAATGACAACAATAATACATAAGATACATAACAAATACATAAAATACATAACACATTTGTTTTTGTTGAATAAGAAGGAGTATTCAGATTATTATCAATTGCAAGGTTTGTACTGAGTTAGCTTTCTTAAGCTTAGAGCTTAGCTAGCTTAGAGCTTAAGCTTATTAAGAACTTAAGAGCATAAGTTAGTGTAAAGTTTTCTGGGCTTAGAATCAACAACAGCTCAAGAATGTGATTTTAAAGTTCAAAGTTCTCCTGCAACCGAGAGATATGTATATATACAATATATACATATACAATCTTACACACATATACACAATCTTCTACATATACAGAAGCAGCTCTTGCAACGTTAAAAAAAATATATTTTTTTTACAATATACATATACAATATATACATATACAATCTTACACACTTACACACAATCTTACACACTTACACACAATCTTCCCACATATACAATCTTCCCACATATACAATCTTCGTTGTATATGTGTGTTTGTTGGATTGGTAAATATTTATTTGTTACTGTAACAATAAAAATAAAAAGATTCGTTTGCAACTTGAAATCTATGAAAGGGAGAGATAACTAATTACATAGAGCTTCGTAACCTCTTCCTCAGCCCCACAGGGACCTTTGTAACCTCTTCCTTAGCACCACAGAGAGCTTCGTAACCTCTTCCTTAGCACCACAGGGAGCTTCGTAACCTCTTCCTCAGCCCCACAGGGAGCTTCGTAACCTCTTCCTCAGCCCCACAGGGAGCTTCGTAACCTCTTCCTCAGCACCACAGGGAGCTTCGTAACCTCTTCCTTAGCACCACAGGGAGCTTCGTAACCTCTTCCTTAGCACCACAGGGAGCTTCGTAACCTCTTCCTTAGCACCACAGGGAGGAGCTTCACATCTTCCTCAGCACCACAGGGAGCTTCACCACATCTTCCTCAGCACGCCCTCAGCGTCCCTCCCCTTTCCTTCCCTAGCCCACATTTCCCCTCCTTACCCTCTTCACCTCCCCTTCCTTAATCTACAGCCTACCTTTCCCTTCCTGAACCCCCCCCCCCTCCCACTCATTCCTCCCCTCCTAATACCTCCTCCTCCTCCTCCTCCTCCTCCACTTACCTCAGCCTCAACCTGTAATCCAGCTTGACTAAGATATCGCCAGAGGTAAGCTTCCCACCCCACACACTCACCCCAAAGATCGTGGGAAATTGTTAAGTCTAGTTTTCCGGAATACTTAAATCCCCTCTTTAAGTCTAAGGGGAGATGGAGTCATCCCTCTGAGACGCGAGGCTCTGAAGACTTAAGTCTGCCCTCCTCCTCCTTCAAGGAGTATGACTTAGAAAATGGGTGGTAGAGGTGGAGAGAGTGAGGGATGGAGGGGAGGTAGAGTGAGGGAGAAGGGGAGGGAGGGAGAGGGAAAGAGGGAGACAGACAGACTAACATTAAGACACAATACACGGGAGGTGTATCAAATGAAACACATCTTCCGGTACTTAAATAAAAAATGAAGAACAAAAAAATCAATGTTTATACGGAAAATTAGGACCATTTTTTTCTCCCTTATAAACCCATGAAGCTAAGAGGTGTCTCCCCCCCCCCCATCCACGACCCTTGAAACTCCCTCCCCTTTCCCCCCTATTCTCCATCTCCAGGAACACATCCACATCCCATTCCCCCAGAGGCCCCCCATTCACCCATCCCCTTATTTCAAAATGCCCCCCCCCCTCCCAACCACTTATTAAACCTATTCCCCCCAGCCCCATACGAACCCCCCCTCTCTCCCCATGCCATAGTAACCCCCACCCCACCCCTCTCCTTCAAGCCTAACTCCCCCCCCCCCCCCAAGCCTAGCGCCTGGGGAGGGGGGGGGGCACGAGCCCCACGTGAATGGGGGGGGGGGGTGGCCAAAAAGGGTGAATGTATAAAGACAAGGAAAGAATGCAATAAAAGGGGGAGGTGGGCAGGAAGTAATGGATGATGGAAGATAAAGTGAAATTAAAACTATTTAAATTCTCTAATGGAACGGTTAATGGCTGAGTTGTAAAGATGGCGGTGGCGAGCACGACTCTGGGTCACGTGACCTCAGGGTACGAGACGTCTCGGTCAGGTGATCTCTGGACCGCTAAGGAACACTATCCATCCAATTGGACCATCGGGGATCGAACGCCGACCCTGCAAGAAGCGAAGCCGTCGCTCTACCGGGATGTAGCGGCATCCTTACCCCTGACAGGTCGTCAACATATGGAACACATGCGAGGGGGGTTATTTTGGGTAGCGTAAAATCGTGCGGTATGAAGACAATATCGCAGGAGGTATTCAGATGGTTCTGGGGGACGCAAGACGCTGTGTCCGCAACAGCTTAATTCCGCGTCTTAGAACTGACAGATTACTTTATGATGACTGAATGCCAGCGACGTCTCCTTGACGTGTTGGAGACGTCTCCCTGGAGTACTGAAGACGTCTCCCTGGCGTATTGAAGACGTCTCCCTGGCGTGCTGGAGACGTCTCCCTGACGTACTGAAGACGTCTCCCTGGCGTGCTGGAGACGTCTCCCTGACGTACTGAAGACGTCTCCCTGACGTACTGAAGACGTCTCCCTGGCGTGCTGGAGACGTCTCCCTGGAGTACTGAAGACGTCTCCCTGGCGTATTGAAGACGTCTCCCTGGCGTGCTGGAGACGTCTCCCTGGAGTACTGAAGACGTCTCCCTGGCGTATTGAAGACGTCTCCCTGGCGTGCTGGAGACGTTTCCCTGACGTACTGAAGACGTCTCCCTGGCGTGCTGAAGACGTCTCCCTGGCGTGCTGGAGACGTCTCCCTGGCGTGCTGGAGACGTCTCCCTGACGTACTGAAGACGTCTCCCTGACGTACTGAAGACGTCTCCCTGACGTACTGAAGACGTCTCCCTGGCGTGCTGGAGACGTCTCCCTGACGTACTGAAGACGTCTCCCGGACGTATTGAACCCTGTCACCAACAAGACGCAACACGCGTCTAACGGACACGCCCCCATTGCGCTTACCGATGCTCTCACGTTGTCTTAACCAACCACCAAGCCTGATGCATGTCCTTATCCAAACAAAGGGACGAGGGAGAGGGAAGCTGTTAATCTGCAAGATTAACATTTGTAAAAACGTTTGAGTACGTTTTTATCGACAGGAAGAGAGCTTGGAGCAACGTTGGGTTCCATCGCCGTGACTTGAAGATGGAACAGTGAATGCATGTTGTGAATGCCCGCGGCGCCTTGTACATTCTTACAAGATGTCTAAGATGCTTATCTTAACATACTAAGAAGGTTAGGTAAGGTCGGTGTTTTCTATGAAGCTTTTCAAGGTAAACTAAAATATTCACAATAAATTAGTATGTCACATATGCACTTATTTAATAAGTCAATATTGACTATAAGAAAGTGTGAGAACGGGTTGGTCTGCGCATACCCCGGCTAACCTTATACTCTAAGGTGCGCGTCCGCCTTCGTTAACCCGTAAGTGAATCTAGAAGACTGTCTACAGGACCAAGCAACACTTGCAGCTCGTGAATTAATATAGATTTTATTGAAGCGTTCAGGAACCCTCTTCACCCCAACTGGTGCCATACAAATGTTTGAGAATACAGCAGCGATGGACAGAGACCGGCTTCTGGTTGTTCAAGCTCCTCATGCTGGGGATTTTCAATTGTCCGTCCCTACTTCAATCCTGGGAACTCTACTCAACTATTAGGACCTTCACATTATTAAAACACGATGGCTTGTCACCCTTATCTTCATGTAACGGTAATATATCTATGGCAGTGAATCAACATAGCAATGTGACCTAGATTGGCTAAGGCTAAGCCACCATAGATCTGAAACAACACATGATGTCAACAGTATCACCAGAAAAAGTATCTACGACTTTGGATAGGTTTGGATACCACTGCACGTAGGTTTGGATACCACTGCACGTAGGTTTGGAGACCACTGCACGTAGGTTTGGAGACCACTGCACGTAGGTTTGGAGACCACTGCACGTAGGTTTGGAGACCACTGCACGTAGGTTTGGAGACCACTGCACGTAGGTTTGGATACCACTGCACGTTAGTTTGGAGACCAATGGAGGTGGGGTATTTAACACAATTGCAAATTGGCTTGGATACCATTGCAAGCTAGTGTGGATACTATTGCAAATTAGTTGCAAACCACTATAAATCAGTTTTCACACCCTTGCAGGTGGGTTAAAATAATTCTAGTGGCGTATACAACTCAATTACATGCAAATGTTGAGTATATATCTCTCTAATTATTTCATACCTTGTTTAACTCTGTAAAAAAAAAATCGATTTAACCACAACTAAAAACTCCATCATCTCCCTGAGTGAAAATCGACCACATTTATATCGCGTGAATAAAATTAAAGCTTTAATATTTCGTATGTTAGACTATATATCATTACTTATGTCCCAAAGACATCTGGGAGTGACGTGTAGTGAACGACCTAATTTATTACTTCTCTTGTGGTGTTGCATTTTCAGAATTCCTGCAGGGGGCGCTGATGACGTAGACAGACAGACAGACAGACAGACAGAGACAGAGACAGAGACAGAGACAGGCAGATACAGACAGACAAGACAGAGGAGGGGGGCAAGATAACACAAGTCTTATAATACCCGAACACCACAAGAAAACGACACAATTCAATTAAAAACAATATTTAATTCAATCCAGTGTCACCACAAGTCATTCTCCTCAGTCTTGAAACTTTCTACGACGGTCACACGCAGATTACAGACCACTCGATAGTTCCGGAACGGTCATTAACAACTAACTTTCCTGACTGCTGCCCCAATTGCCTTGTCAAGCACCCGCGGTGTCTGGAAATATACCATTAACGCCATTAATACCAAAGAAGCTAAAAGTCCCATTTATTATGATCCCAAGCGAGTTAGTTACAAAAAAAATTGTTGAAATTTAACAAAGGTTTGTGTGTGTGTCGGTCGCGTGGGAACGGACGCCAGAGGGGGCAGGAATAGTCATCATTTATTAATTAAATAATTTATCCACGCTCGGGAAACGCGACCCGCTGCCATTTATCGCTTACGACTTAATTACATTTTACCGTGACCCCTAACAAGGGGACAATTGTAATTGAAGCAATTACTAGGAATTCTACAAGATACATTCCAGCAGGGAGTAAGTGTATAGTGCATATCTGGTATAATTACTCTACACAGTACATATCTGGTATAATTACTCTACACAGTACATATCTGGTATAATTACTCTACACAGTACATATCTGGTATAATTACTCTACACAGTACATATCTGGTATAATTACTCTACACAGTAACACTGGCTGTTAGGGGAGACAATTACATGTGAAACGGTAAATATGGAGAAACGGGTGAGACCTAAATGGCAGCCCACACATATATGAAATGACAGGGACGACGTTTCGGTCCTTGTTGGACCTTTATCAAGTCGTTATAAGGGTCCAGGATGGACTGAAACGTCGACACATAAGGGTCCAGAACGGACCGAAACGTCGTCACATAAGGGTCCAGAACGGACCGAAACGTCGTCACATAAGGGTCCAGGACGGAACGAAACGTCGTCACATAAGGGTCCAGGACGGACCGAAACGTCGTCACATAAGGGTCCAGGACGGACTGAAACGTCGTTAAGTCCATTTCATATATGTAGGCATTTTAGACACAGTAGTCACTGAGAGGAATACCTGTCACATTTCTGTCTCCTACCCCTACCCCCCCCCCCCCCGTCCCTTTAACTGTCTAGCACATTCCTGTCACTCGACGTATAACACGTTTATGCCCCTCCGTCCCACCTCCCTGTCGACAAAGCTTTATGTTGTTTAATAAGCTGTTTCCTATTTTATCAATCATATCTCCCGTCTCATTTTTACTGTCACTCACTGTCTCCACATTTCCCGCTGAAAGGAGAGGGGAAAATAGGCAAAACTAGGTCCAGTTTCCCACGCTGGCCATTACTTTCCCACGCTGGTCATCACTTTCCCACGCTGGTCATCACTTTCCCACGCTGGTCATTACTTTCCCACGCTGGTCATTACTTTCCCACGCTGGTCATTACTTTCCCACGCTGGTCATTACTTTCCCACGCTGGTCATTACTTTCCCACGCTGGTCATCACTTTCCCACGCTGGTCATCACTTTCCCATTACTTTAAGACTTCCATTTTGATTATTTTTTATTTTTTTATTTCATTGATGAAACTTAATTGAATTAACTTATTACAAAAATGGTTTCAGGACAAAATAATTAATCTTGTAATCAAAGTAGATGGAATTTAATTCACTTTGACAACCGGAGATTCGAACTCGGGTCTTAAGCTGCAGGTCAAGCTTGTGGCAAAAGCTTAATATTACACACAAGCTTCACCACGCTAGATAACATTAGCAGATAACATAATCTAGATAACAACTGCGAAACAAATTATCCCTATCTCTTATGACACGATAAAATGGATAACGAAATTACGTGAAACTAAATATTTGGTAAAACAATTGAGGTGATTAGTTGATAAACGGCGTGAGGGGACAAGGCTAGAGTATGTTTGTGCTTTACACGGCCTGACGGCTGAGTGGACAGCGCTCGGCATTCGTAGTCATGAGGTTCCGGGTTCGATCCCCGGTGGAGGCGGGAACAAATGGGCCGAGTTTCTTTCACCCTGATGCCCCAGTTCACCTAGCAGTAAATAGGTACCTGGGAGGTAGACAGCTGTTACGGGCTGCTTCCTGTGTGTGTATTCACCTAGTTGTGCTTGAGGGGGTTGAGCGCGGCTCTTTTGGCCCGCCTCTCAACTGTCAATCAACTGTTTCTAACTACTACTACTACTTTTTTTCTATACCACACACACACACCCCAGGAAGCATCCCGTGACAGCTGACTAACTCCCAGGTACCTATTTACTGCTGGGTAACAGGAGCATAGGGTGAACGAAACTTTGCCCATTGTTTCTCGCCGGCGCCCGGGATCGAACCCGGGACCACACGATCCCGTGTCCAGCGTACTATCCGCTCGGTCGACCGGTACCCTATGTATGTGTGTGTGTGTGTACTCACCTAATTGTACTCACCTAATTGTGCTTGCGGGGGTTGAGTTCTGGCTCTTTGGTCCCGCCTCTCAACCGTCAATCAACTGGTGTACAGATTCCTGAGCCTATTGGGCTCTATCATATCTACATTTGAAACTGTGTATGGAGTCAGCCATGTGTGTGTGTGTGTGTGTGTGTGTGTGTGTGTGTGTGTGTGTGTGTGTGTGTGTGTGTACTGCTAATCAATCAACTGTTAGCAGTAGTTAGTAACAATTGATTGATTGGCAGTTGAGAGGCGGACCGAAAGAGCAGCGTTTAACCCCCACAAGCACAACTAGGTGAACACACACACACACACACACACACACACACACACACACACACACACACGCGGACGATGCTAAAATTATGAGAAGGATTAAAACAGAAGAGGACTGTTTGAGGCTTCAAGAAGACCTAGACAAGCTGAAGGAATGGTCGAACAAATGGTTGTTAGAGTTTAACCCAACCAAATGTAATGTAATGAAGATAGGTGTAGGGAGCAGGAGGCCAGATACAAGGTATCATCTGGGAGAGGAAATTCTTCAGGAGTCAGAGAAGGAAAAAGACTTGGGGGTTGATATCACGCCAGACCTGTCTCCTGCAGCACATATCAAGCGGATAACATCAGCGGCATATGCCAGGCTGGCCAACATACGAACGGCATTCAGAAACTTGTGTAAAGAATCATTCAGAACTTTGTATACCACATATGTCAGGCCAATCCTGGAGTATGCAGCCCCAGCATGGAGTCCATATCTAGTCAAGGATAAGACTAAACTGGAAAAGGTTCAAAGGTTTGCCACCAGACTAGTACCCGAGCTGAGAGGTATGAGCTACGAGGAGAGACTACGGGAATTAAACCTCACTTCGCTGGAAGACAGAAGAGTTAGGGGGGACATGATCACCACATTCAAGATTCTGAAGGGGATTGATAGGGTAGATAAAGACAGTCTATTTAACACAAGGGGAACACGCACAAGGGGACACAGGTGGAAACTGAGTGCCCAAATGAGCCACAGAGATATTAGAAAGAACTTTTTTAGTGTCAGAGTGGTTGACAAATGGAATGCATTAGGAAGTGATGTGGTGGAGGCTGACTCCATACACAGTTTCAAGTGTAGATATGACAGAGCCCGATAGGCTCATGAATCTGTACACCTGTTGATTGACGGTTGAGAGGCGGGACCAAAGAGCCAGAGCTCAACCCCCGCAAACACAACTAGGTGAGTACAACTAGGTGAGTACACCCACACACACACACATACACAGGGGGCCTCGTAGCCTGGTGGATAGCGCGCAGGACTCGTAATTCTGTGGCGCGGGTTCGATTCCCGCACGAGGCAGAAACAAATGGGCAAAGTTTCTTTCACCCTAAGTGCCCCTGTTACCTAGCAGTAAATAGGGACCTGGGAGTTAGTCAGCTGTCACGGGCTGCTTCCTGGGGTGTGTGTGTGTGGTGTGGAAAAAAAATAGTAGTTAGTAAACAGTTGAGAGGCGGGCCGAAAGAGCAAAGCTCAACCCCCGCAAAAACACAACTAGTAAACACACACACACACACACTCACACACACACACACACACACACACACACACACACACACACACACACACACACACACACACACACACACACACACACACACACACACACGCACGATAGTCTCCCAGGACACCCATCCACAAAGAATGGTGCACTTTGAGAAATGGTCCTGATGGGAGTGAATTAGATCCAGTTGTCGTGTTCCATAACGGTAAGAGAAAAATACTGCCGCCAGTAACTCCCAATAAAGTCCAAACTGGGGCTTGATGAGACCCCAGAAACAGGAGAGGGCAAATGAACAAATCCACAAGGGCCGTGACGACGGTTCGAACCTACGTCTGAGAGGATCCCAGACGCTGCCTTAATGAATAACTAACTTCCTTGGCTCCCTCACCCAAGACCCCCCTTGGGTGAGGGGGGTCTGTTACACACAGAAATCACAATTGCGTGATGCATCAACTGAATAAATCCACAAGGGCCGTGACGAGGATTCGAACCTGCGTCCGAGAGGTTACCTTACCTTGAGGTGCTTCCGGGGCTTAGTGTCCCCGCGGCCCGGTCGTCGACCAGGCCTCCTGGTTGCTGGACTGATCAACCAGGCTGTTAGACGTGGCTGCTCGCAGCCTGACGTATGAGTCACAGCCTGGTTGATCAGAGAGCATCCCAGACGCTGCCACTCGAGGGTCAGCCAAGGGTCTGGTCAGCCAAGAGCCCTTCCTATTTCCCCTGCTGACCACATTAACGATACAGCGTGATATAATTATTAAATAGGCAAGTACCCCCTCTGACTGGAAAATGGGGCCCATAGTCTCGAAGAAAATGAAACACATTAGAAGGAATAAAATCTCAGTTGGGTACTTGCAGTTGGGGGGGATGTAACAAAAAGGAGGCCTGGTCGAGGACTGGGCCGTGAAGACGCTAAGCCCCGAAATCATCTCAAGATAACCTCAAGATGGGATAACTAGCGTAAGGATGAACTGCTAGGATAGGCACCATTCCTTCCCCCCGTCCCATCCCAAATCCTTATCCTGACCCCTTCCAAGTGCTATATAGTCGTAATGGCCTGGCGCTTTCCCCTAATAATTCCTTCCCTTCCTTCCTAGGGTAGAGAGGCCCCTGCCAGGATATGCCTAGTACAAGATGATTCAGGTAATTAGAACCAAGGTTGTTTCACGAGAGCATTTTCTACTAATACAAAAATGGGGAGGGTTGTCAGGGGAGGGTTGTCAGGGGAGGGTTGTCAGGGGAGGGTTGTCAGGGGAGGGTTGTCAGGGGAGGGTTGTCAGGGGAGAGTTGTCAGGGGAGGGTTGTCAGGGGAGGGTTGTCAGGGGAGAGTTGTCAGGGGAGGGTTGTCAGGGGAGGGTTGTCAGGGGAGGGTTGTCAGGGGAGAGTTGTCAGGGGAGGGTTGTCAGGGGAGGGTTGTCAGGGGAGGGTTGTCAGGGGAGAGTTGTCAGGGGAGGGTTGTCAGGGGAGGGTTGTCAGGGGAGGGTTGTCAGGGGAGGGTTGTCAGGGGAGAGTTGTCAGGGGAGGGTTGTCAGGGGAGGGTTGTCAGGAGAGGGTTGTCAGGGGAGGGTTGTCAGGGGAGGGTTGTCAGGGGAGGGTTGTCAGGGGAGGGTTGTCAGGGGAGGGTTGTCAGGGGAGGGTTGTCAGGGGAGGGTTGTCAGGAGAGGGTTGTCAGGGGAGGGTTGTCAGGGAGGGTTGTCAGGGGAGGGTTGTCAGGGGAGGGTTGTCAGGAGAGGGTTGTCAGGGGAGGGTTGTCAGGGGAGGGTTGTCAGGAGAGGGTTGTCAGGGGAGGGTTGTCAGGGGAGGGTTGTCAGGGGAGGGTTGTCAGGGGAGGGTTGTCAGGGGAGGGTTGTCAGGGGAAAAGCGCCAAGCCATCACGACTATATAGCACTGGGAAGGGGTCAGGATAAGGATTTGGGATGGGACGGGGGGAAGGAATGGTGCCCAACCACTTGTGGACGGTCGGGGATTGAACGCCGACCTGCATGACGCGAGACCGTCGCTCTACCGTCCAGCCCAAGTGGTTAGTTTCATGAATGGCAGACGATCTTTTCCTTGAGTGGCAGGGGTGTGAGGGGGGGTTGGGGGGGAGGAGACAGGAGTGAGGGGGGGGGGGAAACAAAAGAGAAACAGGGGGTCCTGGGGGGGGGGCAAGGCTAGTAGGACAGGAAGGAGAGGTAATTCTCGTTGATGGTAATGTTAGCAGAAGCATCCCCTCCCCTAGTGCCACGACGCCCCCCCCCTCCCCTATTGCCACGACGCCCCCCCTCCCCTAGTGCCACGACGCCCCCCCCCTCCCCTAGTGCCACGACGCCCCCCCCCCTCCCCTAGTGCCACGACGCCCCCCCCTCCCCTAGTGCCACGACGCCCCCCCCTCCGCTAGTGCCACGACGCCCCCCCCCCTCCCCTAGTGCCACGACGCCCCCCCCCCCCTCCGCTAGTGCCACGACGCCCCCCCCCCCTCCGCTAGTGCCACGACGCCCCGCCTCCCCTAGTGCCACGACGCCCCCCCTCCCCTAGTGCCACGACGCCCCCCCTCCCCTAGTGCCACGACGCCCCCCCCCTCCCCTAGTGCCACGACGCCCCCCCCCTCCCCTAGTGCCACGACGCCCCCCCTCCCCTAGTGCCACGACGCCCCCCCCCTCCCCTAGTGCCACGACGCCCCCCCCCTCCCCTAGTGCCACGACGCCCCCCCTCCCCTAGTGCCACGACGTCCCCTCCCCTAGCTCGTCGACCCCCTCCACTCCGCTTCCCCAATGCGTCGACCCCGATATCCCCTCCCTTAATGTGACGTCCTCCCTCTACCCCCCCCTCCCCATGAACCCCCTCTACCCTCTCTACAGCACATCGACCCCCTTCCCCTAGTGCCTCCACCTCCCTCCACCCCCTCCCCAAGTGCCTCCCCCTCCCCTAGTGCCTCCCCCTCTCCTAGTGCCTCCACCCCCTCCCCTAGTGCCTCCACCTCCCTCCACCCCTTCCCCTATTGCCTCCCCCTCCCTCCACCCCCTCCCCTAGTGCCTCCACCTCCCTCCACCCCTTCCCCTATTGCCTCCCCCTCCCTCCACCCCCTCCCCTATTGCCTCCCCCTCCCTCCACCCCCTCCCCTAGTGCCTCCCCCTCCCTCCACCCCTCCCCTAGTGCCTCCACCTCCCTCCACCCCTTCCCCTCCACCTTCCCCTACCCCAAGATTGCGACCAAGGGGATGGGGGAGATGTGAAATGGTAGATGGGATAGAGACCTTTATAAGGTGATGGGAAATGGAAACGGAAAAGGAAGACATGGAAAAGGGGGAGCTATTGAATGGGTGATGGTAGATGATAGCGTAGATAAAGTAGATGATGCTGATGATAAAGTAGATGATGAGAGTAGATGATGTAGAGGATTTAGATGAGGTAAATTAGAGAGTAGATTGTGAAATATATGAAGTAGATTATAAAATACATGGTGAAGTAGATGATATAGTCAAGGATGTACACACGGTAGATATTAACAAGGGTGAATCCTACCAAGGATGAGAAATTTTTTGGCCTCGTGACACTAAACGAGAATGAGAAATGAAGCTGTAGGCCTAGACGAATGAGGCCTAGACGAATGAGGCCTAGACGAATGAGGAATTGACGAATGAGGAATAGACGAATGAGGCCTAGACGAATGAGGCCTAGACGAATGAGGAATAGACGAATGAGGAATAGACGAATGAGGAATAGACGAATGAGACCTAGACGAATGAAGCCTAGACGAATGAGGCCTAGACACATACGCACTTAAGAGACACCAGAGTGAGGAAGCCTGGTGTCAATTGTTGGCGGGCTCTCTGACAGCTCAGATGATGGCCAGGTCTGGCACTGAGACACCCACCAGCCCTTGGCACCCTGCTCCCTCGGGTACCAGAGCCACTGCTTGGCCCTCTCCCTCCGCCCTTGGCACCAGCAGGAGCCCCACCGGCAAGCCTGAATGATTAAACTACAGTACTGTAATGTGAGGATGTTGGGGTGAGGGGGAAGAGGGTGAGAGAGGGGGGAGGGAGGGGGGTGTAGGGAGGTGATGGGGGTCGATGCGGACATCCGGAGGGTTAGGGGGGGGGGGGTATGGGGTGATGGGGGGTGAGGGGGGGAGGGTTGGGTATAGCAGGTTGCCAAGTATGTGGTGATGGGATGTTAGTAAGAGGCACTATATGACTCCCCTTGCTAGCATTCTGCTACAGGGATCCGTGTTAAGTGGTACAACCAGGTACAACCAGGTACAACCAGGTACAACCTCTAGTGTATGCCTCTATGATAGCAGCTACCACTCTACTACCACAACCTCCATCACAACCTCTAGTGTATGCCTCTATGATAGCAGCTACCACTCTACTACCACAACCTCCATCACAACCTCTAGTGTATGCCTCTATGATAGCAGCTACCATTCTTACTAAAACAACCTCTAGTATCTGACTCTATGATAACAGCCACCACTCTACTACCACAACCTCTAGTGTATGACTCTATGATAGCAGCCACCACTCTACTACCACAACCTCCATCACAACCTCTTAGTGTCTGCCTCTATGATAGCAGCTACCACTCTACTACCACAACCTCTAGTGTCTGCCTCTATGATAGCAGCTACCACTCTACTACCACAACCTCTAGTGTATGACTCTATGATAGCAGCTACCACTCTACTACCACAACCTCCATCACAACCTCTAGTGTCTGCCTCTATGATAGCAGCTACCATTCTTACTAAAACAACCTCTAGTATCTGACTCTATGATAGCAGCCACCACTCTACTACCACAACCTCTAGTGTATGCCTCTATGATAGCAGCCACCACTCTACTACCACAACCTCCATCACAACCTCTAGTGTCTGCCTCTATGATAACAGCTACCACTCTACTACCACAACCTCCATCACAACCTCTAGTGTATGCCTCTATGATAGCAGCTACCACTCTACTACCACAACCTCCATCACAACCTCTAGTGTCTGCCTCTATGATAACAGCTACCACTCTACTACCACAACCTCCATCACAACCTCTAGTGTATGCCTCTATGATAGCAGCTACCACTCTACTACCACAACCTCCATCACAACCTCTTAGTGTCTGCCTCTATGATAACAGCTACCACTCTACTACCACAATCTCCATCACAACCTCTAGTGTCTGCCTCTATGATAACAGCTACCACTCTACTACCACAACCTCCATCACAACCTCTAGTGTATGCCTCTATGATAGCAGCTACCATTCTTACTAAAACAACCTCTAGTATCTGACTCTATGATAACAGCTACCACTCTACTACCACAACCTCTAGTGTATGCCTCTATGATAGCAGCCACCACTCTACTACCACAACCTCCATCACAACCTCTAGTGTCTGCCTCTATGATAACAGCTACCACTCTACTACCAAAACCTCCATCACAACCTCTTAGTGTCTGCCTCTATGATAACAGCTACCACTCTACTACCACAACCTCCATCACAACCTCTTAGTGTCTGCCTCTATGATAGCAGCTACGACTCTACTACCACAACCTCTAGTGTATGACTCTATGATAGCAGCCACCACTCTACTACCACAACCTCCATCACAACCTCTTAGTGTCTGCCTCTATGATAACAGCTACCACTCTTACTACCACAACCTCTAGTGTCTGCCTCTATGATAACAGCTACCACTCTTACTACCACAACCTCTAGTGTCTGCCTCTATGATAACAGCTACCACTCTTACTACCACAACCTCTAGTGTCTGCCTCTATGATAACAGCTACCACTCTACTACCACAACCTCTAGTGTCTGCCTCTATGATAACAGCTACGACTCTACTACCACAACCTCTAGTGTATGACTCTATGATAGCAGCCACCACTCTACTACCACAACCTCCATCACAACCTCTTAGTGTCTGCCTCTATGATAGCAGCTACCACTCTACTACCACAACCTCTAGTGTCTGCCTCTATGATAACAGCTACCACAGGCGTTCAGATAACAGACGTGTAATAAACTTAAGTTTATTTATTTTATGTATTTATTTATATATACAAAAGTTCTTACATTCCTGTACAGCCACTAGCACACATAGCGTTTAGGGCAGGGCCTTAATCCTAATGCCCCCTGGAATACGACCCGACAAATGGTTTTACAACCAGGTACCCATTCACTGCTGGGTGAACAGGGGCTACAATTAAGGATTGGCGCCCAGTCAATCCTCCCCAGGCAAGATACGAACTAAGAAGACTGGTTAAAACACTAAATGATATGGAACATTGTGTTAACTTCAAAGGAAAACAGCCAAAACTCTTCAGAAAATTATAATACAAAAATTATAATTTAAAAAAAAAAACGCTAATTAGCAAGTCATCCACAGGCAGCAAAGTACAAAAAAAAATTCAGAATACAGTAGAGATTACAAGTAAGGAACGAAAGCATCGATCTGGTTACAGAAAAACTTGTGTATCATAATTTTATATACCAATACTATTAAAGAGAAATCAATTGAATATTAAGGAATAGTTAACTTGTAAACTTACACCTGAAAATGGTCACATTGAAATCCCTGTGTAGCGACATATCTATGTGGAAATATTTGAAGCAGGACATGTACAGAAGGTACATCGTAATCCAGGCGATTAGCCAACAGATGTTCAAACCTAACCCAACCTTACCTATATTAACCTAACCTAACCTAACCTAACCTAACCTAACCCACACTAACCTAACCTAACCCACACTAACCTAACCTAACCCACACTAATCTAACCTAACCTAACCCACACTAACCTAACCTAACCTAACCCACACTAACCTAACCTAACCTAACCCACACTAACCTAACCTAACCCACACTAACCTAACCTAACCCACACTAACCTAACCTAACCCACACTAACCTAACCTAACCCACACTAACCTAACCTAACCCACACTAACCTAACCTAACCCACACTAATCTAACCTAACCTAACCCACACTAACCTAACCTAACCTAACCCACACTAACCTAACCTAACCTAACCCACACTAACCTAACCTAACCCACACTAACCTAACCTAACCCACACTAACCTAACCTAACCCACACTAACCTAACCTAACCCACACTAACCTAACCTAACCCAGCCAAACCCACACTAACCTAATCCAACCAAGCCTAACCTAAATCAGAACATCCACCCCTATGCTGCCCAACCCACACATCAGAAACAAAATACAAATCACTACACTACTTCATAATGGTCCAAAATGGTCCGAAATGTCTTCGTTTCGTCACTTTCTGATCTCCGGTTCGGCTATCCTCCTAACCTATCGATACAAGTGGTTTTAACAACCAGAAAACGAAAACACATTAACATTATCGAGGCAGCGTTGCTTAAGAAAATGGGATATGGAGCAGAAACTGGTGTCAAGATTGCTACAAGAGGTCAGGAGAAATTCGGTAATATTGGAGAAATAAATCAGAGACAGTTAAGACTGACAGGAAATGGTATTTTGACAGTGAAGGAGACATATATTAATAACAGAGCGGAGAATGGTGCAAAATGGTAATATATATAATAGCCATGAGATCCCTGGATTGTTTCAAGCGCAGGTTAGACATATATATGAATGCGTTTAGGGGTTATTTTGATATAAATTCATTATTCTTATGAACAGACATTTGAATGAGATGAATAATAAGAGCTTATGGGATGGTCATTGTTGCCTCAGCTCGCTGCGGAGGGCTTCACACCTAGAGAATACCTGAAGACGGTTTTAAGAGTTCTTCTACTCCCTGAGCCCGGAGAGGCCAGGGGCCAGATTCACGAAGCGGTTACGCAAGCACTTACGAACCTGTACATCTTTTCTCAATCTTTGGCGGCTTTGTTTACAATTATTAAACAGTTAATGAGCTCCGAAGCACCAGGAGGCTGTTTATAACAATAACAACAGTTGATTGGCAAGTTTTCATGTTTGTAAACTATTTAATAAATGTAACCAAAGCCGTCAAAGATTGAGGAAAGATGTACACGTTCGTAAGTACTTGCGCAACTGCTTTCGTGAATCTGGCCCCTGGTTCGTAAGTACTTGCGTAACTGCTTCGTGAATCTGGCCCCAGGTTCGTAAGTACTTGCGTAACTGCTTCGTGAATCTGGCCCCAGGTTCGTAAGTACTTGCGCAACTGCTTTCGTGAATCTGGCCCCAGGTTCGTAAGTACTTGCGTAACTGCTTCGTGAATCTGCCCACAGGTTCGTAAGTGCTTGCATAACTGCTTCGTGAATCTGGCCCCAGGTTCGTAAGTACTTGCGTAACTGCTTCGTGAATCTGGCCCCAGGCTCGACCGTGGCGTTTTGAGGAGTGGCATAATAAATCAAGGTGTATAATACCACGAAGTTTCTGGCGAAAAGAGGAATGATGGTAAGGGGGGAAGGGAAGCAGGTAAGAGTAGGGAGGGAGAGGCAAGACCAGACTGATAAGAGCGGGAAAAATATATACCTTAGGGGAGATTGAGATAAGCCTTCGGGGGTTAGGGAGAGATGTAACCGCGTTTACGAAAATGATTTGCTACAACCAGCTGAAGTAGGGAGGTACTAACAAGCCTACCGCCAGCCACCCTACACGCCCCAGTCCTCTCTTGTCTTACGGACATCTTCAAGAGGAAACTAGATTGTTTTCTTCAAGGAGTGCCGGACCAACCGGGCTGTGATGGGCATGTGGGCCTGAGGGCCGCTCCAAGCAACAGCCTGGTGGACCAAACTCTCACAAGTCGAGCCTGGCCTCGGGCCGGGCTTGGGAAGTAGAAGAACTCCCAGAACCCCATCAACCAGGTATATGTGGGCCTGCAGGCCGCTCCAAGCAACAGCCTGGTGGACCAAACTCTCACAAGTCGAGCCTGGCCTCGGGCCGGGCTTGGGGAGTACAAGAACTCCCAGAACCCCATCAACCAGGTATCAAGCAGTACCAGATGGAATATTTGTATAAAAATAACTGATGCTGGTGCATTCTGCAGTTATCAAAATGCCTCGCATATCCCCCGGCACTGAGAGCCCCCGTGAGCAGCAGCAGCAGCAGCAGCAGCAGCAGCAGCAGCAGCAGCTCCCTCTAGCATCATGCGGCTACGGCCAAAAGAACAAACCTGGCACGAGGGAGCAGCCATACTTCATCCTGACGTTTGTTGGCAATCAGGACAATCAGTGGGGCAGTAAATCAAGGCAGCGTACCTGGGCCGGCTACTCCCTGGCCATCTGTCATGAGGTACAAGCAGGGGTTGTGACGGCCACCAGGCCTCCCGACCCCCGATCACAGTCACTCCTCAAGATTACCACAATCCAGTTCCTAATTAACAATGTCTTGCTATCTCTTACGCCTACTGGCAGCTATAGGAGATTACAAAATGAGATGTATTTAGAATCATTCAAGCATACTTTGTTGGATACATAGGCATGTATCAACGGCTGTATCTTGGCAAGTGTATGATTAAGGAGTCTACATGGTACACCTCATACTGAGTCTACATGGTACCCCTTCACAGTGAGTCTACATGGTACCCTTCACACTGAGTCTATATGGTACCCCTTCACACTGAGTCTACATGGTACCCTTCACACTGAACCTACATGGTACCCCTTCACACTGAGTCTACATGGTACCCTTCACACTGAACCTACATGGTATCCCTTCACACTGAGTCTACATAGTACCCCTCACACTAAGTCCCCACGGTACCCCCTTCACACTGGATCTACTACACTATACCTCCCCCCCTCCCCCCCCCCACCCTCACTCTATCTTCCTATGAGGCGGCCTCGTACCTACTCCTTAGGCAAGTCGGAATTCAAATCTATCAGGCAGTCACCCCCCAGACACCCGACACCACGTCGACTGGCATCAACATATTTATTATTGTTACATATGGCTGGCTTGATTGCAAACAAGACGGGAGTTGGGTGGGCTAGGAGTACCGCCCTGGGGACCTCCAGCCCTGGTACCACTTATGACTGGTTGATACCTGGTTGATGGGGTTCTGGGAGTTCTTCTACTCCCCAAGCCCGGCCCGAGGCCAGGCTCGACTTGTGAGAGTTTGGTCCACCAGGCTGTTGCTTGGAGCGGCCCGCAGGCCCACATATACCTGGTTGATGGGGTTCTGGGAGTTCTTCTACTCCCCAAGCCCGGCCCGAGGCCAGGCTCGACTTGTGAGAGTTTGGTCCACCAGGCTGTTGCTTGGAGCGGCCCGCAGGGCCACGTACCCACCACAGCCCGGCTGATCCGGAACTTCTCTTAGAAAACCGTCCAGTTTTCTCTTGAAGATGTCCACGGTTGTTCCGGCAATATTTCTTATGCTCGCTGGGAGGACGTTGAACAACCGCGGACCCCTGATGTTTATACAGTGCTCTCTGATTGTGCCTATGGCACCTCTGCTCTTCACAGGTTCAATCTTGCATTTTCTTCCATATCGTTCACTCCAGTACGTTGTTATTTTACTGTGTAGATTTGGGACCTGACCCTCCAGTATTTTCCAGGTGTATATTATTTGGTATCTCTCTCGTCCAGGTGGCTACCGTTACCTGTGGCAGGTGGCTATACCGTTACCTGTGGCAGGTGGCTATACCGTTACCTGTGGCAGGTGGCTATACCGTTACCTGTGGCAGGTGGCTATACCGTTACCTGTGGCAGGTGGCTATACCGTTACCTGTGGCAGGTGGCTATACCGTTACCTGTGGCAGGTGGCTATACCGTTACCTGTGGCAGATGGCTATACCGTTACCTGTGGCAGATGGCTATGCCGTTACCTGCGGCAGGTGGCTATACCGTTACCTGTGGCAGGTGGCTATACCGTTACCTGTGGCAGGTTGGGTTACCGTTACCTGTGGCAGATGGCTATACCGTTACCTGTGGCAGGTGGCTATACCGTTACCTGTGGCAGGAGGCTATACCGTTACCTGTGGCAGGTGGCTATACCGTTACCTGTGGCAGGTGGCTATACCGTTACCTGTGGCAGGTGGCTACCGTTATCTGTGGCAGATGGCAACAGGTGACGGATCTCCCAATCCTGAGCACTCCAGGTGCAAATTCTGTGCGCAGGAATTGCGGCATGATCTCCCACACTACATCACTGAATGCCCAGTTATCAGACCATTCAAACCAGTTGGCATGAGGTACCTGGGTGAGGAAAGATGCACACGTTCGTAAGTACTTGCGTAACTGCTTCGTGAATCTGGCCCCAGGTTCGTAAGTACTTGCGTAACTGCTTCCTGAATCTGGCCCCAGGTTCGTAAGTACTTGCGTAACTGCTTCGTGAATCTGGCCCCAGGTTCGTAAGTACCTGCGTAACTGCTTCGTGAATCTGGCCCCAGGTTCGTAAGTACTTGCGTAACTGCTTCGTGAATCTGGCCCCAGGTTCGTAAGTACCTGCGTAACTGCTTCGTGAATCTGGCCCCAGGTTCGTAAGCTTGGCGCATCTCACAAGCTCCTCCGCTTATCTGCTATCATCTGACTAAGCTGTCGCCCTCTCCTCTGTCCAGTGTACAAACTTTAAAATACGGGCTCTGGAAACAGCTGACAAGGAGCGTATCAAGCGTTTGGACACGGGACGTGTCAAGCAGCTGGACATAGAACCGTGATACACAGTTGGACACGGGGGACCGTTAACAACAGGTATTGCTGCCTGTTGTGAAAACAGGAGCAGGTTTCATTCTAACTTCCCCCCCCCCCTCCCCCCCCGTGAGAAGCATTAGATAGAGAAGCTCAAGCGTAAGTAAACAATGTGTTTACTCAAGGTATAGTTATACAAAATACAATAAAATACATTACAAAATGCAATGAATACTGGAATATTTTAGTCAGTTCCTTTTGGGCCTTATAGATGAGGTTCCAGACAAAACGGATTGACCCACCAAAGCCAACATGCCACTTTATGACTCAAGAGGTATTTAAGATGTTATCAGCATCTACATCAGGTAATTTCTGATAAATCTGCCTTGCCGTTCATGCGCTTGAGCGATAACTGACGCGCAAAATAGCGCACTATAGCGCACAGACCCCTGGGACTTCATTCATCCCGTCCTCCTAAATTGTCCCCAGCGTCAAGAAACTGTCGTATCAAAGATCCCTTTATCCTAACCTGCTGCCAGAGGACCCAAAACAGAAAACGGGATAGTAAGTCACTTTCGCCAGCCGCTATCATTTTCTTATGCGACAATTGTTTTCTCTTAGGAAGCGTATACGTCAAAATACAACGTGCTATGAGGAGCGCAGGTTGTCTTATTGTAGGATACAATATGCTCTTAATGTCCGTTTAAATTTAAACCGCGATATCTGTTGCTTTCTACAGTAGTATAAATTAGGCTTTATACCATACTAACGAATACTTCATATATATATATATTATATATATATATATATATATATATATATATATATATATATATATATATATATATATATATATATATTATATATATATATATATATATATATATATATATATATATATATATATATATATATATATATATATATATATTATATATATATATATATATATATATATATATATATATATATATATATATATATATATATATATATATATATATATATATCCCTTCCCTTCGTCCCATCCCAAATCCTTATCCTGACCCCTTCCCAGTGCTATATGTCGTAATGGCTTGGCGCTTTCCCTTGATTTCCCTTTCCCATTCCCTTCCCTTTCACCTTGCCTTTATCTATACATAAGACAATGTCTGTTTGTTTGTTCGGCCACGGGAGACATTTCCCGTCACGCAGGGTGCAGTCGCACCTCCACAGATCTCCAGTATCAGCTCTTGATACTGGTAATGGCTCAAAAGGGCCACCACTTACGGGCTATTCATGCCCGTGCCACCTTTTGGGTGGCTTAATCTTCAGCAATCAATCATTTGTTTGTTGGACGCTGGAGGCCAGATAGATGTGGGTAGCCTCTCGCAGCTTTTCATGTTGAACAGTGCCTGTTTGGCGCGTGTCATAAGGTGACTGGGGTCGACCCCCCGTGGTGCCCGTCTTTCAACCCGTTCTCGCACTTGTTTTCAGTCAATATTGGCTTATTTAATAAGTGCATATGTGACATACTAATTGATTGTGAATATTTTAGTTTACCTTGAAAAGCTTCATAGAAAACACCGACCTCACCTAACCTTCTTAGTATGTTAAGATAAACATCTTATTGCTTCTTAATTACAATTATTACTTAACCTATACCGTTGATAGGTTAATAATTGTTACTTAACCTATTAATTATTACTTAACCTATACCATTGATAGGTTAATAATTGTAAATAAGAAGCAATAAGATGCTTATCTTAACATACTAAGAAGGTTAGGTGAGGTCGGTGTTTTCTATGAAGCTTTTCAAGGTAAACTAAAATATTCACAATCAATTAGTATGTCACATATGCACGTATTAAATAAGCCAATACTGACCGTAAGCAAGTGCGAGAACGGGTTGCCGTCTTTATATCGGGTTTCCTCTTACGACACTTACGACAACGAACGACTTCAATGAAGACTGAAATGTGGGTTTGATTGTCCATAGAGTGTTTTCCAACCTAATTCTCGTATGCATTTTGAGGATATCAACAACACAAGATTGAATAAGGTAGCTTGTATTACCACTGCTACCTTATTCAATCTTGTGTTGTTGATATCCTCAAAATGCATCCGGAGTCTGCCAGTGCAGACCGCTTATCACGTGCCTCTGTATGACTAACCATCCTGTGTGATGGGGATTTCTTAGCATCGCCTAGTTAGCTTTTTTGACACACTGTACTCCACTTCATATAGTCTAGGGTAGCTGCACTAATGCACATGTACCTCATAACTTAATAAAAAAAAAAAAATATAGGAAAGAATTACCCTGGAAACACAAACCGAAATTGTCTCTATTTTCCGCTTGTTACAACTTGTAATAAAGTTGTTACATCTTGGCTTAACGTGTTTATGACGTATTAGAACGTTGTTACAATTTGCTATATTGGTTGTTATAACTGGTTAGGAGGTGTTAAAACTTGTTCAAACGTTGTACCAACGTCGTAGTTTCGGTGTGTGTTTGGCGGGTACTGACTCCCAACGACCTGAAAGCACCATATAAAAAGCTATGACTTGTTCAGATCTGAAACCCATGTTTATGGGCGGCACAAAACGTCGACCACACTGTACTCACCTAATTGTGCTTGTGCGGGGGTTGAGCTGTGGCTCCTTGGTCGTGCAACACACTGGTCGCCAGGATCAGGTTGGGTTACCGTGTCGTCATTAATATTTGGAGAGTGTTGGTGAGACAATTCCATTGGTGCGTTGGGACTACAGGGAACACTTGAGGGGGGACATAAATGTGGAGATGTTGGTACCTTTGTTAAATTGGTCCCACCTTCGGTGTGAGCCAGGAACTTCCCCCACACAACCAACCCCTTCCTCTTACCACCTCCCCTACCACACAACCCACCCACCCCCTCCCCCCCCTCCACAAAACACCAACACCCCACCCCAACCACACTCCAAACCCCCCCCCGTCACTCCCCACCACACCCCAACCCCCAACCCCCCACCCCAACCACACTCCAAAACCCCACTCCCTCACCCCCTACCACACTCCAACACCCCACCCCCCCACCACACCCCCTCCCCCCACCACACCCCTCACCCCCCTCCCCCCACCACACTCCAACATCAAACTCACACTAAAACTATGAGCACATTTACAGCGTGTAGTGTACCTCGGTGTATACAAAAACAGCTGGGAATTTTCTGAGAGCCGCGGGAGAGGTATGGAGGCTGCGATGCTGAGAAGAATACCTTACCAGAGCCCTGATATAGGTCGTCAAATTAATTAACGTGTGTGTGGGGGGGGGGGCAGACCTGGGTAAAGAACGGTGACATTATGGGTGGTCTAGGGGGGATGGGGGGTTGTCGACGGCTGTGTAGGGGAGGGGGAAGGTGTGTGTGTGTATGAGTGAGTGTGTGTGTGTGTGTGTGTGTGTGTGTGTGTGTGTGTGTGTGTGTGTGTGTGTGTGCGTGCGTGCGTGCGTGCGTGCGTGCGTGCGTGCGTGCGTGTGTGTGTGTGTGTGTGTGTGTGTGGGTATGGGGGGGGGGGAATGGTGGTGTGTGCGTGGGGGCGGGTGACGGTGGCATATGGGGGTGTCCATAGCTGTGTAGGCTGCCTTTTGACGGTGTCTCATAAAAGGAAACAATAGCTGTGGGAGATGGCGACGATTGTGGGAGCACCGATTGTTGTTGAGGTTGAGGGGGGGGGGGCGTCTCTTGTGGGGGTTGAGGGGGGGGGCTGTGGGGTGATCTGTGGGGGTTGAGTTCACCCTGCCCAACCTCCACGTTCCAGGCTGGCTAAGCAGTCAGGAAGACGGTGAGTGTATTAAGCATGAGAGGGGAGGAAAGGACATATGGGATGGAGAGGGAGAGAGGGGGAGTGGAGGAGATGGGAGGGGGTGGGGAGGAAAAGCAGAGGGGGGGGGGGGAGAGGGGGGTGCAAGAACAGCGCCACCTTACTCCGTTTCTTGTTATTAATGGAGGAAGAAAGGGTGACTGCCGGGGGGGGGACTTAGTGAGTTATGGATACACTAACCCCCCTCTTATCCTCCCCCCCTGCCTATCCCCTTCACCCTGCCCTCCACACCCTTCACCCTGCCCTACACACCCTTCACCCTGCCCTACACACACCCTTCACCCTGCCCTACACACCCTTCACCCTGCCCTACACACCCTTCACCCTGCCCTACACACACCCTTCACCCTGCCCTACACACCCTTCACCCTGCCCTCCACACCCTTCACCCTGCCCTACACACCCTTCACCCTGCCCTACACACACCCTTCACCCTGCCCTACACACCCTTCACCCTGCCCTACACACCCTTCACCCTGCCCTACACACACCCTTCACCCTGCCCTACACACCCTTCGCCCTGCCCTCCACACCCTTCACCCTGCCCTCCACACCCTTCACCCTGCCCTACACACCCTTCACCCTGCCCTCCACACCCTTCACCCTGCCCTCCACACCCTTCACCCTGCCCTCCACACCCTTCACCCTGCCCTACACACCCTTCACCCTCCCCTCCACACCCTTCACCCTGCCCTACACTCACCCCTCACCCTGCTCCTCCCTCCTCATACTCACATACCCAAGGTCACATTCTACTAGAGTATTACTATTCATTCATACACCACATACTTAAACCCGAGGGTGTAGTTAATACATATTTATACATTCGTCACTCATACAAACCCGTTTGTATATTCAGATCTCGCACCCTGGTGAATAAATGTATATGTGTGTTTGGTATGACCGTTGTATGGGGTGAATGGTATATCCAAATGTATGAGTATGAATAACCCAACAGCTGTTCATGCTGCTATGGCGGTGTGTTCACTCACAGGATGAGTGGCGCTGCCCAATACTGTCACTATGGTGGTGTGTTCACTCACAGGATGAGTGGCGCTGCCCAATACTGTCACTATGGTGGTGTGTTCACTCACAGGATGAGTGGCGCTGCCCAATACTGTCACTATGGCGGTGTGTCCACTCACAGGATGAGTGGCGCTGCCCAATACTGTCACTATGGCGGTGTGTCCACTCACAGGATGAGTGACGCTGCCCAATACTGTCACTATGGCGGTGTGTCCACTCACAGGATGAGTGACGCTGCCCAATACTGTCACTATGGCGGTGTGTCCACTCACAGGATGAATGACGCTGCCCAATTCTACCCCCCCCCCAAAAAAAAAATGATGTAAATACGTTGAAAAAACGTCATAAATGCGTTGTGAGGTTGCTTCAACAGGCCGTCGATTAGTTGTCCAGGAGTAAAGTGATATTCTGTACTTAATCTACATCAACCTGGCGCTGTGCATATGGTCCTTGAGCTCAGAAAATATCAGAGAACATGTTGGGCATTATGTAATGAGGACAGGATCGTGCTACACTCTCTCCCTACACAATGCTGACATCAATGCCTCGACAATTAGCATACCAATTAACACACCTCCATCCACTTGGATTGGTAGGCAGCCTTGCATCTTATAGGCGTTCGATCCCCCAATGCCCCAAATGGTTTAAACGTCGGATACGTCTAAAGTAGTTGTGACAACTTTTCAGTATCATGACTTGATAAAGAGTCCAGGACGGATCGAAACGTCCGTCACATAAGGGTCCTGCATAGGGGTCCAGGACGGACCGAAACGTCGTCACATAAGGGTCCAGGACGGACCGAAACGTCGTCACATAAGGGTCCAGGACGGACCGAAACGTCGTCACATAAGGGTCCAGGACGGACCGGAACGTCGTCACATTAGGGTCCAGGACGGACCGAAACGTCGTCACATAAGGGTCCAGGACGGACCGAAACGTCGTCACATAAGGGTCCAGGACGGACCGAAACGTCGTCACATAAGGGTCCAGGACGGACCGAAACGTCGTCACATAAGGGTCCAGGACGGACCGGAACGTCGTCACATAAGGGTCCAGGACGGACCGAAACGTCGCCACATAAGGGTCCAGGACGGACCGAAACGTCGTCACATAAGGGTCCAGGACGGACCGAAACGTCGCCACATAAGGGTCCAGGACGGACCGAAACGTCGTCACTTTCAGACCTACTCACACGTGTGGGTTAGGCTTAGCCAGGTTATTGAGACCTATTCTCTGCAACAAGGTAATGTATAAATCTGAGATATGTATAGTCCCATGTATGCAGTATACACAGCCCCGCGTATGAGTGATGTAATAGATATATACATACATGCCGGCACCACCAAAGGGTTCAATTAGTCATTGCAATTGAACCCCGCTGATTTAGATATCTCTATGCACAACCAGTTCCACCTATACGTGGTTCTAATTGACGTCTGTCTATCTGTATCTGTCTGTTTCTCTGTCTATCTGCCTGTCTTGCAGCCCACCCACCACGATACTGCTAATGTCGCCCTCTGCGCCCCAATATACACACCCACACGCACACACACACACGCACACACACTCATCTCCTCGCCACAAAAGATCTCACAGTGCGCACTCATCACTTGCTTTGTTTTTCCTCCCTGGCGGAGCCCACCCCCCGGGCGGTTGCAGACCGCCCACCTCACTCAGAGCGCCTCCACAAAACAGCAGAAGCGCGCGTCACACGCCCGAAGGAGCGTGGGGAAGTAAATCGTCCTCGCTAAGACCCTGGCGACAAATTTTGGACATTTCTGGCCAAGGTAACTGACAAGTGTCACCCATTACGCCCCGACGTGGGTAGCTTGTCCGACACTTCAACCCCTATTCTTGAGCCCCACAGAACTGATGCCCAATTACTCTCCCTGCTCGACACTTCAAGTTTTGGCGGGCAAATATAACAGCATAAAAAACGGCTCAACCATAACGGCATTTAAGAGGCAAACTGCTGTATTTCACCGGACACACGCAGATCTGTAGCAGCTCACAGAGAAGCGGTGGGAGGTATAGTCTTCAATGTCAGTTGGCAGCGGACACATCACCTGTCATTCCTGTCACTATTTGTCGCGTTTTGGGGGGAATATCTCGTGCGCTTCCCGATGTTATCTGTTCGCTTATGCGCCATGCAACACAGGGTGTTGCAAGCCCAACTGCACGCATTGTTTTACCGACCACAACGCCTCCGCTCCCATATGTATTGCTGGCAGCGTGACTCAACACCTCTATCTTATTGTTTCTCCCGGTTTGTGTAAAGGCAGACGCAGGCTTGGACCGGTGGCCCAGACCACAGGTATATATATAGGTGGAAGGGGCCCGGAGGGTGATGGGGCTGGTGGGTGATGGGTGACGGGGCTAGGTGTGGGAAGGGGTGTCACCCGGTGATGGCTGAGGCGAGGGAAGAATAACTAAGAAAAGTTCCCAGTACATTTAAGGGGTTTAACAACGTTAAACCCGTTTAACCTGTCACCACAAGAATACATCAAAGTGTAAAGACCTATTGGCCCATGTGTGTGTGTGTGTGTGTGTGTGTGTGTGTGTGTGTGTGTGTGTGTGTGTGTGTGTGTGTGTGTGTGTGTGTGTGTGTGTGTGTGTGTGTGTGTGTGTGTGTGTGTGTAGCGTCACCCAAAATCAAGCCACCTGGACAGACATAAACAAAACGTTTCCGCCAGACCCATAAAAGCGCGACCCAGTTAACGCGCGACGATTGATAATCAACATATGACCCGGGACTCAACTCTTTTAAAACCTTGCCAGCACGAAGCCATTATCCATAATTAGCTCGTTTGTTGTGTGGGCGGAGACGGGCGCGGGCGGGCTGCGGGTGTGTGAGTACACACACCTGAGTCCCTTAACACCTGGGCCGCTTGCGGGCCCGTAAATACACACCTACGCCACTACACACCTGCAGATTACTACACACCAGCATCTTATACTATCTCAAATTACACACACCCGCACACACACACATCCGTACACAAACACATACACACACCCGTACACAACATACACACACACACACACACACCCGTACACAACACATACACACACACACACACACACACACACACACACACACACACACACACACACACACACACACACACACACACACACACACACACACGCACACAAACACGCACACATTATGTCATCGGGCCTGACGGCTGAGTGGACAGCACTCGGGATTCGTAGTCCTAGGGTCCGGAGATTGATCCCGGCGATAGCGGAACCAAAAGGGCAGAGTTTCTTTCACCCTGATGCTCTTGTTCACCTAGCAGTAAATAGGTATCTGCGAGTTAGACAGCTGCTACGGGCTGCTTCCTGGGGATGTGTGTGAAGAACAAAAAAATAATCCCCCGGTAGGTCGAAACATTTGGGCACGTTTCTTTACATCCTATGCCTCTTTTTTTTGTCGATTAGAAATCTAAATTGATGTTTCATGTACCGTCAAACACAACACACATCTAATCACCATATCCACGAAGCACTCACATAGAAAAAGATAGAAGCTGCGACAACACCACATGACACTGCCCGACTTAGAGCTGTACCCTGGAAACACAAACCGAAACTGTCTATATTTTCCGCTTATTACAACTTGTAATAAAGTTGTTACATCTTGGCTTAACGTGTTTATGACGTATTAGAACGTTGTTACAACTTGTTATATTGGTTGTTATAACTGGTTAGGAGGTGTTAAAACTTGTTCGAACGTTGTACCAACGTCGTACTTTCGGTGTGTGTTTGGCGGGTAGCAGCTCCCCATGCAGGTGATTTCCTATTAGCAACCCCAATGTCAGCAACCGGCACCCGTCTCTCACAGCAGGCCCAGACTGTATGGTGTCTGGCTTCACCATAGTTCCTCTGTATTAGCCCTGTCTCCCTCGCATCACCATGTATGATGTGAGCTTCACCATACACTATACACGCGCGCATACGACCCTCAAAAAACAGTCACATCAAAGCCCAGAGAGCAACACAGCCTAATATGCCATTGATTGTATCTCGATCAAGATTGTTTTGGTGTTCAACTCTTCTCTCACACACCTGACACGAGCTTCAATATTGCATTTGTGACATTTGCTCTTCCCTACGAGCTGAAAGAGGGGTGTGTGTGTGTGTGGGGGGAGGGGTTAAGGGGGTGGGGGAAGGAAGGGGGTTGTTAGGGCCTGATGGCCACGGCATTAAATACGAACCCCACCTGTCCAACTTTAAGTAACTTGCTGCCACACTCCTATGAAACTATTGGTTTGTTTCGGGAACTTTCAGTAGTATAAACACAGCCTTGATAAGCGAGTGTGTAAAAGTTCGCTACAACTGCTTCACGTTAAATTTATTAGCCTGTGTCTTGTTAAAATGTATTTCCTCTTTAAAACGTATAACCAGCAGATCGATACAACAAGACATTAAAATGAATACTTCATGAGTTATACCAATCTCACGCAATACGATTGATAAATATTTAAGTGGATTTAAGTCAACAGCAGGCTTCTTAACACCCCTTGTAAGTGTTAAGTGGGGGGACTATGCAGCTGGGACACTTGGAGAGGTCCTCGTCCCCCGCTGTATAAGGTAAAAGTGGCCCACAGCCTCGGTCAGGCTTTGGCGCGCTGTTAACACTAGGTTTGTGTTTATACTGATTCTTCATGTTTTAATTTTTTCCTTGAATTCTTGTATGTGTGTGTGTGTGTGTGTGTGTGTGTGTGTGTGTGTGTGTGTGTGTGTGTGTGTGTGTGTGTGTGTGTGTGTGTGTGTGTGTACTCACCTAGTTGTGTTTGCGGGGGTTGAGCTCTGGCTCTTTGGTACCGCCTCTCAACCGTCAATCAACAGGTGTACAGATTCCTGAGCCTATTGGGCTCTATCATATCTATGTGTGTGTGTGTGTGTGTGTGTGTGTGTGTGTGTGTGTGTACTCACCTAGTTGTGTTTGCGGGGGTTGAGCTCTGGCTCTTTGGTACCGCCTCTCAACCGTCAATCAACAGGTGTACAGATTCCTGAGCCTATTGGGCTCTATCATATCTATGTGTGTGTGTGTGTGTGTGTGTGTGTGTGTGTGTGTGTGTGTGTGTGTGTGTGTGTGTGTGTGTGTGTGTGTGTGTGTGTATAATATATTTTACAGTATATTTTATATAAATATTCATATAGAGTGAAGGCTGTTCCACTGCAAATGAAAATTATACCATCTTTAACATCTTACATCAAGGCACTAACTACTTCAATATAGCGGGAAGTCTAGTAACTAACGAGGCCACGTCAACGTTGGTAACAACGAGATTAACACTATGCATCGCTGTACCTTTGTAGACCGTTAACAAAGGTACAGCGGTACACACAAGCAGGATATGCCCTGAAGGCTGTGTAATCTGTGCCTCCTGGCATTGTCTTGATGCGTCTATGTCATTTCATATCACGAGTAAATGATCATCCTAGTTCACCATCCTGTCATTCGTTCTTATCAAAATATGTGATATCGTCTGCGTACGTGACACAAACACCTGAATATAACACGTGTTTGATCCCACCCTTGCCTTCAAAACACCTTCCTCAGACACCCTATACTCAGTACACCTGATGACACTACCATGACACCCACATACTCAGCACCGCCACCTCAGCATTCACCTCAGCATCCAGTCAGCTTGTAAATCTACGCGCATAATTCCTCCATCTTTGCTGGATGAGACGAGGCTTCCAGCAGGGGCCGAGGCAGCGTATCTATTCCAGCTACACATTCTCTCCTTTATCTCTAGTTATCTCTAGCATCCTACTTCTCAGCCGCCCTGTTTCTCCTTCGCTGTGGCTCGCTATCTCTTGAGATTATAATACAGTTCTTTGATATTCAATGTTGAAATACAATTTAAAGTTTGCAGATATCTTGTTGATACGTGATCTGATAGGTATCTGCGGGTACTGTAGTGTGAGATATATATGCCCTGGTGGATATAATGGCTTGTGTTATCTTATTGAGGTGGAATGAGAGAGGTAGAGACAGAGAGACAGGGAGAGAAAGATATCTCTCTCTCTCTCTCTCTCTCTCTCTCTCTCTCTCTCTCTCTCTCTCTCTCTCTCTCTCTCTCTCTCTCTCTCTCTCTCTCTCTCTCTCTCTCTCTCTCTCTCTCTCTCTCTCTCTCTCTCTCTCTGGCTCTCTCTCTCTCTCTCTCTTCTCTCTCTCGCTCTCTCTCTCTCTCTCTCTCTCTCTCTCTCTCTCTCTCTCTCTCTCTCTCTCTCTCTCTCTCTCTCTCTCTCTCTCTCTCTCTCTCTCTCTCTCTCTCTCTCTCTCTCTCTCTCTCTCTCTCTCTCTCCTCCTCTCAGCCGAACATCTGTCAGGTGCCAGAGAAGTTACCCTGTGAACCCCCCTCCCCCCCACACACCTGCTCCCATTCTCTATATATTAATTGAGTAAAAGTGTTTTCACCCCCCCCCCCCCACCCTGAGTGTCTCTCGTCTCCACTTATTTAAGTGTTTGTGGGTTTTTGTATATTATATCTGGATTTGTATTCACCTAGTTGTGCTCACCGAGTTGTGCTTGTGGGGAGGTTGAGCTTCAGCTCTTTGGTCCGTGCTCTGCTACGACTGTGTTGTGATATCGTGGTTATTCCTGTGCTTGTGGTTTTGTGTGTTTGTGTTTGTTTGTGCATGTTGTCTGAGGAGCGCGAGACGCATGCTGTCATTCGTGACGTCACGCCAGGGAACCTTGTGTATGTGACGTCACCTCCGAGTCTGGCGTATGTGACTGTACATCAATGCAGGTACATCAATTTAGGTACATCAATTTAGGTACGTCAATTTAGGTACATCAATTTAGGTACATCAATTTAGGTACATCAATGCAGGTACATCAATGCAGGTACATCAATGCAGGTACATCAATGCAGGTACATCAATGCAGATACATCAATGCAGGTACATCAATTTAGGTACATCAATTTAGGTACATCAATGCAGGTACATCAATTCAATACCCACTTTAGTTCGAGTGGTTAAATTATATTAAATTTAATGAATTGATTAGATTAAAAAAATGTAGTGATATTTAGTCAATGAAATAGTGACAATTAATCTTGAATGACAAACATCAATTATACAGAATAGTTTCCTAACGTGAAGCACTAAGCTGTTAAATTAATCATTAAATTTAATAATTCATTGTGTTGGGGACAGGCAGCCTGCGCCTATACACGTTAGACTTATATCGAGGACCCCCCGCCAAGGGGGGACTATTGACCCTCCCCAGGATACAACCCCATACCAAGCTATTGACTGCTGGGTGAACAGATGCATTAGGTGATAGGAAACGTGTCCAATCATTTCCCTCCCGCCCGGGATTCGAACCCGGGATTCCCAACTGTGAATCAAGACTCACAGTATCTCACAGTCTAACTCAATTAAAAATGGAAATAAATATAATAAGTTTAGATTCAGGAAAGACCTGGGTAAATACTGGTTTAAAAACAGGTTTGTTGATTTATGAAACAAATTACCGGGTAACATTATAGACGTGGGCTCATTGGATTGTTTTTAGCGTAGGTTAAACATGTATATAAATGAGTTTGGGTGGATATAAGTAGGAGCTGCCTCGCATGGGCCAAAAGTAATGGTTAAGAAATAGAGGAGATATGAGCAAGGTCTTAAAAATATCAAATTATGTCATTAGCCGTAAGTATGGCTATAAGCTAAATCCTATATGGGATTTAGGATAGTGTAGGGTTGTCAGGAGTGGAATGGGTTGCCGGCCAACATCACAGGGACAGATGGAATAGCTAACATCAAAAATAGGCTTACCAGATACACGGGGATCAGGGACAGGATTTAGATAGGTGGTGCCGGACCTATCCCCGCACCACCGGGGATAGGTTCTACTTCTTGAATGAACTACAGGTAGTACCTATCCCAGCACCACCGGGGATAGGTTCTACTTCTTGAATGAACTACAGGTAGTACCTATCCCAGTACCACCGGGGATAGGTTCTACTTCTTGAATGAACTACAGGTAGTACCTATCCCAGTACCACCGGGGATAGGTTCTACTTCTTGAATGAACTACAGGTAGTACCTATCTCAGTACCACCGGGGATAGGTTCTACTTCTTGAAGGAGCTACTGATAGGACCTATCCCAGCACCACCGGGGATAGGTTCTACTTCTTGAAGGAGCTACAGATAGGACCTATCCCAGCACCACCGGGGATAGGTTCTACTTCTTGAAGGAGCTACAGGTAGTAGTAAGCAGCACAAGGCACGGTAAGCGAGTGGGTAGGCTAGCTGTCTCCATCCCTATCATCAACCAGCCACTCCATCTTCACACCACGAAGCAATTGACCGTCTGAACTAGCAATCCTTCAATCACTCCAACGAATGACCTTTCTGGTCAGTGATTACGGCCAGATCCGTCGAGATAAATCTCTCCTTACTTCCAGTTTAACACCTCAAAGTTATAGAACTGTGGAACTCTAGTGAGACCCGCGGCGCCCTTACGGGCCTCTCTGAGGGCCATCCCTGGAAACACAAACCATACCTGTCTCTATTTTCCGCTTGTTACAACTTGTAATAAAGTTGTTACATCTTGGCTTAACGTGTTTATGACGTACTAGAACGTTGTTACAACTTGCTATATTGGTTGTTATAACCGGTTAGGAGGTGTTAAAACTTGTTCGAACGTTGTACCAACGTCGTAGTTTCGGTGTGTGTTTGACGGGATCAGTTTTAAAATGTCTCTCACGCAACACGATTCAGGGTATTTCCATGTTGCTGGTGCAATTGTGAAGTGTTTTAAGATTGGCTGCAACTTGTGGTATATAGACGAATGGTCCACCTTTTGCTGTGAGGGTGTAAGGTGTCTAGTCCCATCTGGCGGCGTGATAGACTGGAGGTGGGGCGCAGGACCGCCCGCCCTTACGATGGCCGCCCGCCGCCCCCGCCACGGCTCGCGAAATTAACAAACTGTCCCGTTTTCTGTTTTGGGTCCTCTGGTAAGTTAGGATAATGGCACTTTAGTACGACAGTTTCTTGACGTTGGGGGACATTAGGAGGACGGAGGTGCATATACACGTGGACCTCTGTACAGCCCGTTCTCGCACTTGCTTATAGTCAATATCGTGCTTATGAATAAGTGCATATGTGACATACTAATTTATTGTGAATATTCGAGTTTACCTTGAAAAGCTGAATAGAAAACCACAACCTAACCTTCTTAGAATGTTAAGATATTACAATTAGTACTGAACCTATACCTATATTGATATTACAATTTTTAAAAAATAATAAAACAAAACTAAAATATTTAAATCAATTGTGAAGTAACTCAGGATATTGTCAAATTTTGTATAAAATCTCTATTGTTTAATAAAACTGAGAGAAAAAGTTAGTGCCTTGAAAAAAAATATAGCTTGGAATATGTCACATATGTACTTATTTATAAGCAAAATAGTGACTATAAGCAATAAATCATATATGTGCTGTCTTATGTGAGAGCAAGTTGCACCTCTGTACCTGCAATACTCCCCATGTTTACCGGGATGACACTGAACACCTGTGGGCCTCAGATGTGTCCATACAATCTTCTTGAGGTTATCTTGAGATGATTTTGAGGCTGTAGTGTCCCCGCGGCCCGGTCCTCGACCAGGCCTCCACCCCCAGGAAGCAGCCCGTGACAGCTAACACCCAGGTACCTATTTTACTGCTAGGTAACAGGGGCATAGGGTGAAAGAAACTCTGCCCATTGTTTCTCGCCGGCGCCCGGGATCTAACCCGGGACCACAGGATCACAAGTCCAGTGTGCTGTCCGCTCGGCCGACCGGCTCCCCAAGCACCAACAAGCACCTACAAGCACCAACTTCTTGTTTAACATGAGACGATCGAGGAAGACTCATGCAGGATTATCATCAATGAAATGACAACTAAAAAAATCCAACATGATACCACAAGAAGTGAGGCACAAGTATCTCGAGGAAAGATACTTGATGAAAGATATTTCATCAGGGGTGAAAGAAACTCTGCCCATTTGTTTCCGCCATCGCCGGGAATCGAACCCTTGACCCTAGAATTACGAGTCCCAAGCCCTGCCCACTCAGCCACAGGTCCCTATGTGTATATGTGAGACCCATCAACACAGGGCGATCATTCATTAAGCACTAAGGTTCCCCTCAAGGCTGTTACCACCAACAGCCCACCAACCACCCCCATGATGACCAACCACCACCACCACAACTACAACCATCGCCACCAGACCACCCACCCCTCATCACCCCCCACCCCACCCACGAGACTGTGTCAAAGTCATCGCAGCGCGCGCCACTTCGCCCGCATTAAACGCTAATAAAATCGAGATGGACAAGATAACGAAGCAATATACGTGTTTTTCCCTAAAGCGAGCGGGCAAAAACGGTACCGGTCAGGACTCTTGTCTCCGGGTTACTGATGCCATCTCAACCCACCACGACAACTGCCGTCTTGCCCCCCACGCAGCCTACTAAGCTAAACGTCTTAAGCATTCTATGTTCCAATTGTTCAAAATATGCCCCCATCAAATTGCTTTGGACGGGATCCACGAGGATATATCAGAGACTGAAATGCGATTTTCTGAATTCAGGGGGATGGGGCTGGCAAGATTGCATGCTCCAGGGCAGTTTAGTTAGTGTGTTGAACACGCCACGCTACGAGCCGCCCGCCAATCACGGCGTTTCACACTTTCAAGAGTCCTCTGGCCAGCCAATCACAGTGTTTTCTGATTACAAATGTTTCTTGATTGACGAATCATAGCTGTTATTGTTTCTGTTTTTGGCCAGCCACCAATCACTGGATTTGGTTTAACTCCACAAAAGTGAACTTACACAAACTTATTGTGTCACTGAATGAGAAAAAAGTTCTTTATCTCGTATATAACTTTAGATAAAGTTATTTAATAATGTAAGAGTAAAGATTTTTTCTGACATCCTGAATTTGTACTGATTAGTGTAACCTTGGGAAGAGTGGGGGGGGGGGGAGGGGGTCCCACCCGGGGCTCCCACCCGGGGTCCCACCCGGGGTCCCACCCGTTATCCCGCACCCTGCAGTGACAGGTGGGCCTCCCACCCCACACAGGAGTGACAGGTAAGGCCTCCCCCCCACAGAAGTGACAGGTAAGGCCTCCCCCCCCACAGAAGTGACAGGTAAGGCCTCCCCCCACAGAAGTGACAGGTGGGCCCTCCCCCCCCCCCACACAGAAGTGACAGGTGGGCCCTCCCCCCCCCCACACAGAAGTGACAGGTGGGCCCTCCCCCCCCACACAGGAGTGACAGGTAAGGCCTCCCCCCCACAGAAGTGACAGGTGGGCCCTCCCCCCCCCACACAGAAGTGACAGGTGGGCCCTCCCCCCCACACAGAAGTGACAGGTGGGCCCTCCCCCCCACACAGGAGTGACAGGTAAGGCCTCCCCCCCACAGAAGTGACAGGTGGGCCCTCCCCCCCCACACAGGAGTGACAGGTAAGGCCTCCCCCCCCACAGAAGTGACAGGTGGGCCCTCCCCCCACACAGAAGTGACAGGTGGGCCCTCCCCCCCCACACAGAAGTGACAGGTGGGCCCTCCCCCCCCCACACAGGAGTGACAGGTAAGGCCTCCCCCCACAGAAGTGACAGGTTGGCCCTCCCCCCCCCCCCCACACAGAAGTGACAGGTGGGCCCTCCCCCCCCACACAGAAGTGACAGGTGGGCCCTCCCCCCCCCACACAGAAGTGACAGGTGGGCCCCCCCCCCCACACAGGAGTGACAGGTAAGGCCTCCCCCCCACAGAAGTGACAGGTAAGGCCTCCCCCCCACAGAAGTGACAGGTAAGGCCTCCCCCCACAGAAGTGACAGGTGGGCCCTCCCCCCCCCACACACAGAAGTGACAGGTGGGCCCTCCCCCCCCCCACACAGAAGTGACAGGTGGGCCCTCCCCCCCACACAGAAGTGACAGGTAAGGCCTCCCCCCCACAGAAGTGACAGGTAAGGCCTCCCCCCCACAGAAGTGACAGGTGGGCCCTCACCCCCACACAGGAATGACAGGTGGGCCCTCCCCCCCACACACAGGAGTGACAGGTAAGGCCTCCCCCCCACAGAAGTGACAGGTGGGCCCTCCCCCCCCACACAGGAGTGACAGGTGGGCCCTCCCCCCCCACAGAAGTGACAGGTAAGGCCTCCCCCCCACAGAAGTGACAGGTGGGCCCTCCCCCCCCACACAGGAGTGACAGGTGGGCCCTCCCCCCCACACACAGGAGTGACAGGTAAGGCCTCCCCCCACAGAAGTGACAGGTGGGCCCTCCCCCCCCACACAGAAGTGACAGGTGGGCCCTCCCCCCCCACACAGGAGTGACAGGTAAGGCCTCCCCCCCACAGAAGTGACAGGTGGGCCCTCCCCCCCCCCACACAGGAGTGACAGGTGGGACCTCCCCCCCCACACAGGAGTGACGGGTGGGCCCTCCCCCCCACACAGGAGTGACAGGTAAGGCCTCCCCCCCACAGAAGTGACAGGTAAGGCCTCCCCCCCCACAGAAGTGACAGGTGGGCCCTCCCCCCCCCACACAGGAGACAGGTGGGCCCTCCCCCCCCCCACACAGGAGTGACAGGTGGGACCTCCCCCCACAGGAGTGACAGGTGGGCCCTCCCCCCCCACACAGGAGTGACAGGTGGGGCCTCCCCCCACACATAGGAGTGACAGGTGGGCCCTCCCCCCACACACAGGAGTGACAGGTGGGCCCTCCCCCCACACAGGAGTGACAGGTGGGCCTCCCCCCCTAGGAGTGACAGGTGGGGCCTCCCCCCCACACAGGAGTGACAGGTGGGGCCTCCCCCCCACACAGGAGTGACAGGTGGGCCCTCCCCCCACACAGGAGTGACAGGTGGGCCCTCCCACCCCACACAGGAGTGACAGGTGGGGCCTCCCCCCACACAGGAGTGACAGGTGGGCCCTCCCACCCCACACAGGAGTAACAGGTGGGGCCTCCCCCCACACAAAGGACTGACAGGTGGTCCCCCCCCCCCTGGTCGTTACATTGAGTACTACAGACGCGCTTGTTAACTCAGGTACAGAGACCAGTTCCGCAGAACGTGCTCGTTTAAGCCAATTGCCGCTAATGGGGTAACAACCGAACCGGTTAGGCTTTGGCAACGTTTAAAATATAACCATTACGAATATATAAGGGAGTGGTAGGTGAAGACAATATGTGTTAAGTGTACGAGGGGGAGCTCCCCCTACAAGGCTTTCCCCGGGTGCTGCATATCTTCTTCTTCCAGGCTGAGGGTCCCTACTCATGGGCAACGCGTAACTAGTCACTCAAGATGCCAGGATAATCTTAATCCCGTATTTTCGAACAGTTAATCTGAGATAATTCTTGCACTATCACCTTCTGGCGTCTAAACAAGTCTGAAAGATGCGTTCTTAAAGCGGATGGAGATATCTGCCAGGGTCAGCCCCTTACCACCAAGCTTATCCTGGTCGTCCCAAGCTTATCCTGGTCGTCCCAAGCTTATCCTGGTCGTCCCAAGCTTATCCTGGTCGTCACAAGCTTATCCTGGTCGTCCCAAGCTTATCCTGGTCGTCCCAAGCTTATCCTGGTCGTCCCAAGCTTATCCTGGTCGTCACAAGCTTATCCTGGTCGTCACAAGCTTATCCTGGTCGTCTCAAGCTTATCCTGGTCGTCACAAGCTTATCCTGGTCGTTCCAAGCTTATCCTGGTCGTCACAAGCTTATCCTGGTCGTCCCAAGCTTATCCTGGTCGTCCCAAGCTTATCCTCGTCGTCCCAAGCTTATCCTGCTCGTTCCAAGCTTATCCTGGTCGTCACAAGCTTATCCTGCTCGTTCCAAGCTTATCCTGGTCGTCCCAAGCTTATCCTGGTCGGCAGGTACACAATACCCCCAACTGCGGCGTGGCTGCCGTCTCACGCAAGATAACCACCTCATTCAGTACTTAATTAACCAGAATCTCACTGGGATCGATCTTAAAGTATTTTGTGGAGGGGGGGGGGGAGGGGGGGGGGGGGAGAGGGGGGGAGAGGGGGGTGTTAGGCCCCCCCAATCTCTACTTCGTTTCTGATCCTATTAAGACAAATTATCATCCGATTACGTAAATATATCTTTACGTGTTAATTACTGAACTGTAGGTCACTCTTTAGGGCGTCATTCAAACGAGGTCTTATAACTAGTTACGGTGACGAGGCTTTACTAATTAAGGAAATGAGACCCTGCATGAGCACTTACGAAACCTGTCCATCTTTCCCTAATCATGGCGGCTTGGTTTACAATTATTAAACAGTGTGTGAGCACCGAAGCACTACGAGGTTGTTTATAACAATAACAACCTCGGGTTGTGAAGTTTCCCAGCTTGTAAACTTGTACAACGACGCCACGATTGAGAAAAGATGTAGAGGTTTCGTAAGGGAAGGTAATTACCAGGAGAAAGCGTCAAGCCATTACGACTATATAGCACCTGGAAGGGATCAGGATAAGGATTGGGGGGAGGGGGAAGGAATGCTGCCTACCCACTTGGAAGGTCGGGGATTGAACGTCGACCTGCATGACGCGAGGCCGTCGCTCTACCGTCCAGCCCAAGTAGTTGGGCCGAGGTAATTGTGTCTGACGGTGTGTAGTGTTTATAAGCGCTAACCAGTGCATCAACCAGGAGGCCTACTCGGGGACCGGGCCGCGGGAACGTAGAGCCCCGAAATCCTCGCAGGGGTAAGGTTCCCAGTTAGAGGACCTGGTGGGACAGGGCCTGTCGGCCTCCAGCGGCTGGTCACCCTCACAGCCACACACACACAGGATGACATCCTCGATACGGACAAGATGGATGTCTTGTTAAGTCAGCCGTCGGTGGCGGAGTCGGTGATTAGTGTGTTTGGACCGCGAGACGGTCTATCGCGCCGTTTTCCCGACATGTTACAGCGGTGAGACCTGGAAATTAAGGAGCCAATTAGGGTGACAGCTTAGCGACTGCCTCGTCCTGATAAACAACGACTCCAGGTAAACAATAGCGTCTCTTGTTTGGCCTGGTCTTGTTGTTGATGATTTCCAATGTTGTTCTACTGTGGTCTGTGGCCAGGCTTCCCTGGTGTCTGGTCTGTGGCCAGGCTTCCCTAGTGTCTGGTCTGTGGCCAGGCTTCCCTGGTGTCTGGTCTGTGGCCAGGCTTCCCTAGTGTCTGGTCTGTGGCCAGGCTTCCCTAGCGTCTGGTCTGTGGCCAGGCTTCCCTAGTGTCTGGTCTGTGGCCAGGCTTCCCTAGTGTCTGGTCTGTGGCCAGGCTTCCCTAGTGTCTGGTGTGTGGCCAGGCTTCCCTAGTGTCTGGTCTGTGGCCAGGCTTCCCTGGTGTCTGGTCTGTGGCCAGGCTTCCCTAGTGTCTGGTCTGTGGCCAGGCTTCCCTGGTGTCTGGTCTGTGGCCAGGCTTCCCTAGTGTCTGGTCTGTGGCCAGGCTTCCCTAGTGTCTGGTCTGTGGCCAGGCTTCCCTGGTGTCTGGTCTGTGGCCAGGCTTCCCTGGTGTCTGGTCTGTGGCCAGCCTTCCCTGGTGTCTGGTCTGTGGCCAGTCTTCCCTGGTGTCTGGTCTGTGGCCAGCCTTCCCTGGTGTCTGGTCTGTGGCCAGCCTTCCCTGGTGTCTGGTCTGTGGCCAGCCTTCCCTGGTGTCTGGTCTGTGGCCAGGCTTCCCTAGTGTCTGGTCTGTGGCCAGTCTTCCCTGGTGACTGGTCTGTGGCCAGCCGGCCCACACAGCCTTCACAGACAGACAGACGTGGTCTGCTAACACCAACAGAAACTGTCCTGTTCACTCTTGAACGCTTAAACTGTTATTCTAACTGCATTTCTTACACTACAACCGTTGTATTACCTTGTGTTCTCTTAATTATGTCTTTTCCTTCGATACATTTTGCACTTCCTACCATATCTCTCACTCCAACATATTGCATTTTTTTGCGTCGGTTTGGAACATGATCTTCCAATATCTCCCATGTACATGAGATGTCTCTCTCGTCTCTGTTGCAAGCAGTACAGATTGAGAACTTTGAGCCAGTCTCAGTAGAATTAATACGTCACTAATTCTAAAGAGGCAATAGAGGATCTCTGCACAGCCGACAGCTCTGCTACGTTGCCTGTCTGGAGGTTAGAAGGCTGCTGGCTGGTGGTGGCAGTACCGGAGTGCCAGAGGACGCCGGAGGGTGCCAGAGGACGCCGGAGGGTGCCAGAGGACGCCGGAGGGTGCCAGAGGACGCCGGAGGGTGCCAGAGGACGCCAGACGGTGCCAGAGGACACCAGAGGGTGTCAGAGGACGCCAGAGGGTGTCAGAGGACACCAGAGGGTGCCAGAGGACGCCGGAGAGTGCCAGAGGACGCCGGAGAGTGCCAGACAACGCCGGAGAGTGCCAGAGGACGACAGAGGGTGCCAGAGGACGCCAGAGAATGCCAGAGGACGCCAGAGAATGCCAGAGGACGCCAGAGAATGCCAGAGGACGCCAGAGAATGCCAGAGGACGCCAGAGGGAGCCAGAGGACGCCGGAGGGTGCCAGAGAACACCAGAGGGTGCCAGAGGACGCCGGAGGGTGCCAGAGGACGCCAGAGAATGCCAGAGGACGCCAGAGGGTGCCAGAGCACGCCGGATGGTGCCAGAGAACTCAAGAGGGGTACCAATGGGTGCCACATACGCACATTTAGACGAGGAAACCCTACATGGAAGAGGGGAAACTGTGTCAATCCGGGGTCTTCTTTCCCTCCCCCACCGACTCGGGACTTGAATAGGAATGCCTCATCGGCCCCGGGAAAGGTTCCCTCCATTTGTGCTCTCCTTAAGGAGCCGGTGAGGCCCCGCGCCGGGCTCTGTAACGCATGCAAATGTGCGGCTGTAAAGGCCTCGAGACTGCCGCAAGATGAACCATCTCGCGGACTCTTATCAGCGCCAGTTCCTCAAGCTGAAGCTGTTTCATTGCGGAAACTCCTTTTGACCGCAGGCTCTTGGACCACCCTTGCAAGAGGTGCGCTTGGTGCAACGAACACGCTCTCAGTACCGGGAGAGGCTAGTACCGGGAGGGGCCAGTACCGGGAGAGGCTAGTACTAGGAGAAGCCAGTACTGGGAGAAGCCAGCACCGGGAGAGGCCAGTACCGGGAGAGGCTAGTACTAGGAGAAGCCAGTACCGGGAGAGACCAGTACCGGGAGAGGCTAGTACTAGGAGAAGCCAGTACCGGGAGAGACCAGTACCGGGAGAGGCTAGTACTAGGAGAAGCCAGTACCGGGAGAAGCCAGTACCGGGAGAGGCCAGTACCGGGAGAGGCCAGTATCGGGAGAGGCCAGTACCGGGAGAGGCCAGTACCGGGAGAGGCCAGTACCGGGAGAAGCCAGTACCGGGAGAAGCCAGTACCGGGAGAGGCCAGTACCGGGAGAAACCAGTACCGGGATAGGCCAGTACCGGGAGAGGCCAGTACCGGGAGAAGCCAGTACCGGGAGAGGCCAGTACCGGGAGAAGCCAGTACCGGGAGAGGCCAGTACCGGGAGAGACCAGCACCGGGAGAGGCCAGTACCGGGAGAGACCAGTACCGGGAGGCCAGTACCGGGAGAAGCCAGTACCGGGAGAAGCCAGTACCGGGAGAAGCCAGTACCGGGAGAGGCCAGTACCGGGAGAGACCAGTACCGGGAGAAGCCAGTACCGGGAGAGGCCAGTACCGGGAGAGGCCAGTACCGGGAGAGACCAGTACCGGGAGAGACCAGTACCGGGAGAGGCCAGTACCGGGAGAGGCCAGTACCGGGAGAAGCCAGAACCGGGAGAGACCAGTACCGGGAAAGGCCAGTACCGGGAGAAGCCAGTACCGGGAGAGACCAGTACCGGGAGAGACCAGTACCGGGAGAACTGATTGATGGGGTTCCTGCTTGATGGTTTTCCTGCTTGATGGGGTTCCTGCTTGATGGGGGGTTCCTGCTTGATGGGGTTCCTGCTTGATGGGGGTTCCTGCTTGATGGGGGGTTCCTGCTTGATGGGGGGTTCCTGCTTGATGGGGGGTTCCTGCTTGATGGGGGTTCCTGCTTGATGGGGTTCCTGCTTGATGGTTTTCCTGCTTGATGGGGTTCCTGCTTGATGGGGTTCTGGGAGTTCTTCTACTGCCCAAGCCCGGCCCGAGGCCAGACTTGACAAGGCGTGTTGAACGCATCCCGTGGGCGTTTGAACGCATCCCGTGGGCGTTTGAACGCATGCCTTCCTTTTGGTCCAGTGAACCTAAGGCAGACTGTCGGAGGATGTTATTAATGCTCAGACGAAGTGGAGGTGCAGCGGCGGGCGGCCTCGTCTACCCCTGGAGAGGAACACCATCTAGCCACATACAGACTATCCCTCCCTCATCACAGCCACGCAGGAGATCACGGGGATAACTCGCTCTGATTAAGAGGCCAGGGCTAGGAGTCGTAGCCTCCAGGCCGATATTAAAGCACAGCCGAGTGAGACGTCGCAGTTTACGGGGCACCGTCTGAAGTCTGATTACTGTAAATCAACCTCCAGAAATTCCCTTGGTTGTGTTGCGTTCCGGTACTAGTGCCCAACATGGTTTCACTGGTGTCCATAACTCCTGCAACAGCCGCTGGGTAGCAGGTATTGAGACGCGGGTACTAGACGGTGGGTACTGGGAGTGGGTACTGGGTATATATAGAGTGTACTAATACGTCAACAGCCACCGAACAGCTGGTATCGAGTAGGTGAGTATTGCACAACAGGTACACCACTAGGAAAATATATCTAGTATACTCGTTAGGAATATAGAATATATTTATGCTATACATAAAGTTTAGCGAGCGCATGTGCCTTATCTGGCCTCCAGGTCTGGTATGGCTGACCTAGCGTGGGTAGATGTGGATCTGGTGGAGCCTGACCTAGCGTGGGTAGATGTGGATCTGGTGGGGCTGACCCAGCGTGGGTAGATGTGGATCTGGTGGGGCTGACCCAGCGTGGGTAGATGTGGATCTGGTGGGACCTGACCCAGCGTGGGTAGATGTGGATCTGGTGGGGCCTGACCTAGCGTGGGTAGATGTGGATCTGGTGGGGCCTGACCTAGCGTGGGTAGATGTGGATCTGGTGGGACCTGACCCAGCGTGGGTAGATGTGGATCTGGTGGGGCCTGACCCAGCGTGGGTAGATGTGGATCTGGTGGGGCTGACCCAGCGTGGGTAGATGTGGATCTGGTGGGGCTGACCCAGCGTGGGTAGATGTGGATCTGGTGGGGCTGACCCAGCGTGGATAGATGTGGATCTGGTGGAATCGCTGCAATAGTTTGATTTGGATAAAGTGGATTACCTGGGACTGAGAGCCCAGAGGGTGGAGAGATTAAACCGGTTAGTGAAGCTTGGATAAGGTGGTGCTGGTGGACTTAGTAGGTATATAAGCAGTTACCTGAGCAGGAGTTGGGTTAGTGTGGAGGAGACAAGCAGAGGAGTAGGGTCAGGTTGACGGAGCAAGGAGTGTGGAGGCCAGCCTTGCGCACGCTAGGGTCGCTACAGCTTCACTCTACTACTCGCATACAAACGACCTCATTACCGCCCCCGCCACTCCGTACACAGCACGGACGAGGAGGAGGAGAGATGGCGCGTCGTGCTTCGTACCCCCCCCCCCCCCCCAAGACCGTGCGGTGAGGTACGGTAACATCAGAAGACCAGCACTTCGTGTCACGTCCAAGAAACCCAAGAGGGCATAGACCAGCCCTTTATCTCCAGCTCTTAAATAACGATGTAGCTGCCTGGCCCGGCCCCCCTCCACTACCGCCAGCCCGGACCACAGGTACTAACACACATCTGAGAATTCGTACTGATAATTTAGAACGATAACGGCTGCAATTCAATGTGTGTGTGTGTGTGTGTGTGTGTGTGTGTGTGTGTGTGTGTGTGTGTGTGTGTGTGTGTGTGTGTGTGTGTGTGTGTGTGTGTGAGAGAGAGAGACCAGATGCTTGGAGAGCTAGCTTCACCCAATTTTCCCCAGTAATTGCTCTTGGGCACGTGCACGACATGGGCGGGACGGGACTGGCATCAGACAAAGCAGTGCCACCGGACACTGGTGCCACCCCCCCCCCCTCCGAAATTTATTACAATGCTTTTAAACTGCTCTGAATTATTTTCATTACTTTTCTTTATGCATCGTAAAAACTTTATGCATTGGTCACGCTAAAGCTTATGCACGCACTACACACACACACACACACACACACACACACACACACACACACACACACACACACACTCTCTCTCTCTCTCTCTCTCTCTCTCTCTCTCTCTCTCTCTCTCTCTCTCTCTCTCTCTCTCTCTCTCTCTCACAGTTGGGGGGGGGAGGGAGGGTGATTGAGAGAAAGGCTATTAAGAGGGGCCGAAATGCAGAATATTTAATAAATAACAAACACCTGGATTTTCCTTTTTTACGGTCAAAAGTATGATTCAAGTTCAAGTATGTTTATTGAGACAAGAAAGAAATACATCTCATAAGGGATAGAGTCCCTTAGGCTATTTCTACCCCCCCCCCTATTATATAAAGTATTATACTTCAAGTTAATTTGACATTATTGGTCTGATCGAGGCATAGAAAGTCTCACGCTGTGTACTAACACAAATAATATTTGAGACTCGAGAGTAATGGTATTATTGAGCGAATTTCATGATGGTATTATTAATGGTATTATTGAGCGAATTTCATGAGGGGGATGACCTTTGCACATTGTCTCGTGGCATTGTTTTGCTTGGCATCAGCCCGCCAACCCAACCATGTTGTGCACATACCCGATAGTAATTACTGTGGAAATTTGGAAAAACTAGTTTCCATAGCGTCTAGCGTCCAGCCTCGGATTGACCTAGATATTTCCATTTATATAATATCTACACTTATGTCCATCTTTGACTAAATTTGTAACTTAATTGAAGATTTTTTCCCAATAAAGACTAATATATCTTAGTTAATTTGTTTAATAACTGGTTCTGTCTTTAATGAGATAACAAGTCAACCATTCCAATTCTATAAGCACGACCTGGTCGCTCCTTGACAAGGAGGCCTGGTCGAGGACCGGGCCGCGGGGACGCTAAGCCCCGAAACACCTCAACGTAACAACAATAATAATCATGAAATAGGGAAGGGAAGGGAACTATCAGGGGGGAAAAGCGCCAAGCCATTACGACTATATAGCACTTGGAAGGGGTCAGGATAAGGATTTGTGATGGAACGGAGGGAAGGAATGGTGCCCAACCACTTGTGGACGGTCGGGGATTGAACGCCGACCTGCATGAAGCGAGACCGGTTGGGTCCTCAAGGTTTCCAAGGTAACAAGAGCAAGTAAAAGAGCAGGTACTTGTGTCCCTAAGAGCCAGACAACATGACCTGAGGAAGACACCTTGTTGGAGTAGAGAAGATGGAGAGGTGGAAGCTAAGGAAAAGTCTAGAAGTGAATTATGACAGCAGGCGGTCCTAGCCTTTGGCTAGAGGGTCAATGGGGGGGGGGGGGGAAGAGCTGGAGGGAATGGGCGTTTATGTGGGGAAAAGGGGGGGGTGGAGATGGGGGGGTTAGGGAGAGGGGAAAGGTGAAGAGGGTGGGGGGGGAGAGATGAATATTATACCCCACTCCACTATATGTTGAAGAATATGTCTCTAACACTTTACGGGCTCGCCATAGCCCGTGCTACATGGACACTTCGTCCAAAGTAGCTAAATCTGAAACAACAACAACAACTCTAACACTCATGGTCTGCCCCGCTCCTGTGCCAGGTAAGTTACGGGCTCACCATAGGCCGTTATACTTGCCCCGCTCCTGTGCCAGGTAAGTTACGGGCTCACCATAGCCCGTGCTACTTGCCCCGCTCCTGTGCCAGGTAAGTTACGGGCTCACCATAGCCCGTGCTACTTGCCCCGCTCCTGTGCCAGGTAAGTCCACTACGGGCTCACCATAGCCCGTGCTACTTGGAACTTGTTCCGAGTAGCTGAATCTATAACAACAACTCTAACACTCTTTACGGGCTCACCATAGCCCGTGCTACATGGACATTTCATTCTGAGTAGCTAAATCTGAAACAACAGAAACTCTAACACTCTTAACGGGCTATTCATGCCCGTGCCACCTCTTGGGTGGCTTAATCTTTAGTCTTTAGTCTTAATCTTTAATCTTAATCTTTAATCTTAATCTAATCTTAATCTAACCCTGTTAAGGACCCCTGATCAACTAGGCTGTGACACACAGAGCGTGAGCAGCTGCGTCTTACAGCCTGGTTGACCAGACCACACCGACCAATCCCCTTGCCTGAGTAAGCAAGATCATAAAATGATGTAAGCTGTGCTGCCTACCTCCTCCCTTTACAACCAAGGGACCCCGGTTGGGATCCCGGGCGGGACAGAAACGGTTCGACACATTTTCTTACATCTCATGCATCTGTTTACCAAGCAGTAAATGTGT
>NC_059637.1:7963095-7973095 GCF_020424385.1 Procambarus clarkii
CCCCAGGAAGCAGCTCGTGGCAGCTGACTAACACCCAGGTACCTATTTTACTGCTAGGTAACAGGGGCATAGGGTGAAAGAAACTCTGCCCATTGTTTCTCGCCGGCGCCTGGGATCGAACCCAGGACCACAGGATCACAAATCCAGCGTGCTGTCCGCTCGGCCGACCGGCTCCCCCGGTAGCTCTAAGTCACTCCCCCCTCGCTTACCATGATGGCTTACAGCGGTCAAATAGTGACGTTGTAACACGTTGTGACGGTAAATGGTGAGGAATGCACGCAGTGCTCACCATCACTGTCACTCTCATTAACGCGTGCTGGCTGCCTCAACGGTCGTCTCAGGATATTAATGATACCTGAGGAACCAGCGCCACGCAGGAACCACTTTGCCTGAACGACCCCTCGGAACACTGTATCTCTCCCCCGAATCCCCCAAGCCTCACCTTCGGAGTGGTACGATGCCCTGAGCAGTCACTAGGTTAAGCACAATGGGGAAAATTAATGCCAGGTTTGGGGTCGCACCAAAGAGAGAGAGAGAGAGAGAGAGAGAGAGAGAGAGAGAGAGAGAGAGAGAGAGAGAGAGAGAGAGAGAGAGAGAGAGACAGAGACACACACACACACACACACACACACACACACACACACACACCCCGTCCCTGGCGGCGGCTGTAAAGACAGCAGGTGTCTCCCGTCGACCCCAACTGAAAGTAGATTTGAGTGAGTATACTCCACAAGCCTAGCATATCACGGTAGTTTGCTGCTCCACCGCCAGGGGGGGAACCCTTTGAAGGCGATCTTCGCCCTTTTCGGTCCTTATATATCGTGCATTTTACAACCCTGCAGCAATGTGGTATTCATGTTTGAAACTGTGAATTATGACTCCTCTCGCAAGGGGCTAAGGCGGAGCTCAATAAAAAGGCATGAATTTGAAAACAAGTATGCTGCTTCATCATGCCATTATAACCCCAATACGTATGATTATGCTCGGCATATTTATCGCTCTAAAAACTATCGCTTCAGGCTATCGCACCACCAGCAACCATGATGAAATACAGGACATTCAGGGGGCTTCTGTGCGTCTCTAACCAACAACTACAGTTTGAGTGATTGAAACTAAGCCAAAGAAACTCAATCAGAATTATCCTGAGAGAGAGAGAGAGAGAGAGAGAGAGAGAGAGAGAGAGAGAGAGAGAGAGAGAGAGAGAGAGAGAGAGAGAGAGAGAGAGAGAGAGAGAGAGAGACAGAGAGACAGAGAGACAGAGAGACAGAGAGAGAGAGAGAGAGAGAGAGAGAGAGAGAGAGAGAGAGAGAGAGAGAGAGAGAGAGAGAGAGAGAGAGAGAGAGAGAGAGAGAGAGAGAGAGAGAGAGAGAGATAGAGAGAGAGAGAGAGAGAGAGAGAGAGAGAGAGAGAGAGAGAGAGAGAGAGAGAGAGAGAGAGAGAGAGAGAGAGGAGAGAGAAGAGAGAGAGAGAGAGAGAGAGAGAGAGAGAGAGAGAGAGAAATGGACATTAATCCTTAAGAGAGTGAAACGATTTTAATGTGATTTATCGTCTGATATCGTCACACACACACACAGACGATATCGGACGATATACATAGTGTCCAGGGCTGCAGGGATCGTGCTTGACCGTGTTCACCTGTTATTGCTATTAGTTATTGCTGTTATTATTGTTACTGTCATCCATGTTCTTCATACCTGATGACAGATTCGTTCGAGAATGTGAGTGTTAGCAGGTGATTAGTGAACACAGGTGTTCAGTTAGCAGGTGATTAGTGAACACAGGTGTTCAGTTAGCAGGTGGTTAGTGAACACAGGTGTTAAGTTAGCAGGTGGCTAGTGAACACAGGTTCACTAGCCACCAGCTCTACAGCTCTACTCTGCAGAGCTGCATAGATTTCAATTCTCCACAGTCACAGATAGAGTAGATAGGTAAGTTCCACTACCATCAACCACCACTGCCACCACCAGCAGTAGATTCCACTGAATGAGTCAGATGTTGTGGCTCGAATTTCTCTTGTTTGCATCAACAATGGTTGTATAGCAGTTTGACTACGTCAAATGACCTCAATGTTTTGGTCTCTGTCGGCGAATCACGAGAGATGACGAATCACGAGAGAGAGAGAGAGAGAGAGGAGAGAGAGAGAGAGAGAGAGAGAGAGAGAGAGAGAGAGAGAGAGAGAGAGGGGGTGTAAGATGTAGGGAGGGAGGAGTAAGTAGGGAAATAGAAGGATTAAAACGAAAAACAGGAAGATATGGAGGAATGACTTAGGATAGGAGAGGAATGATGTTAGAACGAGAAAGGAAGGGGTAAGAGTGATAAAAGTGGGTACAAGAGCTGGGCAAACGGATGCTATGTTGGATGACCGTCTTCAAGATGAATATGGGATTAAGATTAAGGAATGAAAGGCCGCGGGCATGAATGGAAGTCCAAGCCCTAGGAGGATATATGGTAGTACCTCTTACACTATACACTCCACTACCCACTCTTTATCACCCACGTATAGGGTGCCCATTACCCTAACACCCCCACCCCCCCCACCCTTCCCCTCCACTATAGGAACACTAAATAGGGTACCCCACGCTGCCAGAGTCGACCCCAAAATGTTGCGGCGTGGGGGGTGGGTGGGGGGGGGGGATAGAGGGGCTCGACCCCGTGCTGCCTATGTTGCTGGTCACTCCCACACCCCCCACACAGTCACCCTGCAAAGTTGGGTTGAGGTTAGCCCCAGCACGTAGCCTTCAACCTTAGACAGACAGACAGACAGACAAACAAAGAGAGAGAGACACACATTCTCCATATATGAATTAGTGAGGTTGTAGGCCTATTGGCTTTTACTAGGCTGGTCCGGATTAAATCCATCCCCTTCCCCCCCCCCTCCCTATTGACCCATACTAAGCCAGTGACGCTTAATCCTCCTCCCCCCCCCCTATCCCCCCCCCTTCCCATGTACCTATCCCAGCAGGAAGTGATGTTCTTATATTTACATACTACGCGCTTACTTTATGAAGCGATCAGTGCCCCTCTAACACCCAGAGATCACTATCGCCGCCTCTCTTCCTTGCCAAAACGTTTCAACGTGAAATACAATATTATTTGAAGCCTCGCCGCATATTTGGAAATATTCTGGGATTCACGGCGGGTAATTAACGGGACGGCGTGGTGTTTAATTACCACCATTCATGAAGTGACACTTTGCCAAACGAGTCCACAAAAACTTTCACCAATTTGTTACCTCGTAAAAGCTTTCATCTCATTGAATATCTCGGGCTCACCATAGCCCGTGCTACTTGGAACTTTTTGGTCCAGGTGGCTATTTATTTACATCCAGCGGAGGAGAGACAACACCAGCAGCTGGCCGCTGAAGCTCACATGCAATCAAATGAGAACATTTCACGGGTTTTCCTCAATCACTACACGTAGGAGATTGTTAAAGATGAATGGTTATGGGTGTCAGTGGCCGACAGCTGCCCTGCCCTCTGGCGACGGGAATTAAAACTGCCTCGCCACAGTAAGAGTGGTAACACCCATCACCCGCTTGCCTGGCCGAGTTGCCGATCTTAGTTTATGTTTACATTCAGGCGGCGGAGACAGAGGGTCGGTGATTTAAGATAATCTACAAGCTATAATACTTGATGGTGGTACAGGGAGGAAACTCAGCTTCGCTTATTGGTGAAGAACGAGGCATGTGGACGCTACAGGAGGCGTCACTCTTGGTGTGTTGGGTCATCACTCCTATATACGGTACTTAAGTGAGCGTTAACACAAGCATATAACACCCTTGGAATTCTTATATAACTTAATTTGCTACGTAAGTGCTTTGTCCAGTCCAGCAGTGATCAGTCCAGCAACCAGGAGGCCTGGTCGACGACCGGGCCGCGGGGACACTGAGCCCCGGAAGCACCTCAAGGTAACCTCAAGGTAACGTGTTGCAAAATCTACATTTTTTTTTGTTTTACAAAAAACTACAATAAAGTGGTTTTATTTTGTTTGTGAAATATTGCCTTTTTCAAACGGGTTTTTATAAGATATATAATCTGGACCAGAAATGTAAAGTCCAGATTATACATTCTTTGGTTTCTTCAGTATAATCTTAACAACTGCTAAAGAGGCTAGTATAATTGTCATATTAAGGAGAAAGTTGCGAACACTTCCAAGAGATATGAGGCCGGAACGGTGCCAACCACTTGGACCATCGGGGATCGAACGCCGATCTTGCAAGAAGCATAAAGAGGAAGGTGTTCTACATGAAAATTGACCCCAGCCAACATATCAACTACACACACAGACATTCATATTTCCCGTTTCCTCCATTTTGTAACGATTCCCCTGATAGTTCCCTTCCCTCTTCAATGTAAACAAAACCGCCATGATTGTTTACATTGATATGTAAACAATATCTCGTTAATACAATAAACAACTCGTAATACCATCAAGGTATTACGAGGTTGCTTATGACTTAATAACCTCGGGTTGTGAAGTCTCGTAGCTTGTAAACAAAGGCGCCTTGATCGTGGAAAGATGTACAGGTTTCGTAAGTATTTGAGGTATACTGTATCGGCAAACTGTGAAAACAGTGTGATATGTGTAAACAAACTTCACACTGCAAATGCCCCATTCATTTACACATCTGAACACACCGCCCGACCCGTAAATTGCAGGGCGTGTAAACACTACATTAAATTCTGTAAATCACTCGTGTAGTGATTTACAGTTTGTTTGGAACAAAAACAATAGCAGTTATTACAATAAAAAAGAGGGATATATATATCTCTTTGAAATATGGTGTTGGTGAAGAGGTTTGTTTGTTTAGTCCAGTTACGATGTTCAGGTTTGTAAGGTAAGTTTAGTCCAGTTAAAATGTTCAGGTTTGTAAGGTAAGTTTAGTCCAGTTAAAATGTTCAGGTTTGTAAGGTAAGTTTAGTCCAGTTAAAATGTTCAGGTTTGTAAGGTAAGTTTAATCCAGTTCCAAAGTTCAGGTTTGTAAGGTAAGTTTAGTCCAGTTACGATGTTCAGGTTTGTAAGGTAAGTTTAATCCAGTTAGAATGTTCAGGTTTGTAAGGTAAGTTTAATCCAGTTCCAATGTTCAGGTTTGTAAGGTAAGTTTAGGAGAGTGAAGGAGTGCCAACGATGGTTAATTGCTTATGGTTAACGAGTATACGTCTCGCGGGGACATTTATCAAGCATTAACCCAACCACTTACGAAACCTGTACATCTTTCCTCGATCAAGGCGGCTTTGTTTATATTTGTTAAACAGTTTACCTTGAGGTATACTGTACCGAGGTGAGTTTACCTTGAGGTATACTGTACCGAGGTGAGTTTACCTTGAGGTATACTGTACCGAGGTGAGTTTACCTTGAGGTATACTGTATCGAGGGGAGTTTACCTTGAGGTATACTGTACCGAGGTGAGTTTACCTTGAGGTATACTGTACCGAGGTGAGTTTACCTTGAGGTATACTGTACCGAGGTGAGTTTACCTTGAGGTATACTGTATCGAGGGGAGTTTACCTTGAGGTATACTGTACGAGGGGAGTTTACCTTGAGGTATACTGTACCGAGGTGAGTTTACCTTGAGGTATACTGTACCGAGGTGAGTTTACCTTGAGGTATACTGTATCGAGGGGAGTTTACCTTGAGGTATACTGTACCGATGGGAGTTTACCTTGAAGTATACCGTAGCGAGGGGAGTTTACCTTGAGGTATAGTGTACCGAGGGTTTACCTTGAAGTATACTGTACCGAGGGGAGTTTACCTTGCGGTATAGTGTACCGAGGGGAGTTTACCATGAAGCACACAGTACCTCGGGTTGAGAAGTTTCCAAGCTTGTAAACTGTTAAATCTTAAAAAAAAGCCGGCAAAAGATCGAGACTTACGAAACCTCTACATCTTAAGTAGATGCGTAACTGCTGGCATCAAATCGTGTCCCCTGACGAGGAAGAATGTGTGACGGGCAGGGCCCAATAGGCTCAGGCCCGGGAGGCGGCGGCCCCAACGATGATCAATCCCCCCACGTTCGAGTCTCGCTCATCATTAATCATCCTGGGGATCTTTTCCTGATCACTCGTAACTAATAAGATCATAATGGTTTTGTGAATCCCCTCAAGACGGGACCGTGTCGTAACTATCCCCCCTCCTCGTCCCACGGTGACTTGCGACCCTATGTCGCACTGGGTATAAGGGTGGTTGTCCCCTGTCGCTCCCCTTAGCTATGCACCCATCCTGTCCTGGGTTCGAGGCTCTCTGTATGGCCAGTTTTTAGCATTAGGGACAGGGGGAATCTTACGAATTTTCAGTAATGGTTTGAATTTGGTGCTATTAGATGGCTAGTGAACAAAGGGTCATGACGAAGTCAAATTCCACTAAGTCGATTTTACCGGGGGAGTGGTTGGGAGGGTCGGGGGGGGGCAGGGGGGTAGGGTCAGGGGGAGTGGGGGGTGTTGAGGGAGGGGTAAATCCCTCATACGGGTAACGGGGCAATTGGCTGTATAGATAGGGGACGAGGGATTGAATTATCTATAAAGTGGATTAGGTGTGGATAATGCATTTAAGATGAGCGTGGCTGTGGTGGTCCAGGTGATGAGCGTGGCTGTGGTTATCCAGGTGGATGAGGTGGATATGACTAGGAAGAACAGTATATTCTACACCCACACTACCATGAACCCAGCCCCGCTCCTGTGCCAGGTAAGTCCACTACGGGCTCACCATAGCCCGTGCTACTTGCCCCGCTCCTGTGCCAGGTAAGTCCACTACGGGCTCACCATAGCCCGTGCTACTTGCCCCGCCCCTGTGCCAGGTAAGTCCACTACGGGCTCACCATAGCCCGTGCTACTTGCCCCGCTCCTGTGCCAGGTAAGTCCACTACGGGCTCACCATAGCCCGTGCTACTTGCCCCGCTCCTGTGCCAGATAAGTCCACTACGGGCTCACCATAGCCCGTGCTACTTGCCCCGCTCCTGTGCCAGGTAAGTCCACTACGGGCTCACCATAGCCCGTGCTACTTGCCCCGCTCCTGTGCCAGGTAAGTCCACTACGGGCTCACCATAGCCCGTGCTACTTGCCCCGCTCCTGTGCCAGGTAAGTCCACTACGGGCTCACCATAGCCCGTGCTACTTGCCCCGCTCCTGTGCCAGGTAAGTCCACTACGGGCTCACCATAGCCCGTGCTACTTGGAACTTGCTCCGAGTAGCTGAATCTATAACAACAACAACAACCATGAACCTCGCCATGGTAGTCCCTACCATCCCTAATTTGTCCCCCATTTAAGATACCTTTCCTCCGACCTAAATGGTGATACCAGCTTGAACCACTGTAGCAGGTTCATGTTCCATTAGTTCATAGAGCGGTAACGACCGCCAAATACACCAATAAGCACTGGGATAGGTCGGTAGACTACCTATCCCCACAAGGCAGGCCTCTATCCCCACAAGGCAGGCCTCTATCCCCACAAGGCAGGCCCCTATCCCCACAAGGCAGGCCTCTATCCCCACAAGGCAGGCCCCTATCCCCACAAGGCAGGCCTCTATCCCCACAAGGCAGGCCCCTATCCCCACAAGGCAGGCCTCTATCCCCACAAGGCAGGCCTCTATCCCCACAAGGCAGGCTCCTATCCCCACAAGGCAGGCTCCTATCCACACAAGGCAGGCTTCTATCCCCACAAGGCAGGCCCCTATCCCCACAAGGCAGGCCTCTATCCCCCACAAGGCAGGCTCCTATCCCCACAAGGCAGGCCTCTATCCCCACAAGGCAGGCCCCTATCCCCACAAGGCAGGCCTCTATCCTCACAAGGCTATGGCCCTATCCCTAGGTCTGGCCACCAAGAGGTAAAGTGTAGCAGTGTTATGTTCCAGCCCAGAGCGGCTAGAAGGATAGAGGAGCCTTCGAGGGACGCAGATCTGGATCGGGGGGGGGGGGGAGAAGGACAGGCTCCCCCCAGCCTGTAAACACGAGCCCAATGCTATAAAAGCCGCATTTACACCTCTGGTCTTCCAGCCGCCCGTGATTACAGGTCGTTTGAAGCCCCTTAATATTTTTACGCTGTGAAAAAAGGGGGTTAGGCTGCCGATAAGGAGGCGTGGGGTGGGGGGAGGCGGGGAGGGGGGAGGCGGGGTGGGGGGGGAGATGGGGTGGGGGGAGATGGGGAGGGGGGAGGCGGTGGGTGGGGGGGGGGAGATGGGGGTGGGGGGAGATGGGGAGGGGGGAGATGGGGAGGGGGGAGGCGGGGTGGGGGGGGGAGATGGGGTGGGGGGGAGATGGGGAGGCGGGGGTGGGGGGGAGATGGGGTGGGGCGAGATGGGGAGGGGGGAGATGGGGAGGGGGGAGGCGGGGTGGGGGGGGAGATGGGGTGGGGGGAGAAGCGGGGAGGGGGGAGGTGTTAAAAGAGGGGGAGGTGAATTGGGAAGTGATGAAGGGACTGAGGGAAATGTGGAAGAGAGCAGGAGGCAGAAAAGGAGAACGGTGGATGGGGGGTAGAATAGGAAAGAAGATGGAAGATGGAACCAAATGTCTTCAAGGTGATGAAAGTGGTGGTAGCTCAACATACTTAAGAGTGGAAATAGGCCTGTCCAATAACTGTAATTACATTGTGCGTAATTACCTAGGTGTAGTTACAGGATGAGAGCCACGCTCGTGGTGTCCCGTCTTCCCATGACTCTTTGTCGTATAACGCTTTAAAACTACTGGGTGGGTTGGCATTGTGTAGACTACGTTATACTGCTATTGTGACTCTTATGTAATTATTGTATTGTAATTTTTATATAAATGTTTTCAGTTATAAATGTACAACCATCTTGAGGTTATCTTGAGATGATTTCGGGGCTTTAGTATCCCCGCGGCCCGGTCCTCGACCAGGCCTCCACCCCCATGAAGCAGCCCGTGACAGCTGATTAACACCCAGGTACCTATTTTACTGCTAGGTAACAGGGGCATAGGGTGAAAGAAACTCTGCCCATTGTTTCTCGCGGCGCCCGGGATCGAACCCGGGACCACAGGATCACAAGTCCAGCGTGCTGTCCGCTCGGCCAACCGGCTCCCCAATTCACGAACAAAGTTCTTCATTTGACAACAAGTATAAACTGTATCACAATAATTCATTTTTGTCGGGGACAGGCAGCCTATGTATATATAATATGTATATATATTTATAATACATGTGTGTGTGTGTTCTCTGTTAAGTGTAGCAATGCAGTAAAATCAAATAAAACCAAATTAATAATAAAAATAATAGGGGTGGTAGAAGAAAATATTAAAGTGTCCAGTGAGGATCCACAAGGTCTTCACTGAATACTCTTTATTTTCTTCTCCGAGGCTATGGGTTAAGTGACAGGAAACGTGCCCAACCATTTCTGTCCCGGCCGGAATTCGAACCCGGGATTCTCGTTTATGAATCGACAACGAACCCAACTGAAGAGTGTGTAGGCTTGTGATGCTGTGTGTGGGACGTCAGGATGTGGGACGGGAGATGCTAGGATGAGTGTGTGGGAGGGGATGCTGGAGCGCCCGCGCGTGCACGCGTGCGCTTACACCCCTCCCAGCGTATGGCCGTCCTGGGAGTATGACATGTGTATGATTAATAGTGTGAGTATCACGACACAATATGGCCCTCTCCCACCACGTCAAAATACCGGGAGAGGTGGGACGGGACGCGACCTAACACCCATGATGGGAAAGGCGAGGAAAGGAAGGCGAGGTACAAGAAATAAGAAGGGATAGTAACGAGACACAAGAGAGTGGGAGAGACACGTAAGAGAGATAGAAGGAGGAAGATGAATGATGGGAAAGGCGAGGAAAGGAAGGAGAGATACAAGAAATAAAAAGGGATAGCAGCGAGACACAAGAGAGGGGGAGAGACACGGAAGAGAGATAGAAGGAGGAAGATGAATGATGGGAAAGGCGAGCAAAGGAACAGAGAGGTACAAGAAATAAGAAGGGATAGTAACGAGACACAAGAGAGTGGGAGACACGCGGAAGAGAGATAGAAGGAGGAAGATGAAAAGTACATACAA
>NC_059637.1:7978095-7980595 GCF_020424385.1 Procambarus clarkii
TGTGTAGCATTCATATATACACACTCCGATGCTTCCACACATGTTGTTCTGTTTAAGGCTCTTTATTTTATGATTACTACGGGTACTATTATTTCCGTGAGGGGGGGGGGGTGCACAGGAGAGGTGTGTGAGGGGGGGGGGGGGTTGACCAGACCACACACTAGAAAGTGAAGGGACGACGACGTTTCGGTCCGTCTTGGACCATTCTCAAGTCGATTGTCTTGACTCCAGTCTTGCCACCACTACACCCCCCTGTGTGAGGGGGGTGTAGTGGTGTGAGGGAGGGTGGTGTGCACTGGGGAGGTGTGTGAGGGGGTGGGGTGGCCAGGGGGGAGGTGTGTGGGGGAGGTGTTTGGGGGAGGGTGGTGTGCACTGGGGAGGTGTGTGAGGGGGTGGGGTGGCCAGGGGGGAGGTGTGTGGGGGAGGTGTGAGGGGCCAGGGGGGAGTTTGAGGGGGGGAGGGGGGTGGTGGCCAGGGAAGGACATGGCTGGTGCTGCCACGGTGTACAGGAGAGACTTGGAGGGTTGGTCACCACGCTCTCCGCCTCCCTCAACCCCGCCCTCTGTCACACGCGCACTCACGCGCGCACTAACTACTGTGCCTGCCGTACAATGACCACACGGAGAGGTTGGGTATAGCTCTTGAGACCCAGCCTAACGATCTTGACATGATTTCGGGGCTTAGCGTCCCCCGCGGCCCGGTCCTCGACCAGGCCTCCTTTTTGTTACCCCCCAGGAAGCAGCCCGTAGCAGCTGTCTAACTCCCAGGTACCTATCTACTGCTAGGTGAACAGGGGGGCATCAGGGTGAACAACACTGCCTGGACCTCTGAAAGACTGACACTGAAAGACCTCCGCTGAGGATCGAACCCGGAACCTTAGGACTATGAATCCTGAGCGCTGTCAACTCAGCCGTCAGGCCTATACCACACACATATAAACAAGATGCTATAAGAGGCACTGAAGATGTGTTCTCATCTTGTTCTTTCTTAATATCTTTCTTGACCGTCTCTCTTATTTCTGCCTGTCTGTCTCTCTTATATCTGCCTGTCTGTCTCTCTTATATCTGCATGTCTGTCTCTCTTATATCTGCCTGTCTGTCTCTCTTATATCTGCATGTCTGTCTCTCTTATATCTGCCTGTCTGTCTCTCTTATATCTGCATGTCTGTCTCTCTTATATCTGCCTGTCTGTCTCTCTTATATCTGCATGTCTGTCTCTCTTATATCTGCCTGTCTGTCTCTCTTATATCTGCCTGTCTGTCTATCTTATATCTGCCTGTCTGTCTCTCTTATATCTGCATGTCTGTCTCTCTTATATCTGCCTGTCTGTCTCTCTTATATCTGCATGTCTGTCTCTCTTATATCTGCCTGTCTGTCTCTCTTATATCTGCATGTCTGTCTCTCTTATATCTGCCTGTCTGTCTCTCTTATATCTGCATGTCTGTCTCTCTTATATCTGCCTGTCTGTCTCTCTTATATCTGCATGTCTGTCTCTCTTATATCTGCCTGTCTGTCTCTCTTATATCTGCATGTCTGTCTCTCTTATATCTGCCTGTCTGTCTCTCTTATATCTGCATGTCTGTCTCTCTTATATCTGCCTGTCTGTCTCTCTTATATCTGCCTGTCTGTCTAAAAGTTAAGTTGCTAATCTTCCTATTTTATCTATCTTCGTAAGACAGAAACCTGATATTTAGTCATTGTTCACTGTGTGTTTGCGAGATAATGTATGTGTATTCTGTCAGAGGCGGGCTCACCTGCGCGGAATAATCCAGCTGAGGTCTCATATTAGCGTACTGTGAAATTTTAATATAGAATTGTTATTCCATTTGCTAACTGCAGAGTTTCATGGTGGTGGTGGAGACCAACTCCAGCCACAGTTTCCCATACTAAATAACAAACAGTGTCCTTAATTCACACTTATACACTCCGTGTATGCAGACTTGTCACCCAATATGATTTTCACCAATTAGTAGAACTTTCAACAATGTTCTCATTAATCGCATATAATCTTATATGAAATTAGAATTATTCTAGATGTCGTTCTATCTCTGTTCTTGGTTATCTCTATAACGATAGCTACTAGCATGCCCTTGAACTCCTGTGTAATTATTAGGTGACTAGTAATCATGCTAACTCAAGCTAGTAGACACTTGAATGATGTCTACTGATTAAACAACTACTATTTATGTCATTCAGTAGGCTATAGATTTAGAATTATTCAATTTGCTATAAATTTAGAATTTTACAATAGGGTATATATATACATTTAGAATTGTTTAACAGATGCCGTCATACTGAATATGCCAGTAGGCTGGGTTTTACAGCACCAAGCGTTTTACAATGTGACAACTCAATTCACTTGTAATTCTTATCATAATGGCATTTAATACTGTAATTTGAGTTGGTGTGCACGGCAGTACGCGTGTGTGTGTGTGTGTGTGTGTGTGTGCGTGTGTGTGTGTGTGTGTGTGTGTGTGTGTGTGTGTGTGTGTGGTGTGTGT
>NC_059637.1:7988026-8120526 GCF_020424385.1 Procambarus clarkii
GCAAGATGGATGATTTGGACGAAAGTATATGGATCCGGTCCTTGGAAAGTGAGAGGCAGCGGTCATAGCCAAACTTGAATTTAAGAACGAAACTATAGACATTTGAACGTTAAGAAAACAGACTCACGGGAGGAGGTTGAGGCACTTGAAACACGAAACAAAAGTGATTTAGATAACCAAATTGCCAGACATATGACTCGAGGTGCCAACTTCTATTTTTTAACATAATTCAGAGCTTAATGTATTTCAGGGACGGAGCTCAAGTGGGACTTGAATCTGCGAGTGAAGCAAACGCTTGAGTGTATCTTTGAGTGCAAGACACCACCTCTGATAACGGCGACGACACCGTGAACGCGAACACTTTGCGTTCGTCTGAGGGCATTCGGCCCATGTTTCAAAACCCCCCCACAATACAATACATACTGTATTTGCATGCAACAATACATACTGTATTTGCATGCAACCATCATCTTCTTCCCCTACAAAACCACTTGAAAATAAATCACTTTCAATAAAAGTATAACGAAACATAGTAGATGAGGACGAGGAGCTGGGATATGAGGACAAGGAGCTGGGATATGAGGACTAGGAGCTGGGATATGAGGACTAGGAGCTGGGATATGAGGACAAGGAACTGGGATACGATAGAGGGAAAGAATAGAGCCCAACCACTGGACCGTCGGGGATCGAGCATCGACCCTGCAAGGGCTGACGGAGTGAACATCGCCAGTCTATAACCAAGTTTGTGTAATCACTGTTGCTAAAAAGTAACCAAACCTCACCTAACCAAAGCTAACTAAACCAAATCTATCCTAACCAAACCTAACAAACCTAACCTTCTCAAGTTCATTCTACATGAACAAGTTCTGCTGTACTAAGTACAGGATAACAAAAACAATCCTGATTAGGCTTTTACTGGCATTTCTATTTTGTATTTTTTTGGGAGCATTATTCTATTTGACAGACAGATGGCTGTAGGCTGTATATTGTATATTCATACTGCCCAAGGCATCACTTGTGCCTACTCATCACTAGTCTTCAAATTACCATCCTTTTCCCTGCATCCTAATGGATCGCGGCGATGCCATGCTTCCATCTGCTCTCTGATTGGCCAGCTTCCCGCCAAGAGCCCTTTCCTGCATCCTGATAGGTTGGCACGGGCGCCATGTTTCTTTTTTTTGGCGGGAATAGTTGCGTCAGTCCCTCGGGGCGCTCCCCGAGGCTAATGGAAAGTAATGTCTTCAGATTTGTTATGATTATTGGCGATATTATTTGTTGCTGTTACCTTGGCTCTTCCGTTATCATTACTGTCACCTTGGCTCTCCTGTTATCAGTGGGAGGGAGAGGGAGAGGGAGAGGAAGACTAGGGAAGGGAAGGCATTGTGATGTACATGAGACGAGAAGAGCGGGAGGTCACGGGACGTATAGTGACCTTTGCAGATGACGTGGGAGAAGGGACAGGGTGGAAGAGAGACAGGGTGGAAGAGAGACAGGGTGGGAGAAGTGTGTGTACAAGCAGTGTGTCTGGTCACCTATAGTTGTGTGTTGTGGTTGTAAATGGAGAAGCGATAGCAGTTAGCAATAGGCTGTGAGGGATGGGTTGAGAGTGGAAAGGGTAGCTTGTGGTGGGATAGTGGTTACAGTGTGGTAATAAAGTGAGATGGGATAGTGGTTAGTGGTAGTTGTGGTTAGTGACGAGGTGGTTGTGAAGGAGGAGAGGTAGTTGGTAAGTGCTGTTGTCCCTCCCCCCCCCCCCCCCCAGTGGACCACAGACACTAAGGTGCCCCCAAGACAGTGCGAGCTTACAGTGACGGGTAGTGGTTACAGCTGGATAATGAAGGGTGGCGAACGAGGGTTCACCATTCCTGGCATCGTCACCATCACCAACGAACCACAAACATTGAGAGACACTCGCATATTGGGCCCACAGGCCTGGCGTTGACAACTGAAGGCCAAGGGAGCAGGGACTTATCTGGATTGAGATGAAATCAGGGTAAGAAAGAGGAGGTTTGAGGAACTATGTGTGAGAGAGAGAGAGAGAGAGAGAGAGAGAGAGAGAGAGAGAGAGAGAGAGAGAGAGAGAGAGAGAGAGAGAGAGAGAGAGAGAGAGAGAGAGAGAGAGAGAGAGAGAGAGAGAGGATAATTTAAAGTGAGAATAATATCGCAAGGAAATAGATGATAGGAAACGATTTAGCATTTGCAAAAGCGAACCTTAATATTGCTTTACACTCACTCACTCACTCACTCACTCACTCACTCACTCACTCAACTCACTCACTCACTCTCTCTCTCTCTCTCTCTCTCTCTCTCTCTCTCTCTCTCTCTCTCTCTCTCTCTCTCTCTCTCTCTCTCTCTCTCTCTCTCTCTCTCTCTCCTACCCCGCTGCCTGTGGCTTCACATCTCGGGCAATAGCCGGATGAATCATGGGTTACAGTCATATGTGTTAGTGGTGCATATGTGGCGTGGGCGAGGCGGTGAGGTCTGGCTGGGAGAGTGGCGCTCCTCACGCCGATAACGCCCAGGCACAGTGCCTCACAGTGCCACACCTCTTGACACTGCCGGTCTCACTCCACCTCCACATTCTGCCACTATTCTTGTGACAACCTGCCTCTGTTCCTCCACGCCCCGGTGTTGCTCTGCTCCTCTATGGTGGATGTTAATAGTTTCTGGCACTACTTGGTGGCACTGTGGCACTGGCACTACTTGGTGGCACTGTGGCACTGGCACTACTTCGTGGCATTGGCGCTACTTCGTGGCACTGTGGCACTAATTCGTGGCACTGGCACTACTTCGTGGCATTGGCACTACTTCGTGGCACTGTGGCACTACTTCGTGGCACTGTGGCACTACTTCATGGTACTGTGGCACTAATTCGTGGCACTGTGGCACTACTTCGTGGCACTCTTGACACTATTCCTTCCCCCTGAGTTTGGAGGATTATATCCTCTCCCTTCACATGTTCGAGCTATTCCTCATGACACTCTTCCTCCAGACTGGCACTGTTCCTTGACACTCTGCCATTCATCTCAAACTACTTGTGTCACGCCCGTGGCGCTTGGCACAAGATTCGTAGCCAACGTTCGCATCTCCTGGCACTCTGTGACACCTCTCTCTCTCTCCGTGTCATTACTGCACTGTAATACACTTTGGCACTGTGGCCCTTCACAGACAGGACAATGACACTATCCCTGACACATGACACAGCTAACATCAGTGACACATGACACAGCTGCCATGTGTCACATGACACAGGGAGGCTACCATAGGAGCTGCAACAAGCCCTGAAGAATTACATACACGAAGCACTAATAACTATTAACGACTTAACAGGTCGTTCCGAGCCACACTTACGATCTGTTCGAACATCATCAGGCCGGGGGGGGGGGGGGGAGGGGGAGGTGTTCAAAACCTGTACCGGCATAGGGCTAATGACATCGTAGTGACGTCACATCTAGACATCACGTTTGGGACGCACAAAGTGACGTCACCTCTTGCGCACCCAAACATAACACCACAAGATGGTCCCTTTGTTTTCGTTAGGGTCGATTCGGCTCGGTTGGGTTAGGGTTACTAGGCTAGGTTGGGTTAGGGTTACTAGGCTAGGTTGGGTTAGGGTTACTAGGCTAGGTTGGGTTAGGGTTACTAGGCTAGGTTGGGTTAGGTTAGGTCTATTTATAGGATAGCGATGACATAGATAGCGCATGCGTTTTCCTCAAGACGCTATATAGCCTTAACTCCACGAAGGAGTTGTTCGTGGACGCCTGAATCCTCCAAGAACAGTATCTAGCCCTGGCCCAGACCAACTTACGGAGCCGCTTTGGCCACTCCATCATCCGGTACAACTAGTCCGGATATCGCTGACGGCCGGACGAGCCGGAATAGGTGGTGTGTATCGCGGCTATCGTGCCGCCGGTGAAATATGTATCTCCAGCACATATGTGTCGTGTAGACAAGTGACTCGCGGTGGTCTAGTCAGAGAGATGGCGCAGGTGGTGGGTGTTGGGGGAGATGAGGATACATGGAAGACGTTCCAGGATACAGGAACGTCAGGTGAGGATACAGATAAAACAGGTGAGATACAGTAAACATTGTACCCGTTCAGAGGCAACTCTCCAATGAAACAATCAACACTTCCTATGCCAGAAATGGAGACTAGGATACGTGGGAAGGGGGTGGGGGGGGGGTGGATACGTGTTGGGGGGTGGATACGTGTTGGGGGGGATACGTGGGAGGGGGGGTGGGAGGGGTTCTGTACCGGGTATATACAATCCCATTCTCCTGCTAAGATAGTACTTTTTCTAACTATGTGCACTATAGTACAAAGTTTGACTTACTAAGCAATCAGATAGTAGCACACTGTACTATTCTCTTTCAAGAATCGGACAAAAACTGAGGCTAAAAAAAACAAACCTAAATATTTCTAGGCCTAGAATAGTACACATTTCTACTATATTAGGCCTCAGAACACGTGTATTAGGCCTAGGAAGGTTAGGCTAGGTTAGTTTTAGTTCGTCTTTGCAACAGAAGTAGCAAATAGTAGTCCGGATTGTCCAAATTCAACAGTACCGATTTCTACTTTCTAATCGCATCGTATGTCGGTATATGTACTATGGACTTCATCGTTACTATAAGTACTACCAAAACAGGGGGATGGGTTGCGTATATATGGGGGGGGGTGAGGAAAAGGGGTGGGGGGTAGGGGGTTTAAGGAAGGGGGGTTTAAGGAGGGGGGGGGGGTGGATAGCCTCCTAATCCTGATTTCCTCATCAATACATCACGATATGATTCGTGTGTGCATGTGACTTAACAATATGAGGTTGAAACGCTGCGTATATTACGCCTTGCTGCAGGAGGAGGAGGAGGAGGATTAGGATGACTATGAGGAATCAAGAGGAGTATGAGGAGGATATACAGTAGACCACGCCCAACATAACCTACAGACGCCTCAGCTTCACATAACGACCCCAAACGCAAAAGCTGCAAACTGTTTATGTAGGGTACAGCTTTAAATAGGGTGCAGCTTTAAATAGGGTGCAGCTTTAAATAGGGTGCAGCTTTAAATAGGGTGCAGCTTTAAATAGGGTGCAGCTTTAAATAGGGTGCAGCTTTAAATAGGGTGCAGCTTTATGTAGGGTACAACTTCCTTATTCCCTATCACAACTCTGCCTGTCCACAGAGCAAACTATAGAGTATTACCTGGCCTAAACACATCCTGACAGGCCTAAACACATCCTCACGGGCCTAAACCTTGACTATAAGTTTTTACCTCGACTGGAAATTCCACGAATGAAGACACCAGCGGCGTTTCAACCCGGCACCCAAACATTAATTAGCCTATAAAACATTTTTAATGTACAACCTGAAAGTTGGGTCCGGCATTAAGTATTTTGCACGTCTTTGTATTTTCCCCTTTGGGTATTGAGTCTCTGTATGTATACACACAAAAATGTATACATACACCTGTATATCATTTTGATTCAGAGCCCCCTGGAGACCTTCCTTAATTGCCTGCTCCTGTCTTTTAGAGTAAGGAAAGGTAGGTGGGTAGATTGACCAGAGGAATCTTGGATGCCTCAGTCATGTACCTGCGCATGTCCTTACTGGGGCCCAGGAGCTGAGTGTCGACCACAGGCTGGCACACACACACTGCCGGTGACGACTGTTTTCAGTTTAGCTTGATAGTCAATCAATCTTCTGCTATCCAGAGAATCTATCGAAACTGATGTGATGGTCTATCAATGACTTTTGAGTTCTCTACTGTGGTTCTAGCCCTATCCCATTGGCTCCTAGCCTTATCCCCTCGGCGCCTAGCCTTATTCCCTCGGCTGCTAGCCCTATCCCATTGGCTGCTAGCCTTATTCCCTCGGCTGCTAGCCTTATTCCCTCGGCTGCTAGCCTTATTCCCTCGGCTGCTAGCCTTATTCCCTCGGCTGCTAGCCTCATTCCCTCGGCTGCTAGCCCTATCCCCTCGGCTGCTAGCCTTATTCCCTCGGCTGCTAGCCTTATCCCCTCGGCTGCTAGCCTTATCCCCTCGGCTGCTAGCCTTATCCCCTCGGCTGCTAGCCTTATCCCCTCGGCTGCTAGCCTTATCCCCTCGGCTGCTAGCCTTATCCCCTCGGCTGCTAGCCTTATCCCCTCGGCTGCTAGCCTTATTCCCTCGGCTGCTAGCCTTATTCCCTCGGCTCCTAGCCTTGTTCCCTCAGCTGCTAGCCTTATTCCCTCGGCTCCTAGCCTTATTCCCTCGGCTCCTAGCCTTATTCCCTCGGCTGCTAGCCTTATTCCCTCGGCTGCTAGCCTTATTCCCTCGGCTGCTAGCCTTATTCCCTCGGCTGCTAGCCTTATCCCCTCGGCTGCTAGCCTTATTCCCTCGGCTCCTAGCCTTATCCCCTCGGCTGCTAGCCTTATCCCCTCGGCTGCTAGCCTTATTCCCTCGGCTGCTAGCCTTATTCCCTCGGCTGCTAGCCTTATTCCCTCGGCTGCTAGCCTTATCCCTTCGGCTGCTAGCCCTATCCCCTCGGCCGCTAACCTTATCCCCTCGGCTGCTAGCCCTCCCTCTATCATCCTCTCGTCCCCGCACAATACCATAAACTAGATGTAGGTGCTTAATACTTTAACACCCCGTAGCCAGACTGACAGACACAGCTGACTACTATCCCAGCTCCTCCCCCCCCCTCTACCCGTCGCCACCTCCCTCAACCGAACACAGTTCAACGCTTCTCTTTCCGGATAAAGTATGTACATATATCGGCCAGGCTCGGGAGGTTTCTGGACAAGCTGCCGGAGGAGGACCATTTGGCATGGACGGTGGATAAAGGTCAGGGAAGGTATTCTCCATTGTCTCTTGTTAAGCAACTTTCAAGACCACGTTACTCTGCTGGGGTGATTGACAGGGGGGCGACGAGGAGGAGGAGGAGACAATGAGGAGGAGGAGGAGACAGATAACCATGTATGTTGGTCCGCCACTATCTGATATCATCAACAGTTATGATCACAGATCTTGTTAACACCCAGTAGGAAGTGTGGCAATTGTGCTTGTAGAGTCCAGCAGCCTCCTGGTTGATGGGGTTTTGGGAGTTCTTCTACTCCCCAAGCCCGGCCCGAGGCCAGGCTTGACTTGTGAGAGTTTGGTCCACCAGGCTGTTGCTTGGAGCGGCCCGCAGGCCCACATACCCACCACAGCCCGGTTGGTCCGGCACTCCTTGGAGAAAATTATCTATTTTTCTCTTGAAGATGTCCACGGTTGTTCCGGCAATATTTCTTATGCTCGCTGGGACGGTGTTGAACAACCGCGGACCTCTGATGTTTATACAGTGTTCTCTGATTGTGCCTATGGCACCCCTCCGACCTCAGCTCATGGCCCCCGCCTGTTTCAGCATTTTGCTGTTTAATTGGAAATGCAAATGAGTCGAAGCTATGTGAGAAAATATTTTGTACCTTGTATGGGTGGTTAACAAGTGGAATGCACTGGAAGACAAAGTCGTAGAAGCCACCTCCATCCACAACTTTAAGACCATATTCAACTAGCGAACAAGGCCAATAGACGGGGCATAAAAAGCCATCCTTACTCCGCGTACACAAACACATCAGCGGCGTATGCAAGGCTGACTAACATCAGAACCACCTTTAGAAATTTGTGGAAGGAGTCATTTAGATCCTATTATGCCACTAATGTCTGGCCATCCAGTATGGAGTCCATACCTTGTCGAGCACAAGACTAAGCTGGAGAAGGTTCAAAGGTATGCCAGTCTACCTTGTGGAGGTTCCGGGGATCAACGGCCCCGCGGCCCGGTCTCCGTCCAGGCCTCAGTAGATTAGTCTCAGAACTAAGTAGCATGGGTTTCAAAGAAAGGCTCCGTAAATTGCACCTAACGTCGTTGCAAGGTAAAGAGTCAGGGGGAGACATGATCACTACACACAAAATTCTCAACGGAATTTACCGGGTAGATAAAAACGGTGGGTACTCGCACAATTGCCTAAGTGTATTATAACTACACTTAGGTAACTACAAGGGGACACAGGTGGAAACTGAGTACCCAAATGAGCCACAGGGACGTTAGAAAGAACTTTTTCAGTGTCAGAGTAGTTTACAGGTGGAATGCATTAGGCAGTGATGTGGTGGAGGCTGACTCCATACACAGTTTCAAATGTATATATGATAGAGCCCAATAGGCTCAGGAACCTGTAGACCAGTTGATTGACAGTTGAGAGGCGGGACCAAAGAGCCAAAGCTCAACCCCCGCAAGCACAATTAGGCGAGTACACACACCCACACACACACACACACACACACACACACACACACACACACACACACACACACACACACCCACACACACACACACACACACCCACACACACACACACACACACACCCACACCCACACACACACACACACAAACCCGCACACACACACACACACATACACACACCCACACACACACACACACACACACACACACACACACACACACACACACCACACCCCACACACACACACACACACACACACACACACACACACACACACACACACACCCCGCACACCCACACACACACACACACACACACACACACACACACACACACACACACACACACACACACACACACACACACACACACACACACACACACACACACACACACACACACACACACACACACACACACACCCACACACACACCCACACACACACCCACACACACACCCACACACACACCCACACACACACACCCACACACACACCCACACACACACACCCACACACACACACCCACACACACACACCCACACACACACACACACACACACACCCGCACACACATATCAGCCCTGATAGAGTCTACATTGCTGGCCAATTTCAAGTGTGTGCGTGAGACAGGCCAGGCTTCAGAGTGCACGATTGCTGGTGACGGCCAACCACTCTCAACCAACGTCCACGCTAATTCCTCGCTAATTCATCCTTGCCACCACTCTGATTCAGCCCTGTGTCCTCCCTGAATCATCCTTCAGACTAATCTGATTCCTGCTTGTGTCATCCTGTGGTTTATCCTTGCGTCAACCCACCACCCTCACCCTTGCGTCTACTGCGTCAACCCACCACCCATGCGTCTACTACGTCAACCCACCACCCTCACCCTTGCGTCTACTACGTCAACCCTCCACCCTCACCCTTGCGTCTACTGCGTCAACCCACCACCCTCACCCTTGCGTCTACTACGCCAACCCACCACCCTCACCCTTGCGTCTACTACGCCAACCCACCACCCTCACCCTTGCGTCTACTGCGTCAACCCACCACCCATGCGTCTACTACGCCAACCCACCACCCTCACCCTTGCGTCTACTACGCCAACCCACCACCCTCACCCTTGCGTCTACTACGCCAACCCACCACCCTCACCCTTGCGTCTACTACGCCAACCCACCACCCTCACCCTTGCGTCTACTACGCCAACCCACCACCCTCACCCTTGCGTCTACTACGCCAACCCACCACCCTCACCCTTGCGTCTACTGCGTCAACCCACCACCCTCACCCTTGCGTCTACTACGCCAACCCACCACCCTCACCCTTGCGTCTACTACGCCAACCCACCACCCTCACCCTTGCGTCTACTACGCCAACCCACCACCCTCACCCTTGCGTCTACTACGCCAACCCACCACCCTCACCCTTGCGTCTACTGCGTCAACCCACCCTCACCCTTGCGTCTACTGCGTCAACCCCCACCCTCACCCTTGCGTCTACTGCGTCAACCCACCACCCTCACCTTTGCGTCTACTGCGTCAACCCCCACCCTCACCCTTGCGTCTACTACGTCAACCCACCACCCTTGCGTCTACTGCGTTAATCCTTGCGTACACAATAACCCTACGTGCTGCCTGACCTCTATCTCGAGCTCCGCTTAAATTGGAAGTCCCAAAGCGCTGAAAATCTGTGGTCAAATCACAGAAGAAAATCTGATAAAGGAACTTTAGAGAGTGTGATAGCAATGACGGGTAAGATCTCACGAAGAGAGGAGTTTTGAGACATCTTAGAGTTGATACAAAAGAGAATTGGACACTTTAACAATGGGCAGACAGCCCCATTCCGTACGAGGACGACACGGCTTGTATCCATACGTCGTGGACATGGTTCCTATCCATACGGGGTGGATACGGCTTGTATATCCATACGTGGCCATTACTGGGTCATGACGTGGATTTGAGCAATCTGAACTTAACATTTTTGGCAGCTAATTGTTGTCCTCAGTTAGGTTCTCCGTGTAGGTTTTGTTCTGTTCCCATCTACTGTCATTTTACCATTCCCAATCTTTATTCTACTTCCATATCTCCATTCTTTTACCCTCTTTCTCTCCCATACGTCCCTCCCTACCCCTCTCTTTCTCTTCCTCTCTACCTCCGTCTTCTCTCTCCCTCTCTCTCATTCTCCCTCCTTCCTTCCTGTCTTAGTAATCCCTCCGTACCTGCATCTCCTCTCTTATCCTCCCTACCTCTCTCTCCCTCTCTCCCCCCCCCCCCCCCCCCCCGCCTCATCTCCCAGCACACAGATGTCACCGCCGCAACATCACGCCTCGACCCGTAATACTTCCCTCAGGTCGCCTTTTATTACACCTCCGGGCCAACACATTTATGAATTACTCCCGGGGTCCGCAGCAGAGAGGAGGAGAGAGAGAGAGAGAGAGAGAGAGAGAGAGAGAGAGAGAGAGAGACAGAGAGAGAGAGAGAGAGAGAGAGAGAGAGAGAGAGAGAGAGAGAGAGAGAGAGAGAGAGAGAGAGAGAGAGAGAGAGAGAGAGAGAGAGAGAGAGAGAGAGAGAGAGAGAGAGAGAGAGAGAGAGAGAGAGAGAGACACCCAGAGATGAGGAGATGAACACAAACGTAGCTGGCACAGAGGAGGAGAAAGAGGAAGAGAAGAAGGAGGAGGAAGAGTAAAGAGGGAGGGAGGGAACTATCAGCATAAAGCGTCAAGCCATTACGACTATAGAGCCCTTAGAAGGGATCAGGATAAGGATTTGGGATGGGATAAAGAGAGAACAGTTATTATAGCAACAGAACATCAGCCAGCTGTAGAAATAATACATCTAGTAATGATGACAGTAGAAGTAGAAGTAATAGAAGAAGTTGAACTACATCAACAAGACCAGTAATTATCCCACCAGTAACCCCTCAGTGCAGACAACACCAGCAACAACGGTAGCCCCCGTTACCAGCAGCAACAGTAGCCGCCGTTACCAGCAGCAACAGTAGCCCCCGTTACCAGCAGCAACAGTAGCCCCCCGTTACCAGCAGCAACAGTAGCCACCGTTACCAGCAGCAACGGTAGCCCCCGTTACCAGCAGCAACAGTAGCCCCCCGTTATCAGCATCAACAGTAGCCCCCGTTACCAGCAACAGTAGCCCCCCGTTACCAGCAGCAACAGTAGCCCCCGTTACCAGCAGCAACAGTAGCCCCCCGTTACCAGCAGCAACTGTAGCCCCCGTTACCAGCAGCAACAGTAGCCCCCCGTTACCAGCAACAGTAGCCCCCCGTTACCAGCAACAACAGTACCCCCGTTACCAGCAGCAACAGTAGCCGCCGTTACCAGCAGCAACAGTAGCCCCCGTTACCAGCAACAGTAGCCCCCGTTACCAGCAGCAACAGTAGCCCCCCGTTACCAGCAGCAACAGTAGCCCCCCGTTACCAGCAACAACAGTAGCCCCAGTTACCAGCAGCAACAGTAGCCCCCGTTACCAGCAACAGTAGCCCCCGTTACCAGCAACAGTAGCCCCCCGTTACCAGCAACAACAGTACCCCCGTTACCAGCAGCAACAGTAGCCCCCGGTACCAGCAGCAACAGTAGCCACCGTTACCAGCATCAACAGTAGCCCCCGTTACCAGCATCAACAGTAGCCCCCGTTACCAGCAACAACAGTAGCCACCGTTACCAGCAGCGACAGTAGCCCCCGTTACCAGCAGCAACAGTAGCCCCCCGTTACCAGCAGCAACAGTAGCCCCCGTTACCAGCAGCAACAGTAGCCCCCCGTTACCAGCATCAACAGTAGCCCCGTTACCAGCAGCAACAGTAGCCCCCGTTACCAGCAGCAACAGTAACCCCCGTTACCAGCAACAACAGTAGCCCCCCGTTACCAGCAGCAACAGTAGCCCCCCGTTACCAGCAGCAACGGTAGTCCCCGTTACCAGCAGCAACGGTAGTCCCCGTTACCAGCAGCAACAGTAGCCCCCGTTACCAGCAGCAACAGTAGCCCCCGTTACCAGCAGCAACAGTAGCCCCCCGTTACCAGCAGCAACAGTAGCCCCCCGTTACCAGCAGCAACAGTAGCCCCCGTTATCAGCAGCAACAGTAGCCCCCCGTTACCAGCAACAGTAGCCCCCGTTACCAGCAGCAACAGTAGCCCCCGTTACCAGCAACAACAGTAGCCCCCCGTTACCAGCAGCAACAGTAGCCCCCGTTACCAGCATCAACAGTAGCCCCCCGTTACCAGCATCAACAGTAGCCCCCCGTTACCAGCAGCAACAGTAGCCCCCGTTACCAGCAACAGTAGCCACCGTTACCAGCAGCAACAGTAGCCCCCGTTACCAGCAACAGTAGCCCCCGTTACCAGCAGCAACAGTAGCCCCCGTTACCAGCAACAACAGTAGCCCCCCGTTACCAGCAGCAACAGTAGCCCCCGTTACCAGCATCAACAGTAGCCCCCCGTTACCAGCATCAACAGTAGCCCCCCGTTACCAGCAGCAACAGTAGCCCCCCGTTACCAGCAGCAACGGTAGTACCCGTTACCAGCAGCAACGGTAGTCCCCGTTACCAGCAGCAACAGTAGCCCCCGTTACCAGCAGCAACAGTAGCCACCGTTACCAGCAGCAACAGTAGCCCCCGTTACCAGCAGCAACGGTAGTCCCCGTTACCAGCAGCAACAGTAGCCCCCCGTTACCAGCAGCAACAGTAGCCACCGTTACCAGCAGCAACAGTAGCCCCCGTTACCAGCAGCAACGGTAGCCCCCGTTACCAGCAGCAACAGTAGCCCCCGTTACCAGCAGCAACGGTAGCCCCCGTTACCAGCAGCAACAGTAGCCCCCGTTACCAGCAGCAACGGTAGTCCCCGTTACCAGCAGCAACGGTAGTCCCCGTTACCAGCAGCAACAGTAGCCCCCGTTACCAGCAGCAACGGTAGCCCCCGTTACCAGCAGCAACAGTAGCCCCCCGTTACCAGCAGCAACAGTAGCCACCGTTACCAGCAGCAACGGTAGCCCCCGTTACCAGCAGCAACAGTAGCCCCCGTTACCAGCAGCAACAGTAGCCCCCCGTTACCAGCAGCAACAGTAGCCCCCGTTACCAGCAGCAACAGTAGCCCCCCGTTACCAGCAACAACAGTAGCCCCCCGTTACCAGCAGCAACAGTAGCCCCCCGTTACCAGCAGCAACAGTAGCCCCCGTTACCAGCAGCAACAGTAGCCCCCGTTACCAGCAGCAACAGTAGCCCCCGTTACCAGCAGCAACAGTAGCCCCCCGTTACCAGCAGCAACAGTAGCCCCCCGTTACCAGCAGCAACAGTAGCCCCCGTTACCAGCAGCAACAGTAGCCCCCCGTTACCAGCAGCAACAGTAGCCAGTGAGTACAAACAGACAAGTACACTCCCCCCAACAAATACACAATCATCACTATATACAAGTCAATTTATGCCACTTTGCAAGGACAATTTCTTATTACTTTGGACTATCCATAAACTATCCATAAACACACTTCTAAAGTACTTACATTTCACCTCGTAAACACTTTACTCCTCCTCCTCCTAGTCCACACGACTCCAAGCTTACCTGAAATACATACAAGAAATTTTTAAGATAAGTTTAGATAAGTTTTAGTTATGTTTAAGATAAGCTCAGACGAGATAATTCATAATTAAAATACAAGGTCAGTAGTTCGACCTTTGGAGGGGGCCTAAATATATATATATATATATATATATATATATATATATATATATATATATATATATATATATATAGAGAGAGAGAGAGAGAGAGAGAGAGAGAGAGAGAGAGAGAGAGAGAGAGAGAGAGAGAGAGAGAGAGAGAGAGAGAGAGTACAGCATAGCTTGGAGTTTGAATGATATTGGGGCATAGCGGTATTATGTGCTGAGGTTTGATATAGAGAAGGGAGGATGGGGAAGAGGGTGAACAGAAGAAAAGGGGGAAAAGAGTGGGTAAGGGGAGAGGGTTATGGGTTAGTTCAAACAAGATGAGAAATTCACAGTCTGCACCAACATGAGAAAATATTTACTTTCTCTCTTACTCTCTCTCTCTCTCTCTCTCTCTCTCTCTCTCTCTCTCTCTCTCTCTCTCTCTCTCTCTCTCTCTCTCTCTCTCTCTCTCTCTCTCTCTGTCTCTCTCTGTCTCTCTCTCTGTCTCTCTCTCTCTCTCTCTGTCTCTCTGTCTCTCTCTCTGTCTCTCTCTCTGTCTCTGTCTCTCTGTCTCTGTCTCTCTCTCTCTCAGCCACTGACCACATTCCACGCTGCGTCTGAGAGTGCCCAACATGCAACACTGGTACTCGAATCCTGAACAGAATAGCAACTCCAAGTGAGTCAAAAAGCTACCGTTTGTCTCACCTCCCTCCTCTAATCTATGGAGTTGTTCCTATCTTACACCTCTTAGACGGATACACCTTTGCACTAAAGACCAAGACTATGCAATGGGCTCGAACTCGCGGTCCCCCTGGCCTCACTGTTATCTCATAGATGCAACCCGTTGCAATGGATTGTATATATTGCATGCATTATGTTCTCAAGGTGTTGAGGTCTCCAATAACATGAAGGTTACTGTAGGTCGGTGAAACTGAATGCTAAGCTGGGCAAGTCATTCTTGCAGCGTCGTCACGCAACAAAGAGATAGATAAAAGCGTATGAATATACATTTGGAATATATGAATTATTGTTATTACAGCAACTGTGGTGGAATATTCCTTTATTCTTGTGTTCTGGGCCTTCGTGGGGGCTGGTCAGGCTCTGTGGAACCATCCACCCCTGGTCCCATCCACCCTGGCCACCGTGGAACCATCCACCGGTGGTTCCAGCCTGCCACAGCCAGGAAAACTGTACAACCATCCGGCCCATGGGGCAGGTCAGCCGACATATTGTTTTAGCGATCACTGAGCCAGATAGGAATTAGCGTAAGTTAAGAGCTGGCGGACCGTTGATGGCTTATAGGGAGGCATAATTGAGAGCGAGCGGCCAGCTGCCAGCGCCACGAATTAAGAGTTGGAGACACAATATGCTTCCTGTATGTGTGAACGAGTCACTTCCGGAGGTGTTGTGACCGGGCCTGCCTGCCTGCCTGCCTGCCTGCCTGCCTGCCTGCCTTACTGGCTTACTGGCTGCCTGCCTGCCTGCCTGCCTGCCTGCCTGCCTGCCTGCCTGCCTTACTGGCTTACTGGCTGGCTGCCTGCCTGCCTGCCTTACTGGCTTACTGGCTGGCTGCCTGCCTGCCTGCCTGCCTGCCTGCCTGCCTGCCTGCCTGCCTTACTGGCTGGCTGCCTGCCTGCCTGCCTGCCTGCCTGCCTGCCTGCCTTACTGGCTGGCTGGCTGCCTGCCTTACTGGCTTACTGGCTGGCTGCCTGCCTGCCTGCCTTACTGGCTTACTGGCTGGCTGCCTGCCTGCCTGCCTGCCTGCCTGCCTGCCTGCCTGCCTGCCTGCCTTACTGGCTTACTGGCTGGCTGGCTGCCTGCCTTACTGGCTTACTGGCTGGCTGCCTGCCTGCCTTACTGGCTTACTGGCTGGCTGGCTGCCTGCCTTACTGGCTGCCTGCCTGCCTGCCTTACTGGCTTACTGGCTGCCTGCCTGCCTGCCTTACTGGCTTACTGGCTGCCTGCCTGCCTGCTGGCTGCCTGCCTCCCTGCTTGCCTGCCTGCCTGCCTGCCTGCCTTACTGGCTTACTGGCTGGCTGGCTGCCTGCCTTACTGGCTTACTGGCTGGCTGGCTGCCTGCCTTACTGGCTGCCTGCCTGCCTGCCTTACTGGCTTACTGGCTGGCTGGCTGCCTGCCTTACTGGCTGCCTGCCTGCCTGCCTTACTGGCTTACTGGCTGGCTGGCTGCCTGCCTTACTGGCTGCCTGCCTGCCTGCCTTACTGGCTTACTGGCTGCCTGCCTGCCTGCCTTACTGGCTTACTGGCTGCCTGCCTGCCTGCCTTACTGGCTTACTGGCTGCCTGCCTGCCTGCCTTACTGGCTTACTGGCTGCCTGCCTTACTGGCTGCCTGCCTGCCTGCCTGCCTTACTGGCTGCCTGCCTGCCTGCCTTACTGGCTTACTGGCTGCCTGCCTGCCTGCCTTACTGGCTTACTGGCTGCCTGCCTTACTGGCTGCCTGCCTGCCTGCCTGCCTTACTGGCTGCCTGCCTGCCTGCCTTACTGGCTTACTGGCTGCCTGCCTTACTGGCTGCCTGCCTGCCTGCCTTACTGGCTTACTGGCTGCCTGCCTTACTGGCTGCCTGCCTGCCTGGCTGATTGACTGGATGAGTAGGTGGGTGAGTAGGTGGGTGAGTGGTGGGGCGTGACTCACTGTCCTCCTCCTCGTGCACGCGTGTTGCTAGGGTTAAAGTACGTCTAGATAATAGATAGGTAGTTAATTCCCTAGATCGAAGGCCAAAATGCCTTCGATCAAACAACATTTAGAAAGCCTAGACGACTAGGATAGTCTGTTTAACACGAGGTCTAATACCACAAGCTCTGTAGACAGGTCGTCTGATAGCCAACAACACTGACGCTGTATTGCGTACTTATAAAATACACCAATTGCAACTGTATCCTCGCAGCGAAGCCCTGCTATGGCCTGGTCGACGACCGGGCCGCGGGGACACTAAGCCCTGGAAGCACCTCAAGGTAGCCACCTCAAGGTAGCAATCCTGGAATCACAGACGAACTCCTGATGCGTGAAAATATTGGAAGGAGGAGGAGAAGAAGAAGTAGGAGGAAGAAGAGGAGGAGGAAGAGGAAGACTGAGGAGGAGGAGGAAGACTGAAGAGAAGACCCCAAGGTGTGTCTGGGAAGGTGAACTATCACCCCCGAGACATAATTACAACCGGAGATACACAAGTCTTGTTTCTTGGTCCACCTCACCCGCTAGCTGGCCTGCTGGGGATGTGGCACCATCACTGCCACCACCACCATCACTGCCACCATCACCATCACCACCACCATCACCACCACCACCATCACCACCATCACCAACACCATCACCACCATCACCACCACCACCATCACCACCATCACCAACACCATCACCACCATCACCACCACCCCCACCATCACCACCACCATCACCACGAGGGCTGGGAAAAAGAACATAATCCCATAACCCACGAGAAAGGAGAATCAAGAGACCTTAATACTACCGGAATAGCTAGTCACTTTTTTTTTTTTATTAAGAAATGAGGTACATCTGCATTAGTGCAGCTACCCTAGACTATATGAAGTGGAGTACAGTGTGTCAAAAAAGCTAACTAGGTGATGCTAAGAAATCCCCATCACACAGGATGGTTAGTCATACAGAGGCATGTGATAAGCAGTCTGCACTGGCAGACTCCGGATGCATTTTGAGGATATCATCAACACAAGATTGAATAAGGTAGCAGTGGTAATACAAGTCCCCATCTCGCAGGATGGTTAGTCATACAGAGCCATGTGTTTAATAGCCTGCACTGGCAAATTTTGGGTATACTGTGAGGATATCTTCAAGAATACGAGAGTGAATAAAGTAATTGCAAAGCTCCAGGTACCTCATGCCAACTGGTCTGAAAGGTCTAATAACTGGGCATTCAGTGATGTAGTGCGGGAGATCATGCCGTAGTTCCTGCTCACAGAGTTTGCAACTGGAGTGCTCAGGATTGGGAGACCCGTCACCTGCAGCCACCTGCCACAGGTAACGGTAACCCAACCTGATCCTTGCAACCACTGTGTCGCACAGTCTAGTGGACGTTTTGTGCTGTCCATAGATGTAGGTTTCAGATCTGAACAAATCATAGCTTTTTATACTAGTACTTTCAGGTCGTTGGGAGTCAGTAAGTTCTTTCCTATCAGATCTGAATGTTTGGACCAATACAGTTTTGACAGCAGAGATGGGGATACGTGATTAGCGGTCTGCACTGGCAGACTCCGGATGCATTTTGAGGATATCAACAACACAAGATTGAATAAGGTAGCAGTGGTAATACAAGTCCCCATCTCGCAGGATGGTTAGTCATACAGGGCCATGTGTTTAATAGCCTGCACTGGCAAATTTTGGGTATACTGTGAGGATATCTTCAAGAATACGAGAGTGAATAAAGTAATTGCAAAGCTCCAGGTACCTCATGCCAACTGGTCTGAAAGGTCTAATAATTGGGCATTCAGTGATGTAGTGCGGGAGATCATGCCGTAGTTCCTGCTCACAGAGTTTGCAACTGGAGTGCTCAGGATTGGGAGACCCGTCACCTGCAGCCACCTGCCACAGGTAACGGTAACCCAACCTGATCCTTGCAACCACTGTGTCGCACAGTCTAGTGGACGTTTTGTGCTGTCCATAGATGTAGGTTTCAGATCTGAACAAATCATAGCTTTTTATACTAGTACTTTCAGGTCGTTGGGAGTCAGTAAGTTCTTTCCTATCAGATCTGAATGTTTGGACCAATACAGTTTTGACAGCAGAGATAGGGATACCTAGATCTAATTCAACTTCAAACTTGTTACACGCTAATTTGGCTGCAATTTTGTTGTGCTCATTTTGTGTTGTCCTCTTGAGAAACTCTAAGGAACTTACATGCCAGGATTTGAGATTATTTAAATAGATCCTAAAAATAACCTCTAGGTTACGTGATCCAATTTAAATGAATGTTACAGTCAGAAATAAGTGCTGAGAGAGTTTAGGACCATTCACACACCTAAGATATCGCAAGTGACGAAAGACAAGAAGCGACTCTCCAGTGTCAATAAGAAGCAGAATTTCAGTTTCAGAGTTTCAGGCCAATACGAACTCGTCTCAACAGTACGTGACCCTGACCCTGTACGACCCTGTACGACCCTGTACGAGCCTGTACGACCCTCAACTCGTGACCCTGACGCTATACAAAGCGAGGGTCTTAAAACACCCCAACTATTAAACACAAATTTACTCTAGTGAAAAAAAAACTTCTTGAGACCAAAACTCAAGATGACATCACCCGAAGCACGTGGTGATGTCAGAGCGAACACCCAATGATGTCAGCGAACATCCAGGAAGTTATCTGGCGCAGGGAATCCAAACCTGTCACAGCTGGATACGAGGCTCGCGTATAACATATGTATACACATGTGTTCTGTACTTTAAGAAATCGGGAAATCTTCTGAGAATATTCCCTAGAGAGCGATGACAAAACCGAACCCACAAGGTATTTATTTACAACAACTTATCTCTCCCTATTTTCCGCTGGTTACAACTTGTAATATGGTTGTTACATCATGTTATAACGCTTTTTCCGACGTATTAGAACGTTGTTACAACTTGCAATATAGGTTGTTACAACTTGTTAGGTGTTAGACGTTGGAGGAACGTCGCAGTTTCGTCGTGTTTTGCGATTCGAGCTTATAACAATATTAACAATATTGTTGATGTTATAACAACATCGAAGATGTTATAACAATATAACATCTTCAGCCAATAAGGGAAACAGGGCACAGCAATATAAGCGAGAAGGAAAGCGACGACAGCACCACAATCTACAGGAATGACAGCCCAGACAACAGAAGGAGCAACAGAGACAGTAAACAAGACAACAGGAGGAGCCATACAAACAGCAACCGAGACAACAGAAGGAGCAACAGAGACAGTAAACAAGACAACAGGAGGAGCCATACAAACAGCAACCGAGACAACAGAAGGAGCAACAGAGACAGTAAACAAGACAACAGGAGGAGCCATACAAACAGCAACCGAGACAACAGAATGAGCAACAGAGACAGCAACAGAAGCAAAAGGAGGCGGAGCCTGATGACACGACCAACATATTCATCTTCCTGTCACTCATCAGTTCTTGCTAAACATCTTCCCGTTCTACCAGACAGGAGATGAGGGGGGGGGGGGGGGTAAGGAAGCAGGTAGCTGGACTGATGGAGGAAGCAGGAGAGGGGAAGACAGAGGGTGGACAGAGGGAAAGGGAAGGAGAAGAGACGACGTAAGAGACGCACAGTGACGGGAGAACAATATTAGGAAAAGGTTAACACGTCCTGTCAATCTTGGGAGACGATTCTCCCTCTTTGCCCCGCTTTCTTGACCGAATGTTTGGCCTAGCAGCAGCCTGTCAATAGTGAGGATGAGCGGGGGAGTAGCGGTGTGGGGGAATGAATGAGGTGATTACGAGAAGAAAACACACTAAGATATAAGGACAAGGAACCGGGATATGAGGACAAGGAAGAAACAGGGCCCCCCGCCACATGCACCATCGGGGATCGAACGCCAACCTTGCACGAAGCAGCAGCAGCAGCAGCAGCAGCAGCAGCAGCAGCAGCAAGAGTCTGGAGTATGCAGTAAGGTGCTCCTCAACGCAACAAGAATTTGTAAATACGTACAGAGGCGACGGTAAACATCCCTCTTGGTCTCCAGCACTCCCCCCATCCCTCTTTCTCCCCCTCTCTGGCCCCCCCACCCTCTCCCCGCCTTCCCCATCCTCTCCCCGCCTTCCCCACCCTCTCTTCGCCTTCCCCACCCTCTCCCAGCCTTCCCCACCCTCTCCCAGCCTTCCCCACCCTCTCCCCCGCCTTCCCCACCCTCTCCCTGCCTTCCCCACCCTCTCCCAGCCTTCCCCACCCTCTCCCAACCTTCCCCAACCTCTCCCAGCCTTCCCCACTCTCTCCCAACCTTCCCCACCCTCTCCCAGCCTTCCCCACCCTCTCCCAGCCTTCCCCACCCTCTCCCAACCTTCCCCAACCTCTCCCAGCCTTCCCCACCCTCTCCCAGCCTTCCCCACCCTCTCCCAGCCTTCCCCACCCTCTCCCCGCCTTCCCCACCCTCTCCCCGCCTTCCCCACCCTCTCCCCGCCTTCCCCACCCTCTCCCCGCCTTCCCCACCCTCTCCCCGCCTTCCCCACCCTCTCCCAGCCTTCCCCACCCTCTCCCTGCCTTCCCCACCCTCTCCCTGCCTTCCCCACCCTCTCCCAGCCTTCCCCACCCTCTCCCAGCCTTCCCTACCCTCTCCCAGCCTTCCCCACCCTCTCCCAACCTTCCCCACCCTCTCCCAGCCTTCCCCACCCTCTCCCAGCCTTCCCCACCCTCTCCCAGCCTTCCCCCACCCTCTCCCAACCTTCCCCAACTCCCAGCCTTCCCAGCCTTCCCCACCCTCTCCCAGCCTTCCCCACCCTCTCCCAGCCTTCCCCACCCTTCCCCAGCCTTCCCCACCCTCTCCCAACCTTCCCCAACCTCTCCCAGCCTTCCCCACCCTCTCCCAACCTTCCCCACCCTCTCCCCGCCTTCCCCACCCTCTCCCCGGCTTCCCCACCCTCTCCCAGCCTTCCCCACCCTCTCCCAACCTTCCCCACCCTCTCCCAGCCTTCCTCACCCTCTCCCAACCTTCCCCACCCTCTCCCTGCCTTCCCCACCTTCTCCCCGACTTCCCCACCCTCTCCCAACCTTCCCCACCCTCTCCCCGCCTTCCCCACCCTCTCCCCGACTTCCCCACTCTCTCCCAGCCTTCCCCACCCTCTCCCAACCTTCCCCACCCTCTCCCTGCCTTCCCCACCTTCTCCCAACCCTCTCCCTGCCTTCCCCACCCTCTCCCCGCCTTCCCCACTCTCTCCCAACCTTCCCCACCCTCTCCCAACCTTCCCCACCCTCTCCCCGCCTTCCCCACCCTCTCCCAACCTTCCCCACCCTCTCCGAACCTTCCCCACCCACTCCCCGCCTTCCCCACCCACTCCCAACCTTCCCCACCCACTCCCAACCTTCCCCACCCTCTCCCAACCTTCCCCACCCTCTTCCCGACTTCCCCACCCACTCCCAACCTTCCCCACCCTCTCCCAACCTTCCCCTCCCTCTCCCTGCCAATTCCCACACTCACTCCCACTTCACATAATGCAAAAAACTATTCCCAGCAACAATACATCAAGGCACTTCACATCAACTTCAGCGAGGCACTTGCCACAAGAATAACGCACTTATCAACACCACTTAGATGATTACAAAATTTAAATAACATTCTGTAACACCATATTAATACATTCAACTACCAAAACCCCCAACATATAGCTCCACACACACACACACACACACACACACACACACACACACACACACACACACACACACACACACACACACACGGAAACTGCCTCTCTATAACGACTAGAGAAAGACCTGGGAGTGGACAAAGCTAACTCCAGAGGCTCATATAAATAGAATAACGTCAGCCGCATACTCTACTCTGGCAAGAGTCAGAACATCTAATGAGGCTTTTAGATCACTGTATACCACCTATGTGAGACCAGTCTTAGTGTATGCTGCACCATCCTGGAGCCCCATCTTTTAGATCACTGTATACCACCTATGTGAGACCAGTCTTAGTGTATGCTGCACCATCCTGGAGCCCCATCTTTTAGATCACTGTATACCACCTATGTGAGGCCAGTCTTAGTGTATGCCGACCCATCCTGGAGCCCCATCTTTTAGATCACTGTATACCACCTATGTGAGACCAGTCTTAGAGTATGCTGCACCATCCTGGAGCCCCATCTTTTAGATCACTGTATACCACCTATGTGAGGCCAGTCTTAGTGTATGCTGCACCATCCTGGAGCCCCATCTTTTAGATCACTGTATACCACCTATGTGAGGCCAGTCTTAGTGTATGCTGCACCATCCTGGAGCCCCATCTTTTAGATCACTGTATACCACCTATGTGAGACCAGTCTTAGTGTATGCTGCACCATCCTGGAGCCCCATCTTTTAGATCACTGTATACCACCTATGTGAGGCCAGTCTTAGAGTATGCTGCACCATCCTGGAGCCCCATCTTTTAGATCACTGTATACCACCTATGTGAGACCAGTCTTAGTGTATGCTGCACCATCCTGGAGCCCCATCTTTTAGATCACTGTATACCACCTATGTGAGGCCAGTCTTAGTGTATGCCGACCCATCCTGGAGCCCCCAGCTTAAAACACACACATGAGAAAGCTCGAAAAGGTGCAGAAGTTTTCGACGAGACTTGTCCCAGAGCTGCGAGGGATGAGGTACGAAGACAGACTGAAGGAACTAAACCTAACGATGTTATGAAAGAGGGAGAGGGGGGGGGTGACATGATACAGACGTATAAAATACTTAGAGGAATTGACAAGATGGAAACAGAAGAAATGTTTACAATGAACAACAACAGAACAAGGGGACACGGATGGAAGCGTGAGACTCAGATGTGTCATAGAGATGTTAGAAAGTTTTCTTTTAGCGTGAGGGAAGTGAGTAAATGGAATGACCTAAAGGAGCAGGTTGTGGAGGCTAACACCATTCATAACTTTAAATGCAGGTAAGATAGGGAGACAGGTCAGGAGTCATTGTATTAGACAACCCACGGCTTGACAACCGGGGTCCAAGAGCTAGAGCTCGATCCCGAAGGCGCAAATAAGCGAGTACACATATGTGAGTACACACATAAGAAATAATTTTGTCATTGTCGATAGGTAACAAACAGAATGCGCTTAGAAGTGAGTTGGTGGAGGCTGACTCCATTCACAGTTACAAATGTAGATATGATAGAGCCCAATAGGCTCTGGAACCTGTACACCAGTTGATTGACAGTTGAGAGGCGGGACCAAAGAGCCGAAGCAATCACAACAAAGTACAAAACACTTATAAGGCAACTCAGTCCTAAGAAAAAAAACAGAAAAACAAAAGCAGTGTTTAGGTTTCCAAGACAGTAACGGCCACTAACGAGGCCGTTGGACACAATTCAAACAACAAACGACAAAGGACTCGACTCAACGGACCGACCTGGCCATTAACATTTAAACTTACACAAAACATTGTTCTTGTAGGACAAATGACTACTGTTAAGTGTCGTGGACCTGAGATTACGGTAAGGGCCTTCTTATAGACAAAGGAAACTCTCTATACCTGAAACAAAATGTTTCAAAACCTTAAACAAGAAAAATAAGTCGTTGATGCTGAAGCTAAAGGATCGGGTTCGTTAAATAGAAACTCGAAGGGAACGAGGAGAGGCTTGAAACCCTTCTTAAAAATATTAAGAAGCACACAAGGGAGAATCTAAAACCTTCCCTACAGCATCCGCAGATAAAAGATCCATTCAAGGTAGTTAGCGGCAGCACTTCACAAATGATCACCCCGAGATAATATTATATCCAGGTTGTGTTGGGTTCTGATGCTTCAAAGTTTTTCAGAAAGGGATAATTGGAAATTCTTGAGAGAGTAAATTCCCTTCCCCTATATATTGACACTTTCAAAAGCCACAATTAGTGTAGAGAAGAATATGCTTTTTCACAGATTATCAGGACGTGCATCTTAATTTTGAATGTTTTGGTGTGTCAGCTCCGTAAGGGCTAGGCTACGGCACAGAGAATTTTAGAATACGCCTTAAACATCTTATTTGGAAGGAATTGAACTGTAGACGCGGCGACAACTGTGGTGGTGGAACTGGTCACCGGCAAAGCAAAAAGGGTAGCAGCTCTCCAGAAACACTGGTTCAACAATGCTACAAGAGCCCCACACTCCGCCGCGCCTACGAACAATGCTCTCCGCTCTGAGAGACTTTATGTCATAACTCTCAACGACTGTCCGAAACCCTTCCCTCCTGGTGGAGGTGGTACTAAAGGGTTCCCCGTCCCGTCTAGGTATTCGGTGATCTCTCTCACGATACCATCTCCCCCGACCTCTGCCTCAACTCTGAATTGGAGTGGCTTTGATATCATCGGCAAGTCCGCCGCGAGTTCATGCGAGGTTCCTGCTGACCTCTAGCGGCAGCCGTGAGAGTTACGCTTTGGCGGGAAATGCTACGAGCCGACATCACTAACAGATTTAAAACAATAAATTACAAATTTTCACTCAATATATCGCACAAAAATCATCCATATATTAACGTATAACAAATGAAATAGTATATAATATACAAACTGATATATAGGGGGTAGTAAACGAACGCGCGTACTCCCAATTCGGCAGTTGCCTAATCCTGATGTTTTTGTCGCGGCGACTACTCCAGTTCCTAACCCTTTCTGTCAAACCCGCATTAAGATATGCTGCGATACTGTCAGAATCGTTTTATTGATGTGGAGAACACATTTCTGCTACCACACTCTATCAAGATGTCTTTTTTCACATCCCTGCCCACGGCTACATTGTTCAAAAGCTCTTTTTGAACGCTTTTGCTGAAGAGATATTTGAAATTTTTTTTAGTCTTCAATAAATTTCCCGACCGGTGATCCCGGGAGATTAGTATTCAGTAACTTTTACAAATCAACACTGTACGGGTCTATGTAGGTCGATAATAGGTCGTGTTTTGTACGTTATGGTAACCAGCGATATCAATGCAACCTACTAAGTAACGGCTCGTAAATATCTACGTTTTCTATGCATCGGACTCAATAGATTAGGTGGGTTGCTTGGGTTAGTACGTTCCTGGTGTACCAGAAACGTTCGTGATTCGCCACTCTTCGCGGAGTGGCGAATCCAGAGAACGGATTGTAATAGTAATTATAACATTATTGCCAGCGTTTAAAACCCACCTAATTTACAACTGTCATTTTTGTAGAGAAAAAGTTGTGGTGCTTAGCAGACAGTAAGCCATAATAACGGGGCTGGAAATTAGATATCCATCCCACACATTTAAAAATATTGGAAGTGACGACGTTTCGGCCCGTATTGGACCTTTACGGGACGACGTTTCGATCCGTCCTGAGTCATTATGTGACGATGTTTCGTCACATAATGATGAAACGTTTCCGTCCATTTGTTCATTGTGTGTTGTTGACGATGACAATATTTCCAACATTATGTGTTGAAAGTTGACGACGTTTCTGTCGCCACCTCCTTTATTTTCAGATCACTTTGAGATCTATTTTAGTAAACCCAATAATCTAGTTGTTGAAAATGATACTCACATTGTTTTGAAGGAGAATGCCACGATTTTTTGCACACAAAAGGCACTCTACATCCATTTGGGAACGGACCAAAAAACCCGGATAGGACCAAAAAACTACCATATCCTTGCCATATCCTATGGCAAGGATATGGTAGTTCTAGGAGGTATAGAGACCCTCCCCCCAGCCAGAAAGGAACTTTCAACCAACCTTTCAGGCCACCGTCAAAGAAGGGGTATTATAATATGCACCAAGGAATATATTTTTGCTTGGTGCCAATTTCTATCCTTAGTGCAACCACTTGAGTTGGACGGTAGAGCTTCATGCAGGTCGGTGTTCAATCCCCGACCGTCCACAAGTGGTTGGGCACTATTCCTGACCCCTTCCCAGTGCTATATGGTTGTAATGGCTTGGGGCTTTCCCCTTATAATTAAAAAAAATCCTTCCCCAGAGAAAATTAAAATATGAAGGAATGCCGCAGTTAAACCAGATTAATGATCATGATTAAATTCATCACTAAATAACACGAGTAATTAAAATGATTATTAAAGATCATTATTAATTACAATGACAATGAGCATTCATTACAATGATGATTAGATGCATGATTAATTGCAATGATATTTAAATAGCATGATTAATTATAATAATAATTAACGAGCGTGATTAAAATGATCACTAAACAGCAGGATTAATTACAATGATTCTTAAAGAGCACAATTAAAATATCTCGTGACAAACTTACCCAGTTTCAGCTTGAAGTAAATTTGCAACAGCGGCGACATCTCGTTGTTGGAGCTGTCGTCACTCATGATGATCCTTGAGGACGACTCAAGACGACGTGAGACACTTGAAGGACGACTCCAGGCAAAGTCTGAGATCGCTTCGAGATCGGACGATCAAGCGCTTTCGTTGTAAGATTCCCGGCCGGATAAACTTGCAACTTTGATGACTAGACGATTGACTAAAATGATTCAGAGGATGACTTGGAAGACTAGACTTAAGATTTTGATGCGTTCTGCGAAGACGCGATGAGGCGGATTCATCAGCTTATACACTCGACGAATGAGGCAGCTTCAAGAACGATTATACACGGATTAGCATCACTAGACGACGAGTCGAAGCAGTTTCGGGAACGACTTGAGACTTGATTCAATAGCGGATAGGTGATTGAAACGATATTTAAACGACTAGTCAACGACTCGGACACATTTAGCTGGCCTGGACGACTAGAACCAGACACAAACAACGACTATACATATTATCCAAGCAACATTATTAACCAACGAACGAGGTAACGCTGAAGGAATCATTAGAGTTCAAGCCGACTTCCGTCTTGAGCTTGGGATAGGCTCCAAACAAGTATTTCACTTTGTTTATAAAATCAGATTTCAACAAGAGAGACAAACACAGTTTAATGCATCAATCTTGCCTCTCGCCTGTGTATATTTCACTTCAATGACTAATATTTCAAAGTCAGATTTAGGATTAATGTGTCCATTTATATGCTCTATCACGTATGTTCAATTGACTGCTGGGGAATATACAGCCGCTTCACGTATATATGAATATTTCTGTAAGACAACCCCGGGAAATACACTCTTTAAACAAATCCACAGAAGCCGTGCTGAGGGTTCGAACCCTGTTGTCTCTGGTCAATTAACGTAATTAAATTTAATGTGTTTTCCTGTTGCATTAAATATCTATAATTTTCCAAATACAAAATCTAGTAACTTTTTCTTAAAAATGCCACAAAATATTCTTCAATTCACATTAACTCTAATATTTCAATGGTATATGTATCACAGTATTCAAGTTCCGGGTCCTGTGGGTGGACACCCACAGTAAACAACACTATTCTATGGGCAGCGACCTCGCTCAGCGCACGCCTTGTTTCTGGTCACAACGCAAACACACTCAACGACACTTTACACCAGCGACGAAACGTAGATTGGCACGGCGGGTAAACTGAAGTGGCTTCTGGTACAATGTGTTGCGTTTGTGCTATTAAGAGCAGGCACTGCTTGGACGCCAGGTTTGGTCGCTAGGGACGTGAGTAGCGGTAGTAGGAGGAGGCGGTGAGATTAGAGGCAGCAGCAGAAGTACGTGAGAGCAGAGGCAGCAGTAGAAAGTATAAGATGAGAGCAGAGGCAGCAGTAGGAAGCATGAGATGAGAGGCAGCAGCAGCAGCAGCAGAAGGAAGCAGCGTCGGAACAGAGGCAGCAGCTAGAGTATTGGACCAGCAGAGCGCCTGGTGTGGTGCGACCTCCTGCCTCCCTCCTCACCAACTCCCAAATCCTTCTGAGATTCCAGGAGCTGTCAAGTCACGCTCTCCAGACAACCTCCTCCGCCACCGAAGGAGCAAATCAAGGGGGGGGTTAATTTTTTATATATATAAAAATATATATATATATATATCTTTACCTTACCGTGTGAACCCTCCCCCCTAACCTCCCCTTCTCTCCCCCCCCAACCCCCATCCATCCCTCCCCCTCTCCAGCCAATCACCGCCCGTTTTTCTCCCCCAAACCTAAACCCTTCCCCCCTCCCAACAAACAGGGAGACCAACCACCTCGTTCGAATCCCCTCCCCGTTTTCAATATCTGTATCCCGATTGGTGGAAAAGGCCTAGGCTGGGGGGGGGGAGGGGGTTTAAAACTTCAATTTTTACTGGGAACTGTTCACTGAGGCCTATTGGCCCGTTTTAGGTCCTGGCGGAAAATTCAAACTTTCTCATGGATGTTGGTGAAAAAATATAAATCTATTTAAATTCCAAAAAACAGTTCAAGTTGCTGAAAAAAATAAGGCATTTAAACCAAAAAAATATTTCGGTTTAAATCCCGGAGACTGTTTAGCATTTTTGGTCCTGTCCTGTGTGGTATACTTGGTGCTGTATGGTATACTTGGTGCTGTGTGGTATACTTGGTGCTGTATGGTATACTTGGTGCTGTGTGGTATACTTGGTGCTGTGTGGTATACTTGGTGCTGTGTGGTATACTTGGTGCTGTGTGGTATACTTGGTGCTGTGTGGTATACTTGGTGCTGTATGGTATACTTGGTGCTGTGTGGTATACTTGGTGCTGTGTGGTATACTTGGTGCTGTATGGTATACATGGTGCTGTGTGGTATACTTGGTGCTGTGTGGTATACTTGGTGCTGTATGGTATACTTGGTGCTGTGTGGTACACTTGGTGGTGTGTGGTATACTTGGTGCTGTGTGGTATACTTGGTGCTGTGTGGTATACTTGGTGCTGTATGGTATACATGGTGCTGTGTGGTATACTTGGTGCTGTGTGGTATACTTGGTGCTGTATGGTATACTTGGTGCTGTGTGGTATACTTGGTCCTGTGTGGTATACTTGGTGTTGTGTGGTATACTTGGTCCTGTGTGGTATACTTGGTGTTGTGTGTTATACTTGGTCCTGTGTGGTATACTTGGTCCTGTGTGGTATACTTGGTCTTGTGTGGTATACTTAGTACTGTATGTTGCCCATTTGCTATACAATATAAACTCCAGTCATGTATATAAACCACAACCATGTATATAATTCCCAGCCATATATATATAAACCAAAGCCATGTATATATAAACCCCAGCCATGTATATATACCCCAGCCATGTGTATATACCCCAGCCATGTATATAATCCTCAGCCATGTATATAATCCCTAGCCATGTATATAATCCCCAGCCATGTATATAAACCCCAGCCATGTATATAATCCCCAGCCATGTATATAATCCCCAGCCAGGTATATAATCCCCAGTCATGTATATAATCCCCAGTCATGTATATAATCCCCAGCCATGTATATAAACCCCAGCCATGTATATAATCCCCAGCCAGGTATATAATCCCCAGCCAGGTATATAATCCCCAGTCATGTATATAATCCCCAGTCATGTATATAATCCCCAGTCATGTATATAATCCCCAGTCATGTATATAATCCCGTCATGTATATAATCCCCAGCCAGGTATATAATCCCCAGTCATGTATATAATCCCCAGTCATGTATATAATCCCCAGTCATGTATATAATCCCCAGCCATGTATATAAACCCCAGCCATGTATATAATCCCCAGCCAGGTATATAATCCCCAGCCAGGTATATAATCCCCAGTCATGTATATAATCCCCAGTCATGTATATAATCCCCAGCCATGTATATAAACCCCAGCCATGTATATAATCCCCAGCCAGGTATATAATCCCCAGTCATGTATATAATCCCCAGTCATGTATATAATCCCCAGCCATGTATATAAACCCCAGCCATGTATATAATCCTCAGCCAGGTATATAATCCCCAGTCATGTATATAATCCCCAGTCATGTATATAATCCCCAGCCATGTATATAATCCCCAGTCATGTATATAATCCCCAGCCATGTATATAATCCCCAGCCATGTATATAAACCAGAGATGCAAAGGAGTCTTAATGAACCCATTAAGCTACTGTCTCCGCCAGCAAGCGTCTCAGGTGTGGCCCTTGACAGGGTCCACCATGCCAGGGTTAACCTTGACAGGGTTCACCTTGACAGGGTCCACCTTGACAGGGTCCACCTTGACAGGGTTAACCTTGACAGGGTCCACCTTGACAGCCATCACCCCACCTGCATTACCACTGTGAAGACAACATGTGATCTCGCCTCCCTCTCACAGTCAAGCCAGACTCCCACTGTATTGTCTTCACAGTGGAGGATTTCGCGCTGGAGAGGCGCCACCAAAGACAGCAAATGAGGAATTGGTTCGGGGTCCCGTGACGCTGGTTGATTGTGGTTGAGTCTAGGAGGGGATCCATCCTGTATGACTAAGCGGCATTTCTTTATCTATCTATCTATGTCTATCTACAGGATAAAAAAGGAAAGAGATATTCTAGATAAACTAAAATACTTTCTTTACGCTCTACTACTAACCTCTCTATTCCCTATCACTGCTCTATGCTCTACCACTGCTCTACGGTCTACCAGCACCCTACCTACCACCACCCTCGTATTTCCACAACAACAATTCGTTTATACCACAATTAAGCAACTCATCCCTGTTAAAGGTACCCGAGTACTCTTAATGTATGCTTCAAGATGTACCCTACTAAATCCCCTTAGTGGTATTATAGGAACCATAAGAGGTACTCCAGTTGTCATCCGCCTATCCCCACAGGTACTCTTGATAACCCTTGCCCAGGCCGGAGAGTAGTCGGGCCGCACCAGCCCTCTAGCCCCCCTGGTACCCACAGGTGAGGTATGGTAGCTTTTCCAGACCAACAGTCATTAATCTCTTTAGAGAACATTTTTTTGTGGCATAGGTACCAAGGTCCCTTAGGGCCGCGGACTGCCCGGTTCAGCTGATAACATTGACAAATCTCGACTCCAAACCCTTTTCACATTTGACTCATTTCCTCTCACTCCTCCTTTTCTACTCTCTCTCTCTCTCTCTCTCTCTCTCTCTCTCTCTCTCTCTCTCTCTCTCTCTCTCTCTCTCTCTCTCTCTCTCTCTCTCTCTCTCTCTCTCTCTCTCGCTCTCTCTCTGTCTCTGTCTCTGTCTGTCTCTCTCTCTCTCTCTCTTGCTCTCTCTCTGTCTCTCTCTGTCTGTCTCTCTCTGCCTCTCTCTCTGTCTCTCTCTCTCTGTCTCTCTGTCTCTCTCTCTCTCTGTCTCTAGAGCGACGGTCTCGCGTCATGCAGGTCGGCGTTCAATCCCCGACCGTCCACAAGTGGTTGGGCACCATTCCTTCCCTCCGTCCCATCCCAAAGCCTTATCCTGACCCCTTCCAAGTGCTATATAGTCGTAATGGCTTGGCGCTTTCCCCCCTGATAATTCCTTCCTTTCCCTGCCTCCTCTCTCCCTACCTCTCCACCCCCTGGCCTCCCTTTTCTCCCCTGCCGACCCGTAGGGTGTGGTAGCCACCCTCCCTTCACCCTTCCCACAAACCCTTCACACTGGAAGGGTTTCAAGTGACCGAGGTTCCTGCACTCTAATTAATATCTTAATAATAATGGTCACCCTCCAGTTATTTTCCTCGCGAAAAACATTTCTTGGCGTTTATAATGTGCTACTGAACCAACACATCTTCACAACCTCTTACGAAACCTGTACATCTTTCCTCAATCATGGCGGCTTTGATTACATTTATTAAACAGTTTGTGAGCTCCGAAGCACTACGAGGTTGTTTATAACAATAACAACCTTGGGTTGTGAAGTTTCTTAAACTTGTAAACTGTTTAATATATGTAAACAAAGCCGGCATGAGTCAGGAAAGATGTACTGGTTTCGTAAATAGATGAATAAATGCTTGGTGAACCTTTTATCTCGATTATCTTGAGATGATTTCGGGGTTTAAGTGTCCCCGCGGCCCGGTCCTCGACCCGGCCTCCACCCCCAGGAAGCAGCCCGTGACAGCTGACTAACTCCCAGGTACCTATTTACTGCTAGGTAACAGGGGCATCAGGCTGAATGAAACTCTGCCCAACGTTTCTCGCCGGCGCCTGGGATCGAACCCGGGCGACTGGACCTTGGACCTATTTGTTATGTATAGCTTAATGTCTTCACAATCGTGTCATACTCATGTTTGTTGGTGATTCAGAGTTCTTTACTAGGCCTACTATGGGTAGGCTCTATGTGACCAGGCCTGCTATGGGTAGGCTCTATGTGGCCAGGCCTACTATGGGTAGGCTCTATGTGACCAGGCCTACTATGGGTAGGCTCTATGTGGCCAGGCCTGCTATGGGTAGGCTCTATGTGGCCAGGCCTACTATGGGTAGGCTCTATGTGGCCAGGCCTGCTATGGGTAGGCTCTATGTGGCCAGGCCTACTATGGGTAGGCTCTATGTGGCCAGGCCTGCTATGGGTAGGCTCTATGTGACCAGGCCTGCTATGGGTAGGCTCTATGTGGCCAGGCCTACTATGGGTAGGCTCTATGTGGCCAGGCCTGCTATGGGTAGGCTCTATGTGGCCAGGCCTACTATGGGTAGGCTCTATGTGACCAGGCCTACTATGGGTAGGCTCTATGTGGCCAGGCCTGCTATGGGTAGGCTCTATGTGGCCAGGCCTGCTATGGGTAGGCTCTATGTGGCCAGGCCTGCTATGGGTAGGCTGTATGTGGCCAGGCCTACTATGGGTAGGCTCTATGTGGCCAGGCCTGCTAAGGGTAGGCTCTATGTGGCCAGGCCTGCTATGGGTAGGCTCTATGTGGCCAGGCCTGCTATGGGTAGGCTCTATGTGGCCAGGCCTGCTATGGGTAGGCTCTATGTGGCCAGGCCTGCTATGGGTAGGCTCTATGTGGCCAGGCCTGCTCTGGTTAGGCTTGTTGTCGCAATTATACACTGGGGAATTTACCAATTGTCATTACCGAAGAACAAAGACAAATGAGGCAATTTCCTATAAATTACTGGATTTGGCAATATTTTGCGTGTTGCCACTGGAAGTTAGGGCTGTATGGACATGCAGCATACGGGTCAATGTCACATGTCACAGCCTACGGACGTAAGATCAAGAGACAAAATGCTGCCAAAGGTACTTGTGTGTTTCAAGAGCGGTGTGGCGGCTTTCAAGAGCGGTGTGGCGGCTTTCAAGAGCGGTGTGGCGGGTTTTAAGAGCGGTGTGGCGGGTTTTAAGAGCGGTGAGGCGGGTTTCAAGAGCGGTGTGGCGGGTTTCAAGAGCGGTGTGAAGGCTTTCAAGAGCGGTGTGGCGGCTTTCAAGAGTGGCGTGGCGGCTTTCAAGAGCGGTGTGGCGGCTTTCAAGAGCGGTGTGGCGGGTTTCAAGAGCGGTGTGGCGGGTTTCAAGAGCGGTGTGGCGGGTTTCAAGAGCGGTGTGGCGGGTTTCAAGAGCGGTGTGGCGGGTTTCAAGAGCGGTGTGGCGGGTTTCAAGAGCGGTGTGGCGGCTTTTAAGAGCGGTGTGGCGGGTTTTAAGAGCGGTGTGGCGGGTTTCAAGAGCGGTGTGGCGGGTTTCAAGAGCGGTGTGGTGGCTTTCAAGAGCGGTGTGGCGGGTTTCAAGAGCGGTGTGGCGGGTTTCAAGAGCGGTGTGGCGGGTTTCAAGAGCGGTGTGGCGCGAGTGTCCGCTCTCACCAGTGATCACTGTAAGGGAACAAACAGATGCTGGTTCATCCCCTTAGTGTACTTCCGCTCTCTAATGTGACGGGTGTTTTGACGGTGTTAATAGTGGTGACGGTAGCCGTCACTGTAGGCGTCACGGTGACGGTACTGTGACGGCGGCTATAACCGTCACTTTGACGTAAAACATTATTGTTCTAAGGATCTGGGCGCTTAGGCCTATGTAGATGTTTTTAAATAGTTAACAACCACACACAAATCTGTCTGTCCACAATTTGGAGGCCAGAAGCTTGCGGCTAGTCTTACACAGATTTGCAGGGGGGGGGGGGGATGGTCTCTGGTACGGCACGGACATAAGCTGGTCGTAATTGAAATTGAAATAAGTTTATTGAGGTAAAATACACACAAAGGGATGAGGTAGCTCAAGCTATTCTCACCCCGTTCAGTACATCGTGTTAATACATACATAGACACACATCACAAGCAATAAACATATTACCGAACATTCTGAGAGATAAACATCTACATTTCCTAAGCTGGTCGAGGTACGGCCTAGGTTAAATGCTTGATGAAATATCTAGGTGAAACCCTACCTACCTCCACGTGTTTTTTTTTCCATGAAGAGTGAAATGGAAAGACGACGAAATCAGAGATGTGTTGTCCGCAATGTTTTCCAAGTCACTCCCGCCGTTTACCCGCTCATTATCATCATTGTCGGGGGTCAGGGGTAGAGTGGAGAGGACGGGGAGAAGGGAGGGTGAAGGAAAGGCGAGTGAAGGGAGGGAATGGAAAGAAGAGGGGTGGAATGGCAGGGTGATGGGGTGATACATATATACATACATACATATATACATTATATATGATTGGTTCAACCAATCTGTTGAAAATACAACGTTCAGGGTATACGTTAAAATTAAATCAATGTAATAATAGTGACGTTTTTTAACCATCGGCCTCACTAAGTTAGGTGGGTTGCTTAGGTTAGGCAAAACAATTACATTTTTTTCAGACAAATCGATAGAATCGCCAATCACACGATTAACGATGGCGTGAAGTAAACAATTAGGATCTTTTTGTACTTGCATCTAAAATGTTTTGAAAATAAAATCTGTGAATTCTCGTAAGTCTATCAAACAGCCTCCCAGTCAGTCGTAAGTCCATAATTCTTTCTCCCAGTCAGTCGTAAGTCCATAATTCATCCTCCCAGTCAGTCCAGTTAAGTCCATAATTCATCCTCCCAGTCAGTTGTAAGTCCATCAGTCAGCCTCACACACTCGAGGCATCAAAATACACGCTTTATATATCCTAGGCTGTCAGCGGCCGACCGGGATCCTGTCAGCCGCTGCTATCAGAGCGGAAATTGCATTTTTTGACGGTCAGCTCAACCCTTTTGACAGGACTTGACAGGACTTTTCTCTCCCCCCCCCTGTTCTCTCTAATACAGTAACGTTGTTCCCAAGCCTAGTGAGGGATGGAATGTATTTAATATAGGCTTTGGGATTTTTGTTGGCGGCTTTTGTTATTCTTATACTTTTGTTCCTGTTAATATTCAATAATTATTATTATTTATTAATATAGTTATTGAAAGTAATAATATTGTATATATATATATATATATATATATATATATATATATATATATATATATATATATATATATATATATTATATATATAGGGGTACCACCACTGGTGCAATTGTAGGGACCAATTGTTATATATAATTGTAATTATATATAGTATATATTGGTCATTTACCCCCCCCCCCTCACTCACATCACTCATAAACCACACAAAAACATTTTGAGGCATGTCGCATGGTTGGCCTCATTACTGCCCACGGAAATGCCAATGAGGTGACTGGTAAGGCTGAGCGGCATGTGGCGTTAACTGCTCTTTTATGAGGGTCGTTGGCAACAGCTCTCATAAACTACATACTTCACTCTTTCGCTCATTCAAACCAGCGGGTAATACCACAATACAATTTCTAAATAAACAGTAATTTACGATGGTGAAAGCATTGACGTGTATATTAAATGTTCATTCTCGCTACATAAAATGTCAAATTCTGTTACAAAATTGGGAAGATACAATTGAATAGCATCACTAAGGTTACACATTTTCCTGTCAGTAATACTGAAAATGACGCTAAGTGTACCATGACGGTTCTTTAAAGTACCGAAACTCCATCTGTTGCTAAAAATCAATGGCGATTAACCGAGCGGCTTCACAGTTTCCGAAACAACAAAGCCTAACACATGAAAATCAACAACGACAGAACCCGGTTCTATTATTGCCGGCTGGAGTCTGTCCGGCGAGCAGTTGACGAAGGAGCAAAAAAAACTCACAACAACCACAATCCTCAACCACAACAACCACAATCCCCAGATTAGCTATACAAGGGGTTTCAATCTCGTTATGGCGACAATTTTTTACGACAGCGAGTTTGTATACAACTCAGATACAAATGATCAGCCACAAATTACACCATAATTCCAGTTTGTAGTTTGCGTCAAACTCTATAATTTATCCTGATAATAATACTGGCTTCGCTTAACTAAACAAAACTTACGAGAGTAATATTTTTAACGTTGTATTACTCCCCCCCCTCCCTCCCTCCCTCCCTACCAATATTACCCTACCAACGCAAGAAATAACAACAGGGAATTCAGCTCAAGATTAAAATTTGCCTGTACGTTAACACGCCTCCTAGTACGCCTCCTCTATAAGGCTGAAATTTATATACTTCAGTACACATGTTTATATCATTCTGGGTAAATATACCTCATGTTCAATAGCAACTGGTCGATGTTTATCACTTAAGACATAAATCACTGAATATATTTATTTTTAAAATTATGATTGCCTTACTAGACGGTTAGAATGGTGTTGCCAACTCGCCAGCTCGTAATTAATAATCCACATTGTGCATTTGCCCTTTTTTTTTACTCATTGTTACTCTAGTTTTGCCGCTATTGAAGTTTATTCTTCAATCAACATCGGTTCCTACGGAGGGAGGATGTTTTATCAATGTCTATTGTTTATGCTAGCAATGACCAACAAAATCAATAAATTTCAATGGACACAATGAACAGTACATAACGAATTCAGAGTATTAAAAGAACTCACGATAATCTATCGTGGGAATATACGATTGCCAAGAACGCAGTTTTATTCATAGAAATTTATTTTGGGTTATTTGAAAATTGATGAAAAACGTCACATAACACCAGTAACTTTGGTGTTATTTGATATGGGTAAGAACAGTTGTGTTCTGCCCCCACCTCGTGTTCTATCTCCACCCGGTGTGCGATATGACCGCCCATTTATCATCAAATTGTGTCATTATAGCAGTAAGTGTAATTATAGTTCAGTCATAACAAATTTTAACTAAATATTCTATTATATTATAACTATTACCGCTGACCTGCTTGTTTAACTATTATTTAATATATTATCTAGTTAAAACACATCTAGAGGCTAGTGACAACTAAGTTATGACTCGATGAGCAGCGTGGGAAAAGTTAAGGTCTCCGAGAGCCTAGTGAACACTAAGCAAATTATGACTGAAATTTTAAAAATTTTCGGTAGAGGAGCAAGGCTGAGGCTGGGGACCAACCCTTCTCCTGCCCCCCTGGACCTAGCAGGCCCTCAGGACCATCATTACACGTCCACCGCCCTAAAACGCTGACACATCAAAATCAATCATGTTTGAAATTTCGGGGACGACAGATCAAACCGCCCGGCAATAGGCTGTTTTGGTGTTTGTGAAATCCTCGGAATTTTCAGGGAAGAAAGGAGTGTTGAAATCTGGAGCAGATCTGAAGCCCTCTAGAAAATGTGTGAATTTATGTTAAGTAACAATTGTGAGTCGTGGCATCAAATAATCTCTGGGTTTTGAGCGATAATATTAAGCAGACGCCGAGTACATAACATGTTTCTGATACGTATTTGTCCATGGCTGAGAAGGGCTCGGGCGGGTCGCAGGAACCTCGCAAAATTATTTCCCCCAAAAAACTGGTGGCAGCGGGGACCACCCGCTCAGCTGACGCGGCTGCCTCAGCTGTCCTAAGGGTTAAAACTCTTTCCATTCTGCCTCTTTCTCCTCCCATTTTATTATATTTTCCCTCCGCTGGGGACTAAACCCTTCATTCCCCAGGACCTGCTCGTTTCCCTCCCGTCCGCCCCAACCCGACGCCTACCCACACCGCGCATAACCTTCACACGGCCACAGGTAAACATTCCTCCTGCCTTGCTGACCAAAATCTAGCCTATATCCGCAAACATACTATCCATTTCTAGATATACATGTATGTAGCTATGAAGCGGAGGTGTTATCGCGACTGGAAGCGCTCGCCCGGGGTGTCGTTGGCCGTGCGAGTGACTGTAAGGGGGGAAAATATGAAATGATTTTGAACTGTGGCGCCACCTGCGTTCCCGCGTTCCCATGTACCCCTTTCCTCGCCCTAGATGCCAGCCGCCGCTCCCTACCCCAACTCTCAACATATTTATTTAACCTAAGTATCAATATTTCCCAACGAGGAGTCATTCTTATGTGAACAAACACTAATCAGCGTTCGTATAAAAATATAACAGGTAATATAAAAAGAAATTAGGCTTGAGATTAGGAGAGTACATATCACAGGTTGGCAATCTGTATTTACCCTTTCTTTCCCAAAGCTAGGAACGGGAGGGGCTGTCCCGCTCAATGACAAAAAAATAACTCACTGATATGGAATCAACCCAGGCGCCAAACTGCGCTTGCAAGCAATTTTAAAATTGAAACCTGAAGCAATAAAGGTGTCAACAGCCAATAAAGGCTGGCAACTGGCGGCCAAACACACAGGTGGGAATAAGACAGGTGGAGCCGCGCGCCATCTACCAACGAGCTGCTGCAGCTCGATATTCCATTCTTAGTTGCGATAACGATGATGACTTGTGTGGAATCAGCCTTAAATGAGAGCTTACTCCAGGTGACGATGATGATGCGTGTCGGAAACCTGACGAACAGCTGTAATTTGTGAAGGGGTAGGGGCTATTGACGCTCAAGATAACACAAAAAACTCTACTGACAAAAGGATGAGAGAGCACTCTTGTGGAGGATGAGTCGGTGTGAAGGAGTTCGAGGAAATGTATTCAGGAGCCTTCGTCATTAGCATTCACGATCCAGCACGGGAAATTAGAATAATAATAGACGTAGACAGATAATAAATGCGTACGAGAGCACGGGGAATGGAGGAGCCATAAAGCGTGATCAAAGTTCAACTCTTTGCATATTGTACATCTGCTTGGACTGGTTGGGAGAGCTATGGCTTGTCTTCTTGCAGTTCGGCGTTCGATTCCCGATGGTCCAAGGATTTGGGCACTGTTCCTTCCCTCCGTCCTCATATCACAGCTCCATGTCCTCATATCCCAGCTCCTTGTTCTCATACCCCAGTTCCTTGTCCTCACATCCCAGCCCCCTTGTCCTCATACCCCAGTTCCTTGTCCTCATACCCCAGCTCCTTGTCCTCATACCCCAGTTCCTTGTCCTCATATCTCGTCCAAGTGATAGCCATACTGGCTAACGTTTTCTCTTCATAATTACCTTACCTTTGTAGATTCGCCCCTCGTAAGGAGATAATCGAGAACAGGTATTATAGACCAGATGTTGGGGGTCTAATACCTGAGAACAGGTATCTAGACCCCCAACATCTGGGAGGGTGGGTGGGGTGGGGTAGGGGGATCTAGACACCTGAGAATAAAAGACCCCCAACTCTCTAGCATCACACCTGGGGCACAGAAAATTTAAAATACCAGTCCGGTTTCATTACATCTGGCGACGCGACACACAAAAAAATTATATATCGTAACCCCTTATGTCGCAAAAGTGCACACAAAGGGGCCAAGAGGGAGTGTACACCAGGGGGAAGTCTAAGAAGTTCTCATGGTCCCGTAAAGCGTTACAATATTGGAGAGGTTTTACCCCCTTCTACACAGCTTCACACGACTCTTTAAACGGCTCAGTTTAACGGAAATATCCCTTTCTGTGCGGAATACTTCAGTCCGCAGCGCTCACGTCAGGCGGGAACGTTGCTAGCTGCTTATTTTTTTTATAAATCTTGTTGGTAATCAGTTTAAAATTTCTCATAGGAAGAGTGGTCACTTCCTTCCGATATGAGGCTCACAAAAAATGGCGGTGGGGAGGAAACCGGTCCTTATGGTGTGGGTACGGAGGGGCGGCGGTAGTGGAGGTAAGGGTTGAACATATGCCAACGGTTGGCTGGTGTGTGTATACACTAACCTTTCCCTGGGAGCAAAGAGTTGGTAGCGCCGCCGCGGCACTTTACGCGGGCTCAGCCTAAGTCGTTTTTGTATCGCCTTCCCCTCATTACAAATTCCGCAGTTTTTGTGGAAATCCTTTACCTAGGTACAATACTGGAAAAGGGGAAACTCAGCCTACGACCTGCACTTCGCGGATTCCCATAATGCCTGCCCTCTAGGGGTGGTGGAAAAAAAAACTTAAAATATTTTAAAAATCCCACGATCGACTGAAATTTTTCCGCATTATTAATTTAGATACCAACGGAATGTCAGACCTTGCCGATATTTTTTCGGCCCATCTTATGAAAACAGGAGGTACAGGCGCTGTCAAATACCGCCCTCTCGGCAAGGTAGCCGCACACACACTAAGGTTTGCACAACTGATATTTCTGTTCTCGTGAAAAAAAGAACAAAAAATCCTCCGTCTGCCTGCAGCTGAACTTAAAGACGACCCGCAGACGGGCGCGGATCCTAGCCAAATATTGAGACTTCTGAAAAAGGTAAGAGAGAGAGAGAGAGAGAGAGAGAGAGAGAGAGAGAGAGAGAGAGAGAGAGAGAGAGAGAGAGAGAGAGAGAGAGAGAGAGAGAGAGAGAGAGAGAGAGAGAGAGAGAGAGACAGAGAGAGAGAGAGAGAGAGATAGAGAGATAGCGAGAGAGAGACATACAGAACCTCAATATCTCAAAAGATACCCTGACATGCTTCAGATCACCTTCTGAGTTTTAATATACAAATGATATCAATATCATTTATATCAATATAAACAAAAACATTCCCAACTCATCAGGGATTTGAGTGGAAGGTGGTTGCGCTAGGCCTCTAATGAGGTGATTTAGAGCGGGAAATGAGTGGTAGTGAGGGTGTGGCAAGCCCCCGGGGATATGTAAACTCACTGACATGTGGTGATGAGGCTTCGCTCACTAGGCTATCATGGAGCTGCTATCCCCGCCGCTCTCCTCATGTATACTGACCGCTCTTCCCTTCATACACTCACTCTTGCATGTGTATACTGACCGCTCTTGCCTTCAATAACCTCATATATTGACTTCTACACTTTGTGCAACACTGCGAAGCGTAGGTTGGCCGTATATGGATGAGTTTGGGTGGGTATAAATAGGAGATGCCTTGAATGGGTCAATAGGAGCTGCCTCGAATAGGTCAATAGGAGCTGCCTCGTATGGGTCAATAGGAGCTGCCTCGTATGGACCAATAGGAGCTGCCTCGTATGGACCAATAGTCTCGTTAACTCTTACCTGACAATGGGTTCAAACCGTCTTATAGTAATTCCACCAAATTAGCAAAATGCTCAAATGGATTGTGTCAATATCAAACATAATTAAAGCACTGAGTAGACTATCAACTAAATCTTATAAACAGCACGAAATATATATTTCGTATATAAATATATATTTCGGTAGCAAAACATCCATTGGTCTAAAACAAAGGATGGGCAAAAATATGGCCCGGGGCCAAGTCTGAGTGGCCAGATACCTTATCTTGCAATATCAACATGGCAGAGCATCTTCAAGAACCGGAAAGGTCAAGCTAATGAGCCTGGAAGCTCCTAGTATTTATTTAACCAAATCTTCAATATATGTTAATTGTATATAGATATTATTTACTGAATATATAAATGTGTGACCTGATTGGTATCTTCTATTGTGCAAGAAAATAATACTCATAATATACTTTTTATTATAAAAACATGATCTGATCTATCTATAGAGTATCTGATCTATATAGAGTATCTGATCTATCTAGAGTATCTGATCTATAGAGTATTTGATCTATCTAGACTATCTGATCTATCTATAGAGTATTTGATCTATCGAGACTATCTGATCTATCTATAGAGTATCTGATCTATCTATAGAGTATCTGATCTATCTATAGAGTATCTGACCTATCTAGAGTATCTAATCTATCTAGAGTATCTGATCTATCTAGAGTATCTGATTTATCTAAAGTATCTGATCTATCTATAGAGTATCTGATCTATCTAGAGTGCCTGATCTTCCTAACCATAAGCGAGGGGACCAAAACAGCCCATCCAACATATACAGAGTCCCATGGAACGTCAGTATTGTGGTGCTTTTAATTTCATAAAAGCCCCAAGAATTTAACGCAGAGGTCAATAGTGCCAACAACACTGCATTAAGTGTGAGGACAGGGGGGGGTGCATTATCAGGGGAAAGCACCAGGTCATCACGACTATATAGTACTGGGAAGGGGTCAGGATAAGGATTTGGGATGGGACGGGGGGAAGGAATGGTGCCCAACCACTTATGGACGGTTGGGGGGACTGAACGCCGACCTGCATGAAGTGAGACCGTCGCTTTACCGTCCAGCCCAAGTGGCTGGGGGTGTCAGAAGCAACGTCAAAACTGCGGTGCATTAAGTGTGAGGACAGGGTTGTTTCGTGGCCCTTCAACCACCAATTACGAGAAAATGGGTTTAGAAAACGGGAATACCATTAGTATAATAAATGGAGGCAAGTGTATATATCCTGTGATACATATGAAGGCAGAAGGGATCGAGGCGTCTATACATCTCGATTCACAATCTAGGACCTCGGGTTCGATCCCCGGACGGGATATGGTTGGGTTTGTTTCCTTTCATCTCATGCCGCCTGTTATCTTGAGAGGTTATCTTGAGATGATTTCGGGGCTTCTTAGTATCCCCGCGGCCCGGTCCTCGACCAGGCCTCCACCCCCAGGAAGCAGCCCGTGACAGCTGACTAACACCCAGGTACCTATTTTACTGCTAGGTAACAGGGGCATAGGGTGAAAGAAACTCTGCCCATTGTTTCTCGCCGGCGCCTGGGATCGAACCCAGGGACCACAGGATCACAAGTCCAGCGTGCTGTCCGCTCGGCCGACCCGCTCCCCGAGCGTTCACCTAGCAGAAAAAAATAGATAGTTTGGAGTAAACCAACTATTGTGAATTGCATCCTAGGAGATGGTCAATGAGGGGGAGATGACTAAACCCTGGCTTGCTGTCCCGAACAACGGGAGTAAACTGACACACCAGGAGAAGACAGCCAGGTATACACGGACAGACAGACAGACAGACAGACGGACGGAAAGGTGCACGAACGGATTGCCAGAAAAACTTGGGAATAGAAGAATGACAAGTTGGATCAGTGAACTGAAGACTGACTTACGGGAGCGAGAGAGATGGGTCCAATGGTGGGGGGTGGAAGGGGGGGTGGGGAATAGTGTGTGGAAGAGGAGGGAGAGGAAAGAATATGAAGGAGGGTAAGTGAGGAGGGAGAGGAAAGAATATGAAGGAGGGTAAGTGAGGAGGGAGAGGAAAGAAGGTGGAAGAGGGTGAGAAGGGACTGAATGAAAGGAGGAAAGAGGAGACAATAAAAGATGGAAGGGAGGAAGAAATGTCGGAAGGGAGAAGATAAAAGATTGCGATAGATAAGAGATGGAACGATAATAGGAAGGGGAAGAAGAAGAAGAAGGAAGAGGAAAGATTATTAGACCAAATAGAAAGTGGGAAAGGAATAAGAATAACGGCAAAAGGGGTAGAAACAGATCTGCGATACACGGAAGAGAGGATGGAAGGAATTGTGGGAATGAGGGTTAAGGGACAGGAGCGGCAGAAGGATAGGTAGACAGGGAGGGGTGGGAAGGGAAGGAAGGGTGAATCGTAGACCCTGGTGACCGGTGTTTGAACAAGTACTTAGCCGCTCTGAAATAACACGACCCCGGCCGGAACAGAGGCACCCTTATGCCATAGGCTCATAGGGAGGCATTTTTACACTCCTCTCTCGGCTCTTTTTTTATCCCTAAAACATCCTTTGGGAAGAGGAACTGTTGGAGAGAGAGAGAGAGAGAGAGAGAGAGAGAGAGAGAGAGAGAGAGAGAGAGAGAGAGAGAGAGAGAGAGAGAGAGAGAGAGAGAGAGAGAGAGAGAGAGAGAGAGAGAGAGAGAGATGTTGTAAGTCAGCAATAGCACTAATATAAACTTATCCTAACACACAGCTCATATAACATCTGTCAGACTTGAGTCGGAACTCAAAATGTCTGCCAGTAATCCATCTCTGTGACATTGGTTCCTTAATCCATCCAAATATCCCGCTGGGGATGCCTCCTTGCTGACTTAATCCATCCAAATATCCAGCTGGGGATGCCTCCTTGCTGACTTAATCCATCCAAATATCCCGCTGGGGATGCCTCCTTGCTGACTTAATCCATCCAAATATCCCGCTGGGGATGCCTCCTTGCTGACTTAATCCATCCAAATATCCAGCTGGGGAGAGGCCTGCCTGCTGACCAACTCTCTTATCCTGTCTCGAAGACCCTTTTCCTTATTAAAAATATCACTCATTCTTAACCTGTATTTCCTAACAATTAGATTTATATTTCAGGAAAAGTTGGAGTGACGTAAGGCTGATGTTAGGGTGTCTAGTGAGTGTTAGCTTGTCTGATGATATATTTGGCAGTAAAAGAGATGAGTTATTACCGCTACAGAGATTATAATAATTCAATTTCTTCCTTTATTATACACCCCATACCTTAATAGTTAATAATAGTGCACCCCATACCCATGCTGTGGGCGGTGGTGGACCCCATACCCATGCCGTGGGCGGTGGTGGACCCCATACCCATGCTGTGGGTGGTGGTGGACCCCATACCCATGCTGTGGGTGGTGGTGGACCCCATACCCATGCTGTGGGTGGTGGTGGACCCCATACCCATGCTGTGGGTGGTGGTGGACCCCATACCCATACCCATGCTGTGGGTGGTGGTGGACCCCATACCCATGCTGTGGGCGGTGGTGGACCCCATACCCATGCTGTGGGCGGTGGTGGACCCCATACCCATGCTGTGGGCGGTGGTGGACCCCATACCCATGCTGTGGGCGGTGGTGGACCCCATACCCATGCTGTGGGCGGTGGTGGACCCCATACCCATGCTGTGGGCGGTGGTGGACCCCATACCCATCCTGTGGGTGGTGGTGGACCCCATGCCCATGCTGTGAGCGGTGGTAGACCCCATGCCCATGCCATGAGCGGTGGTGGATAGGGTTAGAGAAGCACATAATGGGTTCAGGAACTCGACCCCACAGTTCGTTTAGCTAGCAAGTGACAATCTTGTGAAGATAGTTACACAGTTGTTAATGATATATATATATATATATATATATATATATATATATATATATATATATATATATATATATATATATATATATATATACATGTACAAATTTATATACAGCGGTGGCTACCGCCGCTGTAGTCTACTAGAGGTAGATACTGTCACTGTAGAGGGAAGCTACTAGAGGTGGTAGCTACCACTGTAGAGGGAGACTACTAGAGGTAGATACTACCACTGTAGAGGGAGACTACTAGAGGTAGATACTACCACTGTAGAGGGAGACTACTAGAGGTAGATACAACCACTGTAGAGGAAGACTACCAGAGGTGGTAGCTACCACTGTAGAGGGAGACTACTAGAGGTAGATACAACCACTGTAGAGGAAGACTACTAGAGGTAGATACAACCACTGTATAGGAAGACTACTAGATGTAGATACTACCACTGTAGAGGGAGACTACTAGAGGTAGATACGACCACTGTAGAGGAAGACTACTAGAGGTAGATACAACCACTGTAGAGGGAGACTACTAGAGGTAGATACGACCACTGTAGAGGGAGACTACTAGAGGTAGATACTACCCCTGTAGAGGGAGACTACTAGAGGTAGATACTACCACTGTAAAGGAAGACTACCAGAGGTGGTAGCTACCACTGTAGAGGGAGACTACCAGAGGTAGATACTACCACTGTAGAGAGACTACCAGAGGTGGTAGCTATCACTGTAGAGGAAGACTGCCAGAGGTGGTAGCTACCACTGTAGAGGAAGACTACCAGAGGTGGTAGCTACCACTGTAGAGGGAGACTGCCAGAGGTGGTAGCTACCACTGTAGAGGAAGACTACCAGAGGTGGTAGCTACCACTGTAGATGGAGACTGCCAGAGGTGGTAGCTACCACTGTAGAGGGAGACTGCCAGAGGTGGTAGCTACCACTGTAGAGGAAGACTACCAGAGGTGGTAGCTACCACTGTAGAGGGAGACTGCCAGAGGTGGTAGCTACCACTGTAGAGGGAGACTGCCAGAGGTGGTAGCTACCACTGTAGAGGGAGACTGCCAGAGGTGGTAGCTACCACTGTAGAGGAAGACTACCAGGAGGTGGTAGCTACCACTGTAGAGGGAGACTACCAGGAGGTGGTAGCTACCACTGTAGAGGAAGACTGCCAGAGGTGGTAGCTACCACTGTAGAGGAAGACTACCAGAGGTGGTAGCTACCACTGTAGAGGAAGACTGCCAGAGGTGGTAGCTACCACTGTAGAGGAAGACTACCAGAGGTGGTAGCTACCACTGTAGAGGGAGACTGCCAGAGGTGGTAGCTACCACTGTAGAGGAAGACTACCAGAGGTGGTAGCTACCACTGTAGAGGAAGACTGCCAGAGGTGGTAGCTACCACTGTAGAGGAAGACTACCAGAGGTGGTAGCTACCACTGTAGAGGGAGACTGCCAGAGGTGGTAGCTACCACTGTAGAGGGAGACTGCCAGAGGTGGTAGCTACCACTGTAGAGGAAGACTGCCAGAGGTGGTAGCTACCGCTGTAAAGGGAGGCCACTTGCGGTGGTAGCTACCACTGTAGAGGGAGGCCACTTGCGGTGGTAGCTACCACTGTAGAGGAAGACTGCCAGAGGTGGTAGCTACCACTGTAGAGGAAGACTACCAGAGGTGGTAGCTACCACTGTAGAGGGAGACTGCCAGAGGTGGTAGCTACCACTGTAGAGGAAGACTGCCAGAGGTGGTAGCTACCGCTGTAAAGGGAGGCCACTTGCGGTGGTAGCTACCACTGTAGAGGGAGGCCACTTGCGGTGGTAGCTACCACTGTAGAGGAAGACTACCAGAGGTGGTAGCTACCATTGTAGAGGAACCACTGTAGAGGGAGGCCACTAGAGGTGGTAGCTCCCGCCACAGTGGCTCACAGCACTCGACTCTGTGACCTACTACCACCATGAATACAAAGTGAGTCCTCCCCCTTTGGGTATCTCCACAGACCAGTTGTAAGGGTCTCACTCGAGCTGGTCTTTGTGCGGGTCCACTTGTTTCCAGCCCCAACGTGGCTTCCCCCTCATGAGTTTAGCCACCTCATGATTGATGATTGGGGGGAGTGTAGATGATAACGATGGTTGCAGGGAGAGAGAAATAGTGTTGCATTTGTTGCATGGGGCGAGAAGCATCGGTCCCAGATAGCGGACCTGTGAGAGGGTACCCTATGGGTGTGTTTTGTTAATTTCAAGTCCGCGGTCACCACTAGGAGACTATGGGCCCCGCCCTAAATTATGTAAATGACGTCAGGGAACAATACCCAATCAGAACCCTGCTGGGCAGTGGCTGTGTTGTGATTGGTTGAGTCGGTGTAAGAATGTGCATGCCGTAATGATATCATAAGTCACGCTGAACGGCCGGTTTATCCTATTAATTGTTGTTAGTCGAGGCTAGATTGCAAAAGCTTGGGGATCGCAATGAGAAAAATCCTTTAATTTCATGGATGAACAAGTCAGGTTTGGCGCGGCCATAACCCAGTCAGGATTACCACTTGTTGTGGTCCCAGTTCTGTGCCCAGGGCTACCAACACGCCCGCAGGCCTGCTCTTAATCTTCCTCTCCAATCATTTCTCACTATTTTTCCTGCAACATTGCATCGTTATGATCGATATACTCAACATGAAGCCTTCAAATTTCCCATCAAGATAATCGCCTCCGAGCGAGGAAAAGTTTTTTAAACCAATAGCAAGAATGTTATTCTTAGTTACCCTTCAAGTGGGTAATAATTGTTGCTGTTAAGAGTGTTAGTAGAACAAATCTGTTAGTAGCTCTTTGTTAGTAGCTCTTTGTTAGTAGCTGTGTGTTAGTAGCTGTGTGTTAGTAGCTCTGTGTTAGTAGCTCTGTAGCTTCCTGCTCGTGCAGAGATAGAGCCTAGATCGCCTGACAGCTGGGTGGACAGCGCTTTGGATTCGTAGTCCTGAGGTTCCGGGTTCGATCCCCGGTGGAGGCAGAGACAAATGAGCAAAATGTTTCTTTCACCCTGATGCCCCTGTTACCAAGCAGTAAATAGGTACCTGGGAGTTAGACAGTTGCTACGGGCTGCTTCCTGGGGGTGTGTAACAAAAAGAAGGCCTGGTCGAGGACCGGGCCGCGGGGACGCTAAGCCCCGAAATCATCTCAAGATAACCTTTCTCAAGACAGATGACCATTCGTGGGTTACACCAGCCTCGCAGACACTGACCTACGACTGTGACAGCTCCGCTGATCACAGACTTCTTGTTGTTAGAGATTCAGCTACTCGGAACAAGTTCCAAGTAGCACGGGCTATGGTGAGCCCGTAACTTATCTGTCAAAGGAGCGGGGCAAGAAGCTCGGGCTATGTGAGAGATCACAGACGCTAATGCTGGCTTTTATGGCTTGTCGGCGGAGAACTGAAGCCATAGTGAGGTATATATCTTGAGGTTATCTTGAGATGATTTCGGGGCTTAGTGTCCCCGCGGCCCGGTCCTCGACCAGGCCTCCACCCCCCAGGAAGCAGCCCGTGACAGCTGACTAACTCCCAGGTACCTATTTACTGCTAGGTATCAGGGGCATCAGGGTGAAAGAAACTCTGCCCATTGTTTCTCGCCGACGCCCGGGATCGAACCCGGGACCGTCGTGTTAGTGCCTGGGTCCTCCTCCACCATCTCTCAGGTGCGGAGTTCAGCTCCAAAAGCTGGGGCCAGATTCACGAAGCAGTTACGCAAGCACTTACGAACCTCTCCATCTTTTCTCAAACTTTGGCGGCTTTGTTTACAATTATTAAACAGTTAATGAGCTCCGAAGTACCAGGAGGCTGTTTATAACAATAACAACAGTTGATTGGCAAGTTTTCATGCTTGTAAACTGTTTAATAAATGTAACCAAAGCCGTCAAAGATTGAGAAAAGATGTACACGTTCGCAAGTACTTGCGTAACTGCTTCGTGACTCTGGCCCCAGGTTCGTAAGTGCTTGCGTAACTGCTTCGTGACTCTGGCCCCAGGTTCGTAAGTGCTGGCGTAACTGCTTCGTGACTCTGGCCCCAGGTTCGTAAGTACTTGCGTAACAGCTTCCTGAATCTGGCCCCAGGTTCGTAAGTACTTGCATAACTGCTTCATGAATCTGGTCCCAGGTTCGTAAGTACTTGCGTAACTGCTTCGTGACTCTGGCCCCAGGTTCGTAAGTACTTGCATAACTGCTTCATGAATCTAGCCCCCTGGTACCTATCTTTTTTATTATCGCAATTTTAGTGCATCTACATCACCGGGCGGGTGACGACAGGTGGTCCAGGACCCGGACAAGAAGTCTGCATAGCGGACCTCTGAGGAAATACTTTAGATATTTAGGCGGAATAATACAATATCAACTGAAGCAAATGAGGGTCTAAAAAAATGAGTCATAAGAACATAAGAACAAAGGTAACTGCAGAAGGCCTATTGGCCCATACGAGGCAGCTGCTATTGGTCCATACGAGGCAGCTGCTATTGGTCCATACGAGGCAGCTCCTATTGGTCCATACGAGGCAGCTCCTATTGGTCCATACGAGGCAGCTCCTATTGGCCCATACGAGGCAGCTCCTATTGGCCCATACGAGGCAGCTCCTATTTATAATCATCCAATCCCACTCATATACATGTCCATTGTATATTTCATTTCTATTTTCTATCTATTTCAGATCCAAAAAGATACCTAGAAGATCAAGATAAGAAGATACAAGAGTTGTAAGATACGTAAGAGAAAGGGATGAGAAATAAGAGAGAAATACTAACACAAGAGAAAGCTTTAGAAGAGTGGTAGGAAGTTGTCTATAAAGACTGAGAGGGTGAAAAGAGGCAAAGGACAAATGTGCATATGAAAAAGGGTGAGAATAAACAAGGGAAAACCTCAGAAATGAAAGTTTCCGAGCTGGGAGTAACTTATCAGACCAAACAAGGACCAGATTTAGTTCATTTTAATATGGACTCCCATATCTATCCTGTGGGTGGTGGTGGACTCCCATACCTATCCTGTGGGTGGTGGTGGACCCCATACCTATCCTGTGGGTGGTGGTGGACCCCATACCTATCCTGTGGGTGACAGTGGACCCTAGATCTATCTTGTGGGTGACGGTGGACCCTAGATCTATCCTGTGGGTGACAGTGTAGATCTATCCTGTGGGTGATGGTGGACCCCATACCCATCCTGTTTGGATTGCTAATCTAACAACGCTTAGCTAGCAGTAACTATGGTGTAGCGAGTTCTATCTCTTTATCATGCCAGATGGTGGTAGGTTTAGAGTCAAGTGATGCGAGCGTGACACAAGAGTGAGCGTGACGCAAGAGTGAGCGTGACGCAGGAGGAGGAGGAGGAGGAGGAAGCAGCGAGGTGGGGCAAGGAGGGGGCGGCGGGGGGGAGCTGCTCCCCGTTCCGTTACTATACAGGATGTTGAGACGAGCATCTTGGAAGACGCTGTTCGAAGGAATGTTTCAACACAGGCTAAGCAAATGGTTAATAGTTATCAAAGGCTGCGACCATTGTGGCGGAGTTTACTCATTGAATAGTGCATTGTTCGGCCGGTGTACGGAGCGGTAAAAATCCATATTGTGTCTACAGCGCGGAGTTTGGCCAGCACTATTCGCATTGTGGGCTCGTCCAGCGTGTGTGCTCAGCCATTGAGCCTTGCTCGCACACAACCACGCACCACGGGCCTTCAACAGCCTCCTGCAAATACCCAAATGATCCAAGATGGCCCCGTGGGAGCCAACGACGCCCCCCCCCACCCACCCTCTTCCTTCTCTTCCTCCTCCTCCTCCTCCTCAGCCTCCCAGAGCCTCCTCCCACTGTCAAGAGGATGTGTGTTCTTCACTATGCCGCCTCAACTAAATTATCACCTCCAGGAAAAAGTGTGCAGACTTGCGTCTTAATGCGTGGGTATTGTAGCTTGCGTCTTGTAGCTTGCGTCTTGTAGCTTGCGTCTTGTAGCTTGCGTCTTGTAGCTTGCGTATTGTAGCTTGCGTCTTGTAGCTTGCGTATTGTAGCTTGTGTCTTGTAGTTTGCGTCTTGTAGTTTGTGTCTTGTAGCTTGCATCTTGTAGCTTGCATCTTGTAGCTTGCGTCTTGTAGCTTGCGTCTTGTAGCTTGCGTCTTGTAGTTTGTGTCTTGTAGCTTTCGTCTTGTAGCTTGCGTCTTGTAGTTTGCGTCTTGTAGCTTGCGTCTTGTAGCTTGCATCTTGTAGCTTGCGTCTTGTAGCTTGCGTCTTGTAGCTTGCGTCTTGTAGCTTGCGTCTTGTAGCTTGCATCTTGTAGCTTGCGTCTTGTAGCTTGCGTCTTGTAGCTTGCATCTTGTAGCTTGCATCTTGTAGTTTGCGTCTTGTAGCTTGCGTCTTGTAGCTTGCATCTTGTAGCTTGCGTCTTGTAGCTTGCATCTTGTAGCTTGCGTCTTGTAGCTTGCGTCTTGTAGCTTGCGTCTTGTAGCTTGCGTCTTGTAGCTTGCGTCTTGTAGCTTGCGTCTTGTAGCTGGGTGACAACAAACTTGTCGGAGAAATGACGGAGAAACAGACAGACTGACAAACAAGACCCACGCCCAGTTACCCCTCAACACTATTAAAAAAACACACAAAAAAGCCATCGCAGATGTCCAAAAGCATTAGATCCCACCAGCCACGATAAGGAGCTAAGAGACGCGTCCTATCTACAGCTAGATGTGCTCAAGGACCGTAAAGCCAGTCAAAACAGCCATAAAACAGCCGTTAAACCGGAAGAAAACAGCCATCGTAGACATAACCGCTGTAAAAAGCTACAAAAGTAGAATCTAAGACATAAAATGAACTCCTTCATCACACTACCGAATGGGTAGTTGGTGCTGCTTCAGTATGGGGCGACAACGGGTGTCTCTGCGTGTGCGTGCGTGTGTGTACATGCGTGCGTGTGTGTGCGTGTGTGTGCGCGTGTGTGTGTGTGTGTGTGTATTCACCTAGTTGTGTTTGCGGGGGTTGAGTTTTTCTCTTTCGGCCCGCCTCTCAACTGTCAATTAACTGTTTCTAACTACTACTATTTTTTTTCTTCACACACACACACACACACCCCAGGAAGCAGCCCGTGACAGCTGACTAACTCCCAGGTACCTATTTACTGTTAGGTAACAGGGGGCATTCAGGGTGAAAGAAACTTTGCCCATTTGTTTCTGCCTGGTGCGGGAATCGAACCCGCGCCATAGAATTACGAGGCCTGCGCGCTATCCACCAGGCTACCAGGCTACCAGGCCCCCCTGTGTGTGTGTGAGTGAGTGCGCGGTTGCGCGTGTCCCTTGCACGCGTGTGCAGGGTGGTGGTGCATGTCCTTGCGTGCGTGCATGCGTGCGTTCCGCGGGATGGGTGAGGCGAGGACAGAGATGAGTAAGCAGGGAGATGAGTGCAGGGGGAGGACCCTCAATACCATCCCCCCCCCTTACCCCTTAATACCCTTCCCCCTCCCCCTTACCCCTCCAGATTCCCCTTGGGTAACCCTGATCAAACACTCGGCCGAGCGGGAGGAGACTTCTTCACCAGCCCTCTCGTATTAAGGACGAGAAGCACTCACCTAACTCGTAACACACAAGGAACCGCTTGGGCAACATGGGATGGAAGGGGGGGGGGGGTACGTCACAAGCCGATGAGGAATGGTGATGAACGAGTGAGTCTCGTTCATCACCATGCTCTAATAGGCTCAAAGTCACCATACTCACCACCTGCAGCTGGGTACAGTCACCATACTCACCACCTGCACTCTCCAGCAACGCAAGTTATCGTAATATTCCAATCTCCAACCCGGTTATCGTACTAACATAAACACCTACCAACAAAGTCGTGCCAAATATATACTTTCTATATCGTGCACATATATTCATCCATTGGACAAATGCTCACCATGACAGACTATAGCTCAAATGTCCAGCCAGTTATTGGCCGGAATGTTGAATAAAAGAAGAGAGGAGAAGAGAGGTGGCCCAGCCGGTGTTAGCCGTCATGAACCGGCCAGAAGGACCTCTCCTGCGGCCACTTCAGGCGCGAATATCCGTATAAACGAGGACCTTACAGTGGAGTCCCGCCCTTAGGAAACACAGAGTGCGTACTTGAATCCCATCCGGGAGAAGAATCCTAAATCATGTGAGGTGTTGGGGGTTTTAATGTCTACATAAACACTCTCTCCAGGATGGGAAGCAGCGACAGGGGTGTGGTTTTAGGCTCGACTCGTAGAGCAGCGTCTATCGAGCGAGCCTACAGCTGTATACGAATGTATTATATGTTGATACACCGCCGAATACAGCAAGATAACACACGAGATTTGTTCCACTTGACTGTTGTTGTCTGGCTTGGGTATGGACCCCCATGTAAAATACCTAAGTTTAAAGTTCTCCATCAGAAACAACAAACTTCCCCCATCAGACAAAGGTAACTTCACCGTCAACACAGTAAGCACAGTACAGTAAAGTAAGCACAGTAAACTGTGGGTGTAATCATCCAAGAGGAATACCTAATTAAATACATTTTATTAAACTTACCATCATCGTAAATTACGCAATAAATCCCGCGATTTTAACACGCCATTAATGACAATTTGCTAATAAAGTTACAGTCCAACCAGTCATAATAAAAAACTACCAGAAAATAATGGCGTACGGATAAAAAAAAATTGTTTATAAGTAAGCAGATAATTTCAAACCTCTCATAAATATCTTGTGAGTTGAACGGCTCTTAAGGGAACGACCTTGGGATAGCCGGCCAACCACACCGGATTAGCAATGTCTAAACTAACTACGTCATATTAACGACTCTAAACTGACCCCCCCCCCAACATACTACCCCCCCTACATACTACCCCCCCCCACATGCGACCCCTACCCCACTCCCCGAAATCAATATATTTTAGGTTATTAACTGGTCATCATAAAATAGACATATTTAATGCTTATTGAATCAACACGTCCGTTCACAGCTGACAGGTAAGAGAGAGGGGGCCCCGCCCCCTCCCTCCCCCCCCCCCACAACCATTCCCCCCCCCTTTCCACCCCTCTCATCTTCTCCCACCCCTTCTCGGTGTATACTCACTTGAGTTTACTTTTCACCTAGATTACATCCAGGATTAAAGTACACTTCGTGGTTGGTCAGGTCTTAAGTCCAACACCAAACTTGCTGGTTGGCCAGTAAGGTATTGTGGTGGTCTTAATAACCCTCCAGAGGTTGATAGGTCTTAAGTCCAACACCAAACTTGCTTGTTGGCCAGTAAGGTATTGTGGTGGTCTTAATAACCCTTCAGAGGTTGATAGGTCTTAAGTTCAACACCAAACTTGCTGATTGGTCAGTAAGGTATTGTGGTGGTCTTAATAACCCTCCAGAGGTTGATAGGTCTTAAGTCCAACACCAAACTTGCTGATTGGTCAGTAAGGTATTGTGGTGGTCTTAATAACCCTCCAGAGGTTGATAGGTCTTAAGTCCAACACCAAACTTGCTGGTTGGTCAGTAAGGTATTGTGGTGGTCTTAATAACCCTCCAGAGGTTATTAATTGATCACCTGGGATTATGATCACTTGGCCCTGAGATCAACCTCTCATGGCATCAAAATTCCTCTCTAAGGCATAGAACATCAACACAATTAAGTATCACACACAGAGATCACACTAACGTGATGCATCAAATGAACAAATATGTCGACTGTCGTAGCTCAGTCGATTAAGGCAGTGTCTGGGATGCTCCCGGACGCAGGTTCGAATCCTCGTCACGGCCCTTGTGGATTTGTACAATTAAGAAGCCGTGTTGAATGACCCGGCAAGGAACCTTCCCACACTACGAGTGCTCGCTATTCTTGGTCATGCAGTCAGCCACTTTCCGCCTTATACTATCAACCCCAGCTCTGTTTCTGCCTTCACATCCCCTGGTATACCGGTTCGGATCCCACCCGAATGCTCCAATGAGAATCCACACCTAATCTATACCCGAACCTAACCAAACGTAATTCCTAAGCAGTATATGATATACAAGTTCCCTCTTTCCTTATGTTCACTTTTACAAAACAACGGTTTGTTTAGGGAACTATGGAACAATGGCATACACGACTCACATCAGGAGACCCGCTTTCTCAAGTGCTAATTAATTAAACTAAAGCTAGAGGGTTTTGTTCAAGCCTATAGCCCTTAGGCCGGGCATGGGTAGTGGAAGAACTCCCAGAACCCCATCCAGGTCTACTTATGGCTTGGGGACACCCCCTCCCCCTACACACACACACACACACACACACACACACACACACACACACACACACACACAACCCCCCAATCATCGCGGTGAGACTGGGAAGCTAACAACAGGGGGCGGGGTTGTTGTCGCTTAATAGTAACGTATAAGCTATCACAAGTGCACAGGTAGTGGCATACTGCCAGCACGGGGAGTGGGGTGATGAGGGGGAGGCAGGTCGGGGGACGGGTAGGGTAATAGGGGGGGGGCTGGTTGGGGGGGGCATGGTTGGGGTTGGGGGGGGCTGTGTTTGCCCAGGTAGAGCTGGATGAAGGCGTGAAATTAGACAACTCATTAGGGTATATTGTTTGTAAACATTTGGGCTCTTAACTCATCGCAGCCTTTGTAGTGCTGCGACAGTTACTCATGATGGGTAATGTTGCCTGCAGGCTTGCAAGAGTCATGTTGCAGGCTTGCAAGGGAGGGGGGGGGGTGTTGCAGGCTTGCAAGGGAGGGGGGGGGGGTGTTGCAGGCTTGTAACGGATAGTAAAGGGTGGTGGTGCTGCAGGCTTGCAAGAGTGACGTTTCAGGCTTGTGTGGGTGATGTTGCTACAGGCCTACACCGTGGTGCAAGCTTCACTCTGCCTTTGCTATCTATGCGACGTGTCCTCCCTGCCCGTCTATTGCCCATATCTATTGCCCATATCTATTGCCCATGTCTATTGCCCATATCTATTGCCCATGTCTATTCTTCTTCCTCTCAACTCTGCACTAAGCAATCATTCTTTTATTTATATATTATCCTGGTTTTTGTTTTATTTTAATTCTCGATCTCTCGTTTTGTGTCTGCCAGTCTGTCTGTGTCTGTATGTCTGTCTGTGTCTGTATGTCTGTCTGTGTCGGACTGTCTCATTCTCCTTCTCTTATTTTCTCCTGTCCAGGGTGTGAGACAGAAGAGCCCTCGGGGAAGGTGGCGCCCGGGCACTCCCTAGGGGCGCCCCACTACCGACGGGGCTCTTCCCGCAGGCGCCTGGCCGCTGGCGGGAACATCCTGCCGCCGAGGAAGTTGTCTGCCCTGTCAAGAGGGAAGTGCTCGCCGCCCCTAGACACCCACACCAGCCTCCTGCCGGCTCTGGTCCTAGTTCGAGGCACACAGGAGTTCTTGACAGTTTTTAGGGGGACGAATTAAGATCTATGCAAGAGTATCTTTAACGTATCTACTGACAGCTCTCTAATCTACCATATTTATGTCTAGCTTCGATAGGCCTCGGCCAGAAATTGCCAAATATTTACACTACGTAAATGTAAATGTTTATGTAAATGTTGTATGAAAACATTCTCAGACTGGGAGCGAGTGTAGAACTCCCATAGAACTCCTTTTGAACTCCCATAGAACTCCTTTTGAACTCCCATAGAACTCCTTTTGAACTCCCATAGAACTCCTTTTGAACTCCCATAGAACTCCCATCGCCGTATCTCTTCATCTCTTATCTGTGTTTACAGCTCTGGTAACACGTTCCCATTATAACCTTCATTTACAGTTTACGAGCTGTATCGCTCGGCATTTACAATTTACAGCCTATAACACGCTACATATACGAGCCGACCGTAGCCAAACGACGCAAAAAGGAAGGAGATATATTTTCATGTCGATTTTAATGTTTCCTCCAGTAGCAGCCTGGAACAGAGATCATCTCCCTGATATACAGTTGTGGCAGGAGGGATGCAGTGGTTCCGTCATCCCTAAGCCCTCAGCATCCCGATGGGGTAGCTCTCTCTGGAGCTCAGATTGGATGATGAACAACAATAAATAACCAAACGGACATGCAAGGAAGTAAATTTAAGTGACGATGTTTCGGTCCGTCCTGGACCCTTATGTGACGACGTTTCGGTCCGTCCTGGACCCTTATGTGACGATGTTTCGGTCCGTCCTGGACCCTTATGTGACGACGTTTCGGTCCGTCCTGGACCCTTATGTGACGACGTTTCGGTCCGTCCTGCACCCTTATGTGGCGACGTTTCGGTCCGTCCTGGACCCTTATGTGACGACGTTTCGGTGTGGTGTGGACGTGGGCGTGTGAGCGTGTGGTGTGGGCGTGTGGTGTGGGTGTGTGGTGTGGGCGTGTGGTGTGGGCGTGTGGTGTAGGTGTGTGGTGTGGGCGTGTGGTGTGGGTGTGTGGTGTGGGTGTGTGGTGTGGGTGTGTGTGTGGGCGTGTGGTGTGGGTGTGTGGTGTGGGCGTGTGGCGTGGGCGTGTGGTGTGGGCGTGTGGCGTGGGCGTGTGGTGTGGGCGTGTGGTGTGGGCGTGTGGTGTGAGCGTGTGGTGTGGGCGTGTGGTGTGAGCGTGTGGTGTGGGCGTGGGCGTGTGGGCGTGAGAATACCCGCCATACGCGTGGGAGGGAACATCCCACTCCCGCCTCCCCTCCTTCAATGGGCTGAAGTGGAGGACAGCGTGATCAATCCTGTATGAGTGGGTTGAGGCGGCGGTCCACGGGGCAGGGAAGGAGGAAGTAGGAATGTAAGACAATAGGAGGAACACGAGGAGACTGATAGGCGACGAGGAAGACTTTCCAAGACTTCTCTTATAGGGGCTATACACCTCTTATAGGGGCTATACGCCTCTTATAGGGGCTATACGCCTCTTATAGGGGCTATACGCCTCTTATAGGGGCTACACGCCTCTTTTAGGGGCTATACGCCTCTTATAGGGGCTATACGCCTCTTATAGGGGCTATACGCCTCTTATAGGGGCTATACGCCTCTTATAGGGGCTATCTTTTAGGGGCTATACGCCTCTTATAGGGGCTATACGCCTCTTATAGGGGCTATACGCCTCTTATAGGGGCTATACGCCTCTTATAGGGGCTATACGCCTCTTATAGGGGCTATACGCCTCTTTTAGGGGCTATACGCCTCTTATAGGGGCTATACGCCTCTTTTAGGGGCTATACGCCTCTTATAGGGGCTATACGCCTCTTATAGGAGCTATACGCCTCTTATAGGGGCTATACGCCTCTTATAGGGGCTATACGCCTCTTATAGGGGCTATACGCCTCTTATAGGGGCTATACGCCTCTTATAGGGGCTATACGCCTCTTATAGGGGCTATACGCCTCTTATAGGGGCTATACGCCTCTTATAGGGGTTATACGCCTCTTTTAGGGGCTATACGCCTCTTATAGGGGCTATACGCCTCTTATAGGGGCTATACGCCTCTTATAGGGGCTATACGCCTCTTATAGGGGCTATACGCCTCTTATAGGGGCTATACGCCTCTTATAGGGGCTACACGCCTCTTATAGGGGCTACACGCCTCTTATAGGGGCTATACGCCTCTTATAGGGGCTATATGCCTCTTATAGGGGCTATACGCCTCTTATAGGGGCTACACGCCTCTTATAGGGGCTACACGCCTCTTATAGGGGCTATACGCCTCTTATAGGGGCTATACGCCTCTTATAGGGGCTACACGCCTCTTACAGGGGCTATAGCCTCTTATAGGGGCTATACGCCTCTTATAGGGGCTATACGCCTCTTATAGGGGCTATACGCCTCTTATAGGGGCTATACGCCTCTTATAGGGGCTACACGCCTCTTATAGGGGCTACACGCCTCTTATAGGGGCTACACGCCTCTTATAGGGGCTATACGCCTCTTATAGGGGCTATACGCCTCTTATAGGGGCTATACGCCTCTTATAGGGGCTATACGCCTCTTATAGGGGCTATACGCCTCTTATAGGGGCTACACGCCTCTTATAGGGGCTATACGCCTCTTTTAGGGGCTATACGCCTCTTATAGGGGCTATACGCCTCTTATAGGGGCTATACGCCTCTTATAGGGGCTATACGCCTCTTATAGGGGCTATACGCCTCTTATAGGGGCTATACGCCTCTTATAGGGGCTACACGCCTCTTATAGGGGCTATACGCCTCTTATAGGGGCTATACGCCTCTTATAGGGGCTATATGCCTCTTATAGGGGCTATACGCCTCTTATAGGGGCTACACGCCTCTTATAGGGGCTACACGCCTCTTATAGGGGCTACACGCCTCTTATAGGGGCTATACGCCTCTTATAGGGGCTACACGCCTCTTACAGGGGCTATAGCCTCTTATAGGGGCTATACGCCTCTTATAGGGGCTATACGCCTCTTATAGGGGCTACACGCCTCTTATAGGGGCTATACGCCTCTTATAGGGGCTACACGTCTCTTATAGGGGCTATACGCCTCTTATAGGGGCTACACGCCTCTTATAGGGGCTATACGCCTCTTATAGGGGCTACACGCCTCTTATAGGGGCTATACGCCTCTTATAGGGGCTATACGCCTCTTATAGGGGCTACACGCCTCTTATAGGGGCTATAATTCCTAAGCGGCTATGCCACTTAGGAATTAAATATATTTTTCCATTGTGTGCTCACCCTAGTTGTACTCACCTGGTTGTGCTCGCGGGGGTTGAGCTCTGGCTCTTTGGATCCGCCTCTCAAAGAGCCAGAGATGTGTATACATGTATGGGAGTGCTTGCATACGTGATATACAAACACTTCAGTGGGTGTATGTTCAGTGGGTTGGAGTTCCTGGCTTGTTAGGTTCACGTCGTTGTTTAACAGATCTATTATGGTTAGTAGGCCTATTTTTGGTCTAGATTTTTTTTTACCATAGACATGGCCATAGTGATTTATATGACAATGTATAGCGTAGTGAGGTCTTGTGCACTCACTGTGGGAGTCATACATCACTGTGGGAGTCATACATTACTGCGGGAGTCATACATTACTGTGGGAGTCATACATTACTGTGGGAGTCATACATTACTGTGGGAGTCATACATTACTGTGGGAGTCATACATTACTGTGGGAGTCATTCATTACTGTGGGAGTCATACATTACTGTGGGAGTCATACATTACTGTGGGAGTCATACATTACTGTGGGAGTCATACATTACTGTGGGAGTCATACATTACTGTGGGAGTCATACATCACTGTGGGAGTCATACATTACTGTGGGAGTCATACATTAGTGTGGGAGTCATACATTACTGTGGGAGTCATACATCACTGTGGGAGTCATACATTACTGTGGGAGTCATACATTACTGTGGGAGTCATACATTACTGTGGGAGTCATACATTACTGTGGGAGTCATTCATCACTGTGGGAGTCATACATTACTGTGGGAGTCATACATCACTGTGGGAGTCATACATTACTGTAGGAATCATACATTACTGTGGGAGTCATTCATCACTGTGGGAGTCATACATTACTGTAGGAGTCATACATTACTGTGGGAGTCATTCATCACTGTGGGAGTCATACATTACTGTGGGAGTCATTCATTACTGTGGGAGTCATACATTACTGTGGGAGTCATACATTACTGTGGGAGTCATACATTACTGTAGGAGTCATTCAATACTGTGGGAGTCATACATTACTGTGGGAGTCATTCAATACTGTGGGAGTCATACATTACTGTGGGAGTCATACATTACTGTAGGAGTCATTCAATACTGTGGGAGTCATACATTACTGTGGGAGTCATACATTACTGTAGGAGTCATACATTACTGTGGGAGTCATTCATCACTGTGGGAGTCATACATTACTGTGGGAGTCATACATTACTGTGGGAGTCATACATTACTGTGGGAGTCATTCAATACTGTGGGAGTCATACATTACTGTGGGAGTCATACATTACTGTAGGAGTCATACATTACTGTGGGAGTCATTCATCACTGTGGGAGTCATACATTACTGTGGGAGTCATTCATTACTGTGGGAGTCATACATTACTGTGGGAGTCATGCATTACTGTGGGAGTCATTCATCACTGTGGGAGTCATACATTACTGTGGGAGTCATACATTACTGTGGGAGTCATACATTACTGTGGGAGTCATACATTACTGTGGGAGTCATTCATCACTGTGGGAGTCATACATTACTGTGGGAGTCATACATTACTGTGGGAGTCATACATTACTGTGGGAGTCATACATTACTGTGGGAGTCATACATTACTGTGGGAGTCATACATTACTGTGGGAGTCATTCATCACTGTGGGAGTCATACATTACTGTGGGAGTCATACATTACTGTGGGAGTCATTCATCACTGTGGGAGTCATACATTACTGTGGGAGTCATACATTACTGTGGGAGTCATACATTACTGTGGGAGTCATACATTACTGTGGGAGTCATACATTACTGTGGGAGTCATACATTACTGTGGGAGTCATACATTACTGTGGGAGTCATACATTACTGTGGGAGTCATACATTACTGTGGGAGTCATACATTACTGTGGGAGTCATACATTACTGTGGGAGTCATACATTACTGTGGGAGTCATACATTACTGTGGGAGTTGTAAGTCTCTGTGGGCTTCTATAATTATAAGAAAGTGAGGCAATGCAGGGGGGGAGAGGATGAGGATGAGGATGAGGAAGGAAGGAAGGAAGGAAGGAAGGAAGGAAGGAAGGAAGGAAGAAAGGAAGGAAGGAAGGAAGGAAGGAAGAAAGGAAGGAAGGAGGAAGGAAGGAGGAAGGAGGAAGGAGGAAGGAGGAAGGAGGAAGGAGGAGGAGAAGGAAGGAGAAGGAAGGAGAAGGAAGGAGAAGGAGAAGGAAGGAGAAGGAAGGAGAAGGAAGGAGGAGGAGAAGGAAGGAGAAGGAAGGAGGAGGAGGACCACATCAGCAGCACAAGCCCTCCTCTCCTTCCTTCACTCACTTGGTAAGGTCAACAACTTTTTTCCAGAGGAGGAATATGTGTGCTGGCGTCGACGCCGCCGCCGCCTGCCACTGGCTGGTATACCTCCCCGTGTGTTCAGTATACTGCGGTTATACCTCCCATCTGCCCTACCCAGATATGTGTTATACTCGCACGCGTTCATGAGCTGGTGTTTACAGACATGCGCATGTGCGTACTTAGCGCACACATGGAATGAGTGTGGTGTGGGGAAGTGATGATTACAGGGGAGGCCACCCCCACACCAGGCGTGGCCACCCCCCACACCAGGCGTGGCCACCCCCCCACACACCAGGCGTGGCCACCCCCACACCAGGCCTGGCCACCCCCCACACCAGGCGTGGCCACCCCCACACCAGGCCTGGCCACCCCCCACACCAGGCGTGGCCACCCCCACACCAGGCCTGGCCACCCCCCACACACCAGGCGTGGCCACCCCCCCACACCAGGCGTGGCCACCCCCCCACACCAGGCGTGGCCACCCCCCCACACCAGGCGTGGCCACCCCCCCACACACCAGGCGTGGCCACCCCCACACCAGGCGTGGCCACCCCCCACACACCAGGCGTGGCCACCCCCCCACACCAGGCGTGGCCACCCCCCCACACCAGGCGTGGCCACCCCCCCCACACACCAGGCGTGGCCACCCCCACACCAGGCGTGGCCACCCCCCACACACCAGGCGTGGCCACCCCCACACCAGGCGTGGCCACCCCCCACACACCAGGCGTGGCCACCCCCCCACACCAGGCGTGGCCACCCCCACACCAGGCCTGGCCACCCCCACACACCAGGCCTGGCCACGCCTCCGCAGTCACTTCCCTGCCAATTACCACCTGCACTTGACACTTTGACAGGACGCCAGGGGAGGGGAGGGGAGGGGAGGGGAGGGGAGGGGAGTAATGGAGGAGGCGTGGAAGGGTAAGGGAGTGGACCTGGGTTGGAAAGGAAGAGGAACACTAGAGGTGAAAAAATCTAGAGGAAAGGGGCATACTGCAGGGGTGGGGAAGGGAGAGGAAGGGGCGTCAGGGAGAGTGTACTGGGAGAGGAAGGGGCGGGTGTACTGGGAGGAGGGTCACCTACACATGAGGTAGGAGGAGGGAGGATTAGCGTGGGAGCTACAGGCAGGCAAGGTGTAAAACAAGAGCCCGGGTAAACTGGTGTTATTATGCACTGTTGGTTGATGAGGCAGCCTCCACAATGGCCGCCACACCACCCATTAATGGGGAGATGGAGCACGGCTAGCAGGACGGAGGGAGAGAGAGAGAGGATGGAGTGAGGAATAGAGGGAGAGAGAGAGAGAGGGAGAGAGAGAGAATGGCGAGTGCAGGTAGAGCCACCCAGAGAAGGGCTATCAGGCCCCACGGGTGTAAGACAACACGTGGGATTAGTGAGCATTAACTACCCAAACTCGTCTGGTGATTCTCAATATCCCACGATATTCAGTTTTCCTGTATTTGGTCTCTAATGGGGAGGGGAGGGGGGGTATTAGGCAGCTCCTCTCCTCCTGTGAGGGGTCAGCTCCTCTCCTCCTGTGAGGGCTCAACCCCACTCCTCCTGTGAGGGGTCAGCCCCACTCCTCCTGTGAGGGGTCAGCCCCACTCCTCCTGTGAGGGGTCAGCCCCACTCCTCCTTTGAGGGGTCAGCCCCACTCCTCCTGTGAGGGGTCAGCCCCACTCCTCCTGTGAGGGGTCAGCCCCACTCCTCCTGTGAGGGGTCAGCCCCACTCCTCCTTTGAGGGGTCAGCCCCACTCCTCCTGTGAGGGGTCAGCCCCACTCCTCCTGTGAGGGGTCAGCCCCACTCCTCCTGTGAGGGGTCAGCCCCACTCCTCCTGTGAGGGGTCAGCCCCACTCCTCCTGTGAGGGGTCAGCCCCACTCCTGTGAGGGGTCAGCCCCACTCCTCCTGTGAGGGGTCAGCCCCACTCCTCCTGTGAGGGGTCAGCCCCACTCCTCCTGTGAGGGGTCAGCCCCACTCCTCCTGTGAGGGGTCAGCCCCACTCCTCCTGTGAGGGGTCAGCCCCACTCCTCCTGTGAGGGGTCAGCCCCACTCCTCCTGTGAGGGGTCAGCCCCACTCCTCCTGTGAGGGGTCAGCCCCACTCCTCCTGTGAGGGGTCAGCCCCACTCCTCCTGTGAGGGGTCAGCCCCACTCCTCCTGTGAGGGGTCAGCCCCACTCCTCCTGTGAGGGGTCAGCCCCACTCCTCCTGTGAGGGGTCAGCCCCACTCCTCCTGTGAGGGGATCAGCCCCACTCCTCCTGTGAGGGGTCAGCCCCACTCCTCCTGTGAGGGGTCAGCCCCACTCCTCCTGTGAGGGGTCAGCCCCACTCCTCCTGTGAGGGGTCAGCCCCACTCCTCCTGTGAGGGGTCAGCCCCACTCCTCCTGTGAGGGGGTCAGCCCCACTCCTCCTGTGGACCCTTTTAAAAGATAATTCCATTTCAAATAAAAGCATACAAAAGTCTTTACCAACCTTCAAAGAATTCAAACTTAAAACTTTCATACAAAGAGAATGTTTTAATCATTGAACCAATTTCTTCCATCTGAAAATTATATCTTATTCCGTATATTAAAAGCATCCCACGAAGACCTAAATGTAGGAGAATATATTAAAACATGTCATAAATTGGAGGTGGCCTCGTATCTCCCCAACTACCTCATAGTCTAGGTGTCAAAACTCATAAGTATTAAGACATAAAACACTATTGGTGGATGTTAGAGGAAATCAATCATGTCTAATTTAGGTTCGCGTCACCACTTGGGAAGTTAGTGTTCAACTTTGTCATGGTTTGACTGTTAATGCTGGTAATATGAAGGTGCATTGTAGTGTGTGTGTGTGTGTGTGTGTGTGTGTGTGTGTGTGTGTGTGTGTGTGTGTGTGTGTGTGTGTGTGTGTGTGTGTGTGTGTGTGTGTAGTGTGTGTGTGTGTGTGTGTGTATGTGCGTGTGTGTGTGTGTGTGTGTACTCACCTATATGTACTCACCTATATGTGCTTGCAGGATCGAGCATTGACTCTTGGATCCCGCCTTTCGAGCATCGGTTGTTTACAGCAATGACTCCTGTCCCATTTCCCTATCATACCTGGTTTTAAAATTATGAATAGTATTTGCTTCCACAACCTGTTCCTGAAGTGCATTCCATTTCCCCACTACTCTCACGCTAAAAGAAAACTTCCTTACATCTCTGTGACTCATCTGAGTTTCAAGCTTCCATCCATGTCCTCTCGTTCTGTTACTATTCCGTGTGAACATTTCGTCTATGTCCACTCTGTCAATTCCTCTGAGTATCTTATACGTTCCTATCATGTCCCCCCTCTCCCTTCTTCTTTCTAGTGTCGTAAGGCACAGTTCCCTCAGGCGCTCTTCATACCCCATCCCTCGTAGCTCTGGGACGAGTCTCGTTGCAAACCTCTGAACCTTTTCCAGTTTCATTATATGCTTCTTCAGATGGGGACTCCATGATGAGGCGGCATACTCTAAGACTGGCCTTACGTAGGCAGTGTAAAGCGCCCTAAATGCCTCCTTACTTAGGTTTCTGAATGATGTTCTAACTTTTGCCAGTGTAGAGTACGCTGCTGTCGTTATCCTATTAATATGTGCCTCAGGAGATAGATTAGGTGTTACGTCCACCCCCAGGTCTCTTTCACGCGTCGTTACAGGTAGGCTGTTCCCCTTCACTGTGTACTGTCCCTTTGGTCTCCTATCTCCTAGTCCCATTTCCATAACTTTACATTTGCTCGTGTTGAATTCTAGTAGCCATTTCTCTGACCATCTCTGCAATCTGTTCAGGTCCTCTTGGAGGATCCTGCAATCCTCATCTGTCACAACTCTTCTCATCAACTTTGCATCATCCGCAAACATCGACATGTAGGACTCTACGCCTGTAAACATGTCGTTAACATACACAAGAAATAGAATTGGTCCCAGCACCGATCCTTGTGGTACTCCACTTGTTACTGTTCGCCAGTCCGACTTCTCGCCCCTTACCGTAACTCTTTGGCTCCTTCCTGTTAGGTAGTTCCTTATCCATTCTAGGACCTTTCCCCCCACCCCCGCCTGCCTCTCGAGCTTGAACAGCAGTCTCATGTGCGGTACTGTATCAAAGGCTTTTTGGCAGTCCAGAAATATGCAGTCTGCCCAACCATCTCTGTCCTGTCTTATCCTCGTTATTTTATCATAGAATTCCAGAAGGTTTGTTAGGCACGATTTCCCTGTCCAGAACCCATGTTGATGTTTGTTCACAAACCTAATGTTCTCCAGGTGTGCAACCAGTCGTAGCCTAATTATTCTTTCCAGTATTTTACAGGGGATGCTTGTCAGTGATACAGGTCTGTAGTTAAGTGCCTCCTCCCTATCTCCTTTCTTGAAGATCGGCACGACATTTGCCTTCTTCCAGCAACTGGGCAATTCTCCTGACATAAGTGACTCATTAAAGATCATTGCCAGAGGCACGCTGAGGGCCTGTGCTGCTTCTTTTAGTATCCACGGTGATACTTTGTCTGGTCCAACTGCTTTAGTTGCATCTAGAGTTGTCAACTGTTTCATTACCTCCTCTGCTGTCACCTCTATATCTGATAGTCTTTCATCTAGGGTGTGTGTGTGTGTGTGTGTGTGTGTGTGTGTGTGTGTGTGTGTGTGTGTGTGTGTGTGTGTGTGTGTGAGAGAGAGAGAGAGAGAAATACGGGACGTAGTACCAAGCCAAAGACTGACACGTACACAGTTATCCTCTGCCTCATTAATACCTTCTCCTTTCTAGCAATACTTCAATAATTTCAATAAATGACATAATGAATGAAACATTTCCCCAAACAAAAACAAACCCCAGTCATACAAATGTCAACAGACCCCCAAAACTGAAGCCCAGAATCCCCCAGATATCACCACAAAACACCCAGCTGCATTCCAAACTTTCCTGGATACGCGGCGAGTCCATCCACACACACACAAAAAAGTAGATGAAGAAACTAGAGGAATAAGCGAGATGAGATTGGAAGCTGTGGTGATCGCTGGGGATCCCTTATTACCTTCTCCGAGCATCAGATTTCTTGTTCCAGTGACTCTGGATCCTTTGGGTTTAGGGTTCAGGGCTCCCGAGTCCCCCGCCGCAAGAGTCCATTGCACACCCGCGTGTGAGAAGCCCTTTTTCCACCCCTAGGATTATGACCGAAATTACGAGAAAGTGGTAAAAATTGGACATAAACAAGCCGATAGCCAGAAAAAGGGCCCAGGTGCCATAAATTAGATGACCATCAAAATTGGCCTTTTGCTCCGTAATGTTCCTGGCCAGAGAGGTGATATTAGTGGCGTCGGTGGGCGACTGTGGCCGCTCCAAGGCCTTGCCCTGGTTATGATAAAGCAGATGGCCCCGCAGGCCCAACCAACATTATCATTACAGCCAATTTGGACGCAGCGGCCAGCCATATTTGAGAAAACTGGAAGCTAAGTGGACCGCCGCCCACATTTACTCCTCTCAAGCAGTCTAATGAAGAGCCCAAAAAGTGCCTTTGTACTTTACCCAAATGCGCCTAGACTCTCGATCACAGCGCCTGGGCCTCCCTAGATGGCTGCCCCGGAGAGAGAGAGAAGTATGTAAATACCATTAAGGAGATCATATAGATTAATACCTGTGCCCTAACACCGCTACTTGAAACATCACACATGAGTAATGATCACAAATTATAGGGATTATTCCCAGATACTTTTATCAAAAAATCTCAACAAAAAGCGGATCTTGGAATTTTTCGGTCTTGGAACTAACTTGGGATCTGATAAGCCAAGGATTTCTGGGAAAATGTGTGCAGTTGGATAAAGAAAATATGGGCAGACAGGCCCTACATGACGACGATGGTGGTGATATTAGTGCACTAATGTGCAGGCCTGAGCACTGTGCACTGCTCACGCGGCCTGGCACAAGACAGGGAGATCCCTGCAAGCTGATCCTATGGTTGTGCCAAGGGCTGTAAACCTGTAAACCGCTCTCTAGAGAGAGAGCGGTTTACACTCTTACAGAGAGAGCGGTAAACCACTCTCCCTCTAGAGAGAGAGCGGTAAACCACTCTCCATCGAGAGAGAGAGAGAGAGAGAGAGAGAGAGAGAGAGAGAGAGAGAGAGAGAGAGAGAGAGAGAGAGAGAGAGAGAGAGAGAGAGAGAGAGAGAGAGAGAGAGAGAGAGAGAGAGAGACAGAGAGATGTAAATAAAATAAGTCAATGATATCACTAATATATTCAGTGGTATAATCTACATATTCAGTGATGTAACCAACATGTTCAGTGGTCTAACCAAAATAGCTATATATATATATCCAGTGACATAACCAACATATGTTGAGAGGTTTAACCAACACATGCTGAGTGGTCTAACCCAAATATTCATGATGGTTTAGCCATAATATTTAGTGGTCTAATCAACATATTCAGTGCTTTAGCCAAGGTATTCAGTTTTCTAATCAACATAGCCTGAGTGGTCTAACCAAAAGGTTGATTTAGTTAAACTAGCCAACATAATCAGAGAGGTCTAACAACACATTAAGAATAGTCAAATCAACATATTCAGTGGTCTAACCAGCATATTTATTTTGTCTAACCAACATAATCAGTGGTATAACCAACATATTTAGTGGTCTAACCAACTTATTTAGTGGTCTAACCAACATATTTAGTGGTATATCCAACTTCAGTTGTCTAACAAAATGAGTGGTCTAACCAACATATTTAGTGGTATATTCAACTTCAGTTGTCTAACAAAATGAGTGGTCTAACCAACATATTCAGGGCAGCATACCCAAAATACTGAGAAGTCTAACATATTCATCAAGGTCTAAGCAATATATTCAGTGGTCTAACCAAAATAGTGTACTCGTTGACTACGCCCCGGCACCACACCAGCTGTCTTGATCTGCCACTCCGTCAAAAATCCAACCTTCTAACCAAACTATAAACGTATGAACCTAAAGAACTCCCCTTTAACGGCCAGACTAACATGGGAGTTAGTCTGGCAGGAGAGGGGGGGCCGAAGAGCTAAAGCTCGACCGTGTAGGCATAAATAGGCGAGTACACCAGTAGACACATGTACGCACACTCACGCTCACGGCGCTCATACGCACATGACAGCAAAGTTCACTAGGGCTTGATGTAGTCAATGTCGCCCCCTCCCCTCATCCCCCCCCCCTCCGTGGGAGATGAGGTGGTGAATGAGGCATTTATCAGTGCCTCAAGCACGTTCGTATCCCTCCCCCACCTCTCTCCCTCACACCATAGCCTCACCTCCTCCCTCATTTGGTCTCAAGGTGAGCTTCAAGAGGTCAATATTTAATTTCAAAGTGGCATGAATTCAAGAGGGGAGAGAGAGGGAGAATGAGGGAGAGAGGGGATAGAGGGAGGGAGGATGAGGGAGAGAGTGAAGGAGGGAGTGACAGAGGGGAAAACACCTTACCTCAATAACTGTTTCCCACTACAGTTTACCTTTCGCAATGTTAGCTTCCGTTAAATGTGTTAATTAATAGCTCAGGGTCGGAGGGAAGTGACCTTGCATCCACCGTGAGAAGAAGGGAGAACTTTAGCCATTAATATACCTCCATGACAGAAGCAAACTAAGGATACTCGATTAAAAATTATAAATTATAAATTATCGGATTCGATACTGATGATGCGTATTGCAAATATTGGTCGAGCAAATGTTGTGTAGATTGCTTTCAAAGAATCCTGATTCAGATTCCTAAAGATATTCTTATATCTGCCAGCGTCCCAGATACTGCCGATGTTATCCTGTTTATGTGTCCTATACGTTTTATCCTAGTTTATCCTGTTCTACGCTAGCCTTTTTCCAGACATCTGGGAGAAATGTCTTAAGAGGTTTTATTAAAAATTGTATACAATGGGAGACTTCTGCAGCCTTCCTCAGCAGCCATGGTGAGGTTAGGTCTGACGTCCCATTGATTTTGTCATGTCTAGTTCTCCCAGGATGTTTTTCACCTCTTCCATCGTGACTTCAATGTCATCCAGCATTTCTTCCAGCCTTTCATCTTGCAACCTTCGTCTCGACGCTGGTTCTAACGTAAAGACCTATCTGTGAGCGCTCCCCCTTGTATCCTTAATCTGTGTACGTGGTCTCTCAATGCCCCTTTCTCCTTGTCTGACTATCTTGAGGTTATCTTGAGATGATTTCGGGGCTTTAGTGTCCCCGCGGCCCGGTCCTCGACCAGGCCTCCACCCCCAGGAAGCAGCCCGTGACAGCTGACTAACACCCAGGTACCTATTTTACTGCTAGGTAACAGGGGCGTAGGGTGAAAGAAACTCTGCCCATTGTTTCTCGCCGGCGCCCGGGATCGAACCCGGGACCACAGGATCACAAGTCCAGTGTCCGCTCGGCTCCCTAAATAAAAGAGCTTTGGTTGTTCCTTAACGTTTACAGCCATGTTATTTTTAAATTGCCTCTCAGCTTCTCTCCTAATTCGGGTGTATTCATTCCTTGTTCATTTTAGTGCCTCTCTATTGTTCTCTGTACCTTATCCAAATTTTGCGTTTCTCCTTTCTTTAGCTTCCCTGCATCGTTGTGTGTGTGTATGTACATGGATACATGCATATGTATGTATGTATGTATGTATGTATGTATGTATGTATGTATGTATGTATGTATGTATGTATGTATGTATGTATGTATGTATGCATGTATGTATGTATGTATGCATGCATGCATGTATGTATGTATGTATGTATGTATGTATGTATGTATGTATGTATGTATGTATGTATGTATGTATGTATGTATGTATGTATGTATGTATGTCGACGTTGCAAAGGGCGGCCACTGAGCAATTGTGAGCGTAGCGGATATCGGGTCGCCAATGAGTGCCTCCTCCAGGCACTCACTGAGACAATTGTGGTGGTGCTGGTGCCATGATTAATCTCCTGCTGGATCATGGTGGAGGTGGTTGGGTGTTGGTGGTAGTTAAGGATGGTGGTTAGATAGAAGGGGGTGAGCATACCAATGGTGCAGAGGTATGACAGATTGGTAGAATACCTGGTTGATGGGGTTCTGGGAGTTCTTCTACTTCCCCAAGCCCGGCCCGAGGCCAGGCTTGACTTGTGATATCTTGGCCTTCTTACCCTTCTACGACAAGGGGAAGAAGGGGTAATAGAAGACGAAGGAATTACTTAGGGATAACACTAGACAGCTTGACCACCATACTACTGGATGGAGGCTGTGTTGGGTGTACATCTTGTAAGATTAGTGGATAACGATGCTGGATGAAGAGTGATGCTGGATGAGAAATATGATGTATTGCCTAAGTGGATGAAGTTGCTTACGGATGCTGGTCACTGCATGTGCCTATTGGCGGAGGGTAATGATTGACAGGGCCAGTGGATGAGGGGGTAATGAGGCTAAGGAGAAGCAGGATGGATGAGGAGAATGATGATTATAACAAGATGATGGATGCTGAGGTCACTCACCACAGGACCTCTGCACTCCACATCTCTTCTACATTATCCTCCTCTGCTCTACCTGCCTCTTCTCCATTCCTCTTCCCTCTCGTCTTTTCTGCACCCTTTCCCATCCCCATCGTTCGCTCTTTACCCCCCCTATCACTGCACCTTCCCTTTCCCAAATTCTCACTTCTCTACACCGTCCCCCACCCTTCTTAAGACCCTCCCCTCTCCCTCCCTTCCCTCTCCCTCCCTTCCCTCTCCCATCCTCCTCTCTTCCTCCCTACCCACTCCCTCCCTTCCCTCTCCCACCCTTCCCTCTCCCTCCCTTCCCTCTCCCTCCCTCCCCTTGCCCTGGCGGGGTTCAGATAGCTACTTACTTCCTCGTAGAAACTCCGCCTCGCTTACCTGGAAAGATGAAACACAGTGTAAATATTTACTGAAGCGAACCTTTTTTTACTTAGGGGAGAGGGGGAGAGAGAGAGAGAGAGAGAGAGAGAGAGAGAGAGAGAGAGAGAGAGAGAGAGAGAGAGAGAGAGAGAGAGAGAGAGAGAGAGAGAGAGAGAGAGAGAGAGAGAGAGAGAGAGAGAGAGAGACAGAGAGACAGACAGACACAGAGACAGAGAGCTGTAAAAGGTAGACAAATTATCGACAACATTCTGAACTAAATGATAATTTAAAATAATCAGCTATAAACACAACTAATTACGAACATAAACAACAACAAACAAGAAATTGTGCAAATAAACGAAAAAATAAATCCTGATAAACACAACCAAAAAAATAATAAAATCAATGAACAATAAACAGCAAAACATATAATCAATTCATCATTGACACTGAATACAACAAATCAATTTAATGAACAATTGCAAATTAACATTTTTCCACCGTGTTCAATGCTAACAATTCAAATATAATGTTAATGCATTACTTTCTTAAAACTTTCTTTAACTTAACTTTATTAATCTTAACTTTCTCAAAGATTCAATAAGAGCATCAAATATATTCCTCATAGTCGAAACTTCTCGATAACCACTTGATATATACAATACTCATAACCTCTCGCATGTTCAAAACCAACTCATAAATCGAGCTTTGATCGTGTGAGAGATATCTCACATGAAGATATCACATGAAGTTATCACATGAATATGTCACAAGAAGTTCTTACATGAAGATATCACATGAAGATATCACAAGAAGATATCACATGAAGATATATGAAGTTTTCACATGAAGTTCTCACTTGAAGATATCATATGAAGTTTTCACATGAAGTTCTCACATGAAGATATCACATAAGATATCACATGAAGATATCACATGAAGATATCAAAGCTCACTCATTAGATAGCTTTAGTGTCGATAAAATTTGAATGCTTTGACAAGCCCCCCCCCCAAAAAAAAAAGTTCAAAACAACCCCCTTGAACAGTCCGTTCCCTTGATCTACCACTCCGTAACAAACACCACCGTTGTGTCAGTTCAGAAACGTCAGAATAACGGTGCTTTACATTTATACCAACCCGCCGCATTTTTAACGGATTGGTTGATTCCACAGCAAATGCGACGTATTAAGTGAGAGAACAGGTTATCCTGAGAGTACAACTATCGTTCCCTTGACCAAAAGTAGATTCGAGTAGTGGTAGTAGTAGTAGTAGTAGTAGTAGTAGTAGTAGTAGTAGTAGTAGTAGTATTAATAGGCATCCATCAGTCTCAGGAGACTATGGAGTTGTATTCTACTTGTCGGTCTGGAGTGGCCTCTTCAGGGCGCAAAGCCAGAGTAGGTTAATACGGGGGGGGGGGGAGAAGCTGTTACCCATGCACCATTCTCAGATTCGAGTATAAGCTGTTACCCATGCACCATTCTCAGATTCGAGTATAAGCTGTTACCCATGCACCATTCTCAGATTCGAGTATAAGCTGTTACCCATGCACCATTCTCAAATTCGAGTAACAGAGTCTTAACACATATGGTAAACGGGTCTGAAAATGAAGATTGCTTCCCCTGAATCGGATCCCACATACTTCCAGGCTTCAAATCCTCCTTGCAGGACGAGTGACATTCTCACGACGCACTACCGACTCCTCGCTCCGTGGCTTCGAGTCCCCCGACAAGGCGCCACCACGACTCTCTTTCTTGTGGTCCACCTCCATTTCTGGATCTCTACATATGTCAGAGTTAATCATTCTTAAACAGCTCGTTGGGGAGGCGGAGCGAAGGCTTTACAAGCCGATTCAGCAAAGATATCTCAGGTGAGGAACATGTTTACTGCCTTAAGACTCCTTGAGGAGCGACTTAGGTGCGCCCAGCACCCGCCGGCACCACCTTTGTCTCCCACGTTACTACTACCAATAAACTTATACAGAATATGAGATTTCACGAAGAAACAAAACGATAATATACTGCAAAATGATCACAACACGACAAAATGATCACAACACGACAAAATGATCACAACACGACAAAATGATCACAAAATGATCACATAATACGACAAAATGATCACAAAATGATCACATAATACGACAAAATGATCACAAAATGATCACATAACACGACAAAATGATCACATAACACGACAAAATGATCATCACACGACACAATGATCATCACATAACACGACAAAATGATCACATAACACAAAATGATCACATGGCACGACAAAATGATCACACAACACGACAATTCGTGTCGTTACATCACCTTCGCTGTACAAAAATAGTGTCCAGCTGATAAAGGTACGCACTAGAGGCCGAGAAGAAGACCGTGGCTCTATAACCTAAGATACGCGTGCCAAGTCCCCCCATGATAACCACACACGCCGCTGAGAACTATTCAAAAGGACGCGTTTTTATCCGGCCACGACCGGGTAAAAACCGGACGGCTCTGCTACTTTGAGTCACGTACGGTGTTGCCTCCACCCGAGCCTAGTCTTTATTGTTTGTTTGCGGCCATCCAGGAGCAATTGGCAGGACGGTGTCTATGTTGGGACACCAGGGGACACCCACTTGGATATGTTGGGACACCAGCGGACACACCCCCTGGATATGTTGGGACACACCAGGGGACACCCACTTGGATATGTTGGGACACCCACTTGGATATGTTGGGACACCAGCGGACACACCCCTTGGATATGTTGGGACACACCAGGGGACACCCACTTGGATATGTTGGGACACCCACTTGGATATGTTGGGACACCAGCGGACACACCCCCTGGATATGTTGGGACACACCAGGGGACACCCACTTGGATACGTTGAGACACCAGCGGACACCCACTTGGATATGTTGGGACACCCACTTGGATATGTTGGGACACCAGCGGACACCCACCTGGATATGTTGGGACACCAGCGGACACCCACTTGGATATGTTGGGACACCAGCGGACACCCACTTGGATATGTTGGGACACCAGCGGACACCCACTTGGATATGTTGGGACACCAGGGGACACCCACTTGGATATGTTGGGACACCAGCGGACACACCCCCTGGATATGTTGGGACACCAGCGGACACCCACTTGGATATGTTGGGACACCAGCGGACACCCACTTGGATATGTTGGGACACCAGCGGACACCCACTTGGATATGTTGGGACACCAGGGGACACCCACTTGGATATGTTGGGACAGCAGCGGACACCCACCTGGATATGTTGGGACACCAGCGGACACCCACTTGGATATGTTGGGACACCAGTGGACACCCACCTGGATATGTTGGGACACCAGGGGAACCCGCAGCCTTTACTCATTCTCAAAAGAAAATTAAAACAGGCATTCTAGCGTCACTATTAAGATACTTACAGGAGGGTTTATGTCTTGTATCTGTCTGTCTGTCTCTGCATGTTCTATGGAGCAAAGTATCTCCGTCTGCGTGTGTGAGACGTCCCTCACCTACACCACTCCGGAGCTCTCCACGACGCAAGCAACATGCTCGTAGCCCAAAAGGCTAAGACGAGTGTCCCTTCTCAGATCGCGCCAAGTGTGGAAAAAAAGAGTTGGGTTCACAGGAGCAGTCCCAATGAATAGTGGTTATCCTGGAATCAGCACCAAGGAAGATCGGTTATCCTGGAATCAGCCCAAGGAAGATTGTTATCCTGGATGCAGTCTCAACCTATACCAAAGAATAGGTATTTTATAGAGAGATCAGGTTCTTTGGAGGCATGTGATCTGCATGTTGAACTAACAACATACGAGTGGGAATGCCACACAGAATGTCAACAGTTGAGGGCCACTGTAACTATGATTTCTGATGACGTCTAATGTATGGATCCGCTGGAAACCTTGTTGCAAGGCGACGGGTGACCCGAAGGAGAGGCAGTCGACCTCTTGGGAGCACTAACCCGAATCGGGGCGAGGAGGGCGAGGAGGGCGAGGAAGCAGTGCCCTGGCCGGCGAGGCATCAACACACAATGGCACAAAGATGAAATAAACTGTTGAGCGGGGGGCACACACTGAGACTGCTCCCGGGTGCCCAGGTCTCCCATGCCCTGCCCGTGCCCGCCTCCCGACACCTTATCCGTGGGCGTGGCTACTGGGCACAGACGTGGAGGCGTGGGCATGCTAACTACACCAAGAAGATTTCTCAATCATGCACTTAAGCAGGGCGGCCGGGCGGTGTTCGTAGTAGCGAGGGCCCGGAGCTGCCAGAGAAGACTGGTCAGGTATAAAATATTGCGACGCCCCACTGACTCCCCGATGGGCTCTATATGAAAAATTATGCCCACTGCCTCCCCCGTCCGACACATAATTAACCGGCGCTACATTACCCGGCAGGGCCATGCAACGAGCATCACGCGCCAGGTAGCCATCTTGAGGGGTTGGCTGACATACGTGCTGCCCTCTGGCGGCTCTCAATGGTAAACCACAAGTGGCCATTAGTGACAGGGACTGGCAGCCCCCACTGGCAAACTACCAATGGACATTAGTGATGCAGGGTTCTGCCAACTAGTTCTGTCGTGTGTGTGTGTGTGTGTGTGTGTGTGTGTGTGTGTGTGTGTGTGTGTGTGTGTGTGTGTGTGTGTGTGTGTGTGTGTGTGTGTGTGTGTGTGTGTGTGTGTGTGTGTGTGTGTGTGTGTGTGTGTGTGTGTGTGTGTGTGTGTGTGTGTGTGTGTGTGTGTGTGTGTGTGTGTGTGTGTACTCACCTATATGTACTCACCTATATGTGCTTGCAGGATCGAGCATTGACTCTTGGATCCCGCCTTTCTAGCTATCGGTTGTTTACAGCAATGACTCCTGGCCCATTTCCCTATCATACCTAGTTTTAAAAGTATGAATAGTATTTGTTTCCACAACCTGTTCCCCAAGTGCATTCCATTTTTCTACTACTCTCACGCTAAAAGAAAACTTCCTAACATCTCTGTGACTCATCTGAGTTTCCAGTTTCCACCCATGTCCCCTCGTTCTGTTATTATTACGTGTGAACATTTCATCTATTTCCACTTTGTCAATTCCCCTGAGTATTTTATATGTCCCTATCATATCTCCTCTCTCCCTTCTTTTCTCTAGTGTCGTAAGGTTCAGTTCCTTCAGCCGCTCTTCATATCCCATCCCTCGTAGCTCTGGGACAAGCCTCGTCGCAAACCTCTGAACCTTCTCCAGTTTCTTTATGTGTTTCTTCAGGTGGGGGCTCCATGATGGCGCGGCATACTCTAAGACGGGTCTCACGTAGGCAGTGTAAAGTGCCCTAAAAGCTGTGTGTGTGTGTGTGTGTGTGTGTGTCACTAATCAGACTCACAACGGTATTAATACGAGAAGGACAAGAAACATGATCACAGCATATAAGATTCTTAAAGGCAAAGACAAAGTGGACAGCACAAAGTGGAAAGTTTACCAAGAACCTTTGTAGGATGAGGGAGCTTCGGTGGAAACGAGAAAACTCCATTGAGAATCTTTCTAATAGGCGATCGACAACTGAAAACCTGGAGCTGAGGAGACGAAGCTTGCCCTGTAAGGACATTAGGCCTGAACACACACACACACACACACACACACACACACACACACACACACACACAGCCGGTGGACACCTTATAAAGCCATAAAGAGATTTATACCAAAAACAGACTTAGATGTAGAACTAGAACACAGATCTAACTAGATTCCACATAACCTGCGAGAAGGCCAGAGACCAAAAGACACAAAAATTGAATGAATATAGGAAGGGGCCAAACCCTCAAACATACCAGCGATACGAAGAAGCACAACACAACTACACGGCAGTGAGAAGAGAGACAGAAAGAAGTTTCTGAGAAAGAGATAGCAGACATAGTAAAGGATTTAGATGTTGAAAATGGGAAACAGATTCACGGAGAATGAGAAGGAAATGTGTGAAACATTCAACGAACAGTTCCAAAGTATGTTTGTGCGAAATGACATCTTCAGCCATCGACATATCTTCAGCTCCTCAGATAACGACAGCTTCAGGATGCTGAAAGGAACTCTTGCTGAATAATCTTTTTTGCAGTGTTGTGAAAACTGAAAACCCTTCAAAACCGTCGAGATATTGGACAAAATAAATCTCCCAGGCAAACGAGACGTCAGAACCCACAGAAGAAGGTGAAGGAGAAGAAGGAAGGAGAAGATCCTTTCCCCCGACGGTCGTCAGGATCCACGGAAGATTAACTATAATCACATCTCTCTCTCTTATATTTAACGTAATGTACCCAAAAACACATCTCCCCTTTACTCCCGCTCTCTCCTAGTCACAACACCGCCCGCCCCATGATGCTTGACGAAGGGGGAGGGGGACAGGCCTCTATTAGCGACGATGCCTCTACACCAGCAGTTGCCTGGCCTCTATTAGCGACGATGCCTCTACACCAGCACTCGGCCTCCTTCCGATTACGGGACCACAGCCCGGGGCTCCCTTCTGACGGAACTTCCACGTCACGTTCCCCAAACCGACAACTTGACCGGACCTCCAGCTGTTATCCGTCAATAATACCGGCAAGTCAACATAAATACACATTTCTCGAAGAACCGGTCAAGCTGCCGTTCGCATAGACTGGATTTGAGTAAGGGTTTAAGCCGAAATGACAGCTTGAATCAAGGGGTAAAGTTGAGTCCGAGATTGAGGTCGATTCCGAGCTTGAGTACTTCTTGAGTGACAGCTTAATCTTCAGTGGTCGTCTACGAGCACTCTTCCAGAATCTCAATATGTGACTTAAATTAAAAAAATCATTGGTTTTGGCCATAATTTGACGTTTGTCACTTCTTTAACAAAAATGTCAGCAAGATATCTGTACGAGATTGACCCAAAACAGACAATATTTCAGAATTAAATAACTAGTCGAACCACGGACAAAGACATCTCAATTCAAGGATGACGTCTTAGTGTGAGCTCCAAGAGCTTATCCTTGAAGAAACGGTAACGGGGTTGGTGCATAATGGATATAGAAATATGGGACGAAAAAGGGGATAGGCAAGTTGACTATAAAATGGGATTGGAAACATGAAAGATTGGATGATTGAATAACAATGTAGGGCTAATTTCTCTAGCTAGGGTTAGTCTGGGATAAGGCTAGGGCTTGCCTAAGCTAGGGCTTGCCTAAGTTAGGGCTAGGCAGTGCTAGGCCTAGAGTGTAAAAGGGTTAGAGAGAGCCAGGCAGCTCCCGGGATAGCCAGGGGGATGAAGACTGGGGCCGCGCCACAACAGCGTCTGACGAAGTCCATCAGTACAAGAGAGACGCAACACGCCTCAACACCCAGACGCTACTAACCCCAGCCACCATACTTCAAGTGCTTCCTTGAGGCTCCATGAACCGCCTCCGTCACCAGGAACACCAGTCATACCTGCGCCTTCGTCAGCAGTGATGCCCCACGCTTGATACAGAACCCCGTTGTACTTAAAAGGAAGAATCAAACGCTTACCAACGAGGCTGGATGATCCGGACACATCGAGGCCAGGTGGCGCGCTCCGGGGACCTAAGCCGGACCAAGGCGGACTTCTAAGCCGTCCGGAGCATGGCGGAGCATGCTCAGAGCCTTTATGCTCCCGTCATCACCCCCTCCGGCAACCGCTCCCCCCTTCCTCACCTGGCAACAGCTGCCGCAGGAGCCTGGCCCCTCTACCAGGTCGCCCGCTAGTTATCCACCCACCTAAATATAATTATATATTCCGAGTCGCTTTTAGTCTTATCTTCAAACAGCGCAGACAATGCTTGTATGCGAGTCAACGGGGGACACATGTATACAAAGACCTTTTATATATACATATATATATATACTGTATATATATATATATACATACATGTATACTGTATATATATATATGTAGATGAGGGCGAGGGTACAATGAGCAGACATGTGAAGGCAAAGGTCAATCACCTCCTTAAACGCCCCCCCACTCCCCTCCCCCCCTCCTCCAGAGGCGACGCAGCAACAGGGCCAAGCAGGGTCAAGCAGGAGCCGATAACGACCTCCAGGGGGGGGGGGAAGGGGAGGGGGTATGGGACAAAAAAACTGACCCCCAAGAGCCAGACCTCAACAACAACAAGGTCCTTCCCCTGACCTTCACTACCCTGACACACTTCTCTATAACATGTCGCCTGACTCCCTGTATGTATACCTGTGGTTTACCTCGTGGTGTACCTGTGGTTCACCTCGTGGTGTACCTGTGGTTCACCTCGAGGTGTACCTGTGGTTCACCTCTAGGTGTACCTGTGGTTCACCTCTAGGTGTACCTGTGGTTCACCTCTAGGTGTACCTGTGGTTCACCTCTAGGTGTACCTGTGGTTCACCGGTACAGCGGTTCACGCTGTGCGAGACACCTGGTGTCAGAGAGGTGGCGTTCAGCACAGGTTTGCTCTATATCTGGTGTATTCTCTATAAATAAAGAAGGTTTATTTAAAGCTGTGAGGAACATTGTTGCAGAGAAGGAATGACGAAGGCACATAGAAGCAAGATGAGCTGAGGAACGGCCAACAGAGAGAGAGGGAAGGAAAGACAAAGGGACGGGGAAAGGGATATGAAAGGGGAAGGGTGGAACAGGAGAACATTCCCTGGCGCTCTGAAGGCATCATGATTGATTATAATTTGATGCGAAGGTCAATCAACTTTTTTGCTTCTATCCTCTCATTTTTGTCCATTATCAGACGGTTTACCTGACCCAGAGTAAGTGGAAGACAGGGGATAGAGAAAGAGACAGAGTTTCCTTTTACCTCATGCCTCTGTTTACCTAACAGGAAATAGGTACCTGGAAGTTCAAGACAGTTTCTTGGGGCTGCATCCTGGGTCGGCAGCGCCCGGGGGTCGTAGTTTGAAGTGCTCGGGTTCAATTCCCAGCCGAGTCAGAAACAAATGGGCGGTTTCTTTCATCCCGATGTTCCTGTTCTCCTAGCAGTAAATAGGTACCTAGGAGTTAGACAGCTGCTACGGGCTGCTTCCTGGGGGTGTGTAACAAAAAGGAGGCCTGATTGAAGACTGGACCGCGGTGACGCTAAGCCCCGAAATCATTTCAAGATAACTGTTCACCCAGCAGTAATTGGGGCTCTGGGAGTAAAACCTATAGGAAGATCGTGTTCCAGGGAAAACTATTAGGTTTACATTAGGTTTGCAATGAGCAGGGACAAAGTTGTCAGCCTGCTAACAGGAGTCAGCAGTCGTCTGCTCCTGTACCCACCTGTGTGTAAAACTAGTAGGGTAAGGCTTACCATGAGCTATGGGAAGGGAAAGCTCTCAGCCAGCTAACAGGAGTCAGCAGTCGTCTGCTCCTGTACCCACCTGTGTGTAAAACTAGTAGGGTAAGGCTTACCATGAGCTATGGGAAGGGAAAGCTCTCAGCCAGCTAACAGGAGTCAGCAGTCGTCTGCTCCTGTACTCACCTGTGTGTAAAACTAGTAGGGTAAGGCTTACCATGAGCTATGGGAAGGGAAAGCTCTCAGCCTGCTAACAGGAGTCAGCAGTCGTCTGCTCCTGTACCCACCTGTGTGTAAAACTAGTAGGGTAAGGCTTACCATGAGCTATGGGAAGGGAAAGCTCTCAGCCTGCTAACAGGAGTCAGCAGTCGTCTGCTCCTGTACCCACCTGTGTGTTAAACTAGTAGGGTAAGGCTTACCATGAGCTATGGGAAGGGTGAGAAACAATGAGTGGAGACTGTTGGTGGAGGTGTAGCCCTCACCAGCAGTCTCCACCAGAAACAATGAGTGGTGGTGGTGGTGATGGTGATGGTGATGGTGGTGGTGGTGGTAGTGGTGGTGGTGGTGGTGGTGGTGGTGGTGGTGGTGGTGATGGTAGTGGTGGTGATGGTGGTGGTGGTGGTGGTGGTGGTGGTAGTGATGGTGGTGGTGGTGGTGGTGGTGGTGGTAGTGGTGGTGATGGTGGTGGTGGTAGTGGTGGTGATGGTGGTGGTGGTAGTGGTGGTGCTGGCAACAAAGACTACCCACACCACCAACAAGCCCAACATTTCCACGTGTAAAAACACGAGCCACACTTTAAAACACACACATATTTTCCTGTCGTGAACAAACACGGTAAAATAAATAGTGTTTATCAACTCCCTAAAAAAATATGTAAGTTCAGCAATTAACAAAAGGAGGCACGAAGAATAGGTTAGACCGTGTATAGCCAATTACAATAATACTAAATTATCACTGGCCTAACCTGTCCACTATGAAGATAGTCCGTTCTCTTTATTATCCAATCCGTAAAAAAATCCCAACCGTTTTCTCTAACCAGAAACGCACGAACATAAGCCAGCCCGTCCTCTCCACCCTTCACAACGTCACTAAACTGATGTATTAAATTGCCCGAACCTAACCTCACAACGTCACTAAACTGATGTATTAAATTGCCCGAACCTAACCTCACAACGTCACTAAACTGATGTATTAAATTGCCCGAACCTAACCTTACCGAAGACCCTTCGGTAAGGTTAGGTTCGAAGACCCATTTTCTATCCCAATAGAAAATGGGATATCACCCCAATTTTTGCGAGCCGCTGTGATTCGTTAGTACAACAGTTTTGGGTCTTAAAGGAGGGGATTTAACACCCACTTCCCTTACGGTAACAGGAGCAATGCTTGGAGTGACTCTGTGCTCACGCGGCTCAGACTCGGGTACCAGTATTACTGGGAATATATGACAGGTGCTCATGATAATGATACCCAAGTGTAAACTATGTGGTATGTTAAGGTCTCTCACCCTCACCCATTATGTTAAGGTCTCTCACCCTCACCCATTATGTTAAGGTCTCTCACCCTCACCCATTATGTTAAGGTCTCTCACCCTCACCCATTATGTTAAGGTCTCTCACCCTCGCCCATTATGTTAAGGTCCGACACCCTCACCCATTATGTTAAGGTCCGACACCCTCACCCATTATGTTAAGGTCCCACACTCTCACCCATTATGTTAAGGTCCCACACCCTCACCCATTATGTTAAGGTCCCACACCCTCACCCATTATGTTAAGGTCTCTCACCCTCACCCATTATGTTAAGGTCTCTCACCCTCACCCATTATGTTAAGGTCTCTCACCCTCACCCATTATGTTAAGGTCCCACACCCTCACCCATTATGTTAAGGTCTCTCACCCTCACCCATTATGTTAAGGTCTCACACACCTCACCCATTATGTTAAGGTCCCACACCCTCACCCATTATGTTAAGGTCTCACACCCTCACCCATTATGTTCTTCATCGTCCGTTGGTTAATGTATATAGCAACACTGAGATAAGGACTGTTCCTGAACAAGTAGCCTGGATGAGTCACAACGGAAAGGTTGATAATATTCTGGAGAGACATAAGAATTATGCACTAATTGCAGGCGATGAGTCACAATAACGTGGCTGAAGTATGTTGACCAGACCACACACTAGAAATTGAAGGGACGACGACGTTTCGGACCGTCCTGGACCATTCTCAAGTCGATTGTGACTTGAGAATGGTCCAGGACGGTCCGAAACGTCGTCGTCCCTTCAATTTCTAGTGTGTGGTCTGGTCAACAATTATGCACTAAGATTGTATAACCTTTTGTTGAACTGTCTGAATGTCTATTTGCAGCCTCTTTATTGCTATTTATGTCTATGTAGTTAGTCATAAAAGTATTTATGTTTACGCACATATTAAATGTATACAGGAAGATATGTATATCAAAAATAATGTTCGTTTATAAATATATTGACAAAATGTCAATAAGAGCATCGTGTATTAACTACCACTTCCCCCCCCCCCGTACTCCCTTGATTCCCACAACGCCTAAGAGATACATCATGGAAGTATGTGCGCGGGGCCCTGCTGTTAGGCGCAGATTAGCTTCAGTGTGGTGATTAGCAGCCAAATATGGAGCGTGAAGGGGGAGGAGCTCACGGTTGGGGGCACAGCCCAGCAAGCTCTTACCTCACGACACTCCCCCAGCAGGAGGAATACCCATCCCCAGCAGGAGGAATACCCATCCCCAGCAGGATGAATACCCATCCCCCAGCAGGAGGAATACCCGTCCCCAGCAGGAGGAATACCCATCCCCCAGCAGGAGGAATACCCATCCCCAGCAGGAGGAGTACCCATCCCCAGCAGGAGGAGTACCCATCCCCAGCAGGAGGAATACCCATCCCCAGCAGGAGGAATACCCATCCCCAGCAGGAAGAATACCCATCCCCCAGCAGGAAGAATACCCATCCCCCAGCAGGAGGAGTACCCATCCCCAGCAGGAGGAATACCCATCCCCAGCAGGAGGAATACCCATCCCCAGCAGGAAGAATACCCATCCACCAGCAGGAAGAATACCCATCCCCCAGCAGGAGGAATACCCATCCCCAGCAGGAAGAATACCCATCCCCAGCAGGAGGAATACCCATCCCCAGCAGGAAGAATACCCATCCCCCAGCAGGAAGAATACCCATCCCCCAGCAGAAGGAATACCCATCCCCCAGCAGGAAGAATACCCATCCCCCAGCAGGAGGAATACCCATCCCCCAGCAGGAGGAATACCCATCCCCAGCAGGAGGAATACCCATCCCCAGCAGGAAGTATACCCATCCCCCAGCAGGAGGAATACCCATCCTCCAGCAGGAGGAATACCCATCCCCCAGCAGGAAGAATACCCATCCCCCAGCAGGAGGAATACCCATCCCCCAGCAGGAGGAATACCCATCCCCAGCAGGAGGAATACCCATCCCCAGCAGGAAGAATACCCATCCCCCAGCAGGAGGAATACCCATCCTCCAGCAGGAGGAATACCCATCCCCAGCAGGAGGAATACCCACCCCCAGCAGGAGGAATACCCATCCCCAGCAGGAGGAATACCCATCCCCAGCAGGAGGAATACCCACCCCCAGCAGGCGGAATACCCATCCCCCAGCAGGAGGAATACCCATCCCCAGCAGGAGGAATACCCATCCCCAGCAGGAAGAATACCCATCCCCCAGCAGGAGGAATACCCATCCCCCAGCAGGAGTACCCATCCCCAGCAGGAGGAGTACCCATCCCCAGCAGGAGGAGTACCCATCCCCCAGCAGGAGGAATACCCATCCCCAGCAGGAGGAGTACCCATCCCCCAGCAGGAGGAATACCCATCCCCCAGCAGGAGGAATACCCATCCCCCAGCAGGAGTACCCATCCCTAGCCCACTCTTACCACCACAAGCACCACGTGAAGGATACCTACAGGTACTCCATACACAAGGATTGACACACTCATCATTGCACTGTAATCTTCATGACGTCATATAGAACTCCCTGTAGGTCATATATTCATTAATAACCGCTGACTGCCTCAATTGGTCAGACCATCACTATAAAGCCCACCTAGAGAGACAAATTGCTGGCTCCCCACACACACCCATCTGTGGCTCTTGCCTCAAACAGCCTCGTGTTATTCACACCTGGATATCCTAATTTATACCAAAACTAATCATAAGCTCAAGAAATGAGTCCTCATTTATTCCAGACTTGACCTGAAATAATCATTTCTTGGACGCAGGTTCGAATCCTCGTCACGGCCCATGTGGATTTGTTCATAATCATTTCTGTCTCTTATTATCCCCCGCTAACAAAATAGCCCCAGAAGTTTGGATCACACTCTCCTGCACTGTTGAAATTGCCTGAACATTGCGTGCGGGTCCCCGCACCAGGGGCTCATGTCAGGCGGGAGTATACTGTGGTTTACACCAGAGACACCCGTCATTCCCTCAGTAATTCCCGGTCAAGTTACAGAGATGATAGGCGCTTGCGGAATTTCCTGAAATGGTAGAGTTGTCGTAGGTGTTTATGGCGGCAAATTTTCCCGCGGGAAATGCCTGTGAGGTGATTGGCGAGGCGGCCGGGGAGGGCGGAGCGTTCTCATTACCCTTCCCCAATGTTTACCTGGCGAGTCGCAAGCTGCAACGCCGTGATGAATTACGTTTACATAGCTCTTAAGAGGCGGCCAACACACTAATGTACCATTATTATAAACAGACACAACTTTATTACCTGCAAATGACTCTTTGAGTTGCCTGAGTGCAGTTTGCGTTCACTGAGGCGCAAGATAGCAGACGTTGGTTGAAAACGGCGGAGGGCGGTAGAGATGGGGAGAGTAATTACATTTGCGAGGGAAGAGTGAGATCGAAACAATGGTTGGGGGGGTGGGGTGAGAGGGGGAAGAAGAGGCAGAGGAGTAAAGATGAGCAAGGTAATACTTGAGGAGAGAAGGGGTGGAAGGAGTCCCTATGTAAGGTAACATCTACACCAGCCGCCATTATCAGCGGGTATCAGGCGAGCCCAAGGAACAATGGTGTTGGCCGCTCCTACGCCACAAAAACACTTAATATCTCCCCAAAAGTGGGTGGGATGGTCCCAGACAAAGAAGCAGCGGGCGGGCGTGAGGGAGGGTAGTCACACACGCATACACATAAACACATGCACGCGCACACATACACTGTCAATTGTACATACACACACATACATTGTCAAGTGTACAGGCACACATAGACTTTCACGTGTACATACACACATACACTGCCAATTGTACATACATACACATACATTGTCAAGTGTACAGGCACACATAGACTTTCACGTGTACATACACACATACACTGCCAATTGTACATACACACACATACATTGTCAAGTGTACAGGCACACATAGACTTTCACGTGTACATACACACATACACTGCCAATTGTACATACACACATATATATCATTATATAAATACATGCCTGTATAAACTACGCACAAAAATTTGAACAAATATGATAATCATTTAGCTGAACAGCATAAGGCATTTCTCAGCTGGACCAGACCACCTCAGCACCACCTCTCAGCTGGACCAGGTCACCTCAGCACCACCTCTCAGCTGGACCAGACCACCTCAGCAGCACCTCTCAGCTGGACCAGGCCACCTCAGCACCACCTGGCAGCCTCAGCAGCACCTCTCAGCCTCAGCAGCACCTCTCAGCTAGCCTCAGGAGCAGCGGGACACTTCCCCCGGCTGCTGGGAATAATTACATCCAACATTGGAGGGAATTCTACACAAAAAAGTTCAGGTCATGTCTCACGTCGCAATTATGTAAGAGTGCTTCTCACCGCAAGTTGGCCAGCGGTTACAAGCTGCTTCATCCACACCTCCATCGCCCGAACCCCCTCACGATAACACACCTTAATGATAATTACTCATTACAATCATTACTCTTACAATTATCATTGTTGTATTAGTTTTGTCAATTCTTTGGGTATTAGTGTGTATATTTATCGATCTTATATGTAGCAAGATTGTGTGTTATTGATTGATTGCTGGTTCAGGGGGGGGGCCTGACGGCTGAGTGGACAGCGCTTCGGATTCATAGTCCTGAGGTTCGGAGGTTTGATCCCCGGTGGAGGCAGAATCAAATGGGCAGAATTTCTTTCACCTCGATGCACCTGTTCACCTAGCAGTAAATAGGTACCTGGGAGTTAGACAGCTGCTACGGGCTGCTTCCTGGGGGGGTGGGGTGTAACAAAAAGGAGGCCTGGTCGAGGACCGAGCCGCGGGGACGCTAAGCCCCGAAATCATCTCAAGATAACCTCAAGATAAGCAAGGTGACAAAATTGTTACAATTTTAGTGCTGGTTAGACTAGTTCTCGCTTGTTCCTCTCCCATGTCTTATAAAACATGTCCTTCTTTCTCATTCTACCATCCCTTTTCATCTCTCTCTCTCTCTCTCTCTCTCTCTCTCTCTCTCTCTCTCTCTCTCTCTCTCTCTCTCTCTCTCTCTCTCTCTCTCTCTCTCTCTCTCTCTCTCTCTCTCTCTCTTATTTACCTCCTCCTTCGTTCAGCCCCTCGCTCCCAATTCTTGTCTCACTCACCTATTCTTCCTTTTCCCTTTCTTACGTCATTTTTCTGTCTATTTTTTCCCTTTCTTGGTTATCTGTTTTTCCCTCTTCCCCCGCAGTCTTCCATCTCCTTCCCTACCCTGTCCACCTCTCCATCCATCCCCTACTTTACCTCTGCTTTCCTCCCTCCCTTCCCTTCAATCCCTCCTTCCCTCTCACATACTCTCCCAACCTTACCTACCTTTCCCCTCTACCCAAACCTCATAGTGCAGGCTACCATCATGTATCTAAATAATCGGTAATTTGCAATACGGACTCAAAAGAGAATTGACTTACCGCTGCGGTGAGTGTAAACATCCCACTTCAAAGGGCATATCGGCGCGCAAATGAAAACAAACACACTATTTAACAACAGTTTCCTTCGAACATTAAACAAATAATACAAATAAAAACAATGTATCAATAGCTTAAGAAAATAAGTTTTTTTGTTTTTTTCTCTTGCAAAACCACACAGCCTTTCAACCCTCGGAGCCACACGCACGAATATAAACATAGCATGTGGAGCCTTTCTGCGTTTTTTTGTTTAACCTGCCGTAAGCTGGCCAAAGAGGAAGTGTGTGTGTGTGTGTGTGTGTGTGTGTGTGTGTGTGTGTGTGTGTGTGTGTGTGTGTGTGTGTGTGTGTGTGTGTGTGTGTGTGTGTGTGTGTGTGTGTGTGTAATTACCTAAGTGTAGTTACAGGATGAGAGCTACGCTCGTGGTGTCCCATCTTCCCAGCACTCTTTCTCATATAACGCTTTGAAACTATATGTGTGTGTGTGTGTGTGTGTGTGTGTGTGTGTGTGTGTGTGTGTGTGTGTGTGTGTGTGTGTGTGTGTGTGTGTGTGTGTGTGTGTGTGTGTGTGTGTGTGTGTGTGTGTGTGTGTGTGTGTGTCCCTCCATCACAAAACCTAATCCCCCCACGAAAATAAATAATTAAAACCCCCTTTTCTTCTTTTTTATCTCTAACGAATATTTTCCTTTGCCTCGCCATAGCTAACGAAGTTCTCAGCGGCCAATTCGTACGGTCGTTAGCTGCCTCCATACACCAGAAGAAATCATTGAACTCGTTATTATTGGCTTAACAAGCGTTCGTTTGTGAGGGGCGGCGCAATTTTGCAGTAGGCATGACACCCCATTGTGGGAGTGTTGCCCAAAATGTTGAGAGGCATTGTGCGCGCGGCGCAGGGCAAACAGACGTGTTCGGGCGGGTGTCCGCGGGGAGTTGGTCTGGAACACAAACAACCGGCCCCCCCCCCCTTTCCGAACACCCCCCCCCCCCCCCACACACACACACACACACACACACACACACACACACACACACACACATACACACACACACACACACACACACACACACACACACACACACACACACACACACACACCACACACACACACATTTCCCCCTCCGCTGTTTCTTGTTTCCTCCCATCTTGTTATTCTTGTTGTTTCTCTTCGGCCTTTATTCTCCTCTTCTTTCCTCGTCTCCTTCGTCGCCATGTGATGTGTTCGCCAGGAATGAAAACCATGCTAAAAAAAAAATCTGGCAAGAACGTGATATGTCACATGGATTAAGGGCGAATTTAGTCTGCTGTAGTAGGAACTCGGGAGAGAGAAAGATCCTACTGAGAGAAAGACACAACTGAGAGGAAGATTCTACTGAGAGAAAGACACAACTGAGAGGAAGATTCTACTGAGAGAAAGATACAACTCAGAAAGATGCTATTGAGATAAAGATACTACAGAGAGAGAGAGAGAGAGAGAGAGAGAGAGAGAGAGAGAGAGAGAGAGAGAGAGAGAGAGAGAGAGAGAGAGAGAGAGAGAGAGAGAGAGAGAGAGAGATAGGAGAGCAAGGTACAGAGGGGACACCCCCCCCCCCCACACAAGACAGAAGGGGTCACGCCAGGCAACAAGGACACCCACACCAAGAAATGACTTACCGTATTTCTCGTGGGAACATTTTTTAATTAGAGGCCTAAGGGTCTAATTGACGCCTATAATGACTCCTAGGCCTAACCACTGTCTCAGCGGCCTCGCCCAATCATGCGATCGCTCGCCTCGCTGAAAACTTCCTCCTAGTAAAACAACTTACTGACGATTCCCTCCATCCAGGAATTCAGTTCTAAGTCTCGGTCCTTCTGGGAGGTTTGGCTCAAGTCTCGGTCCTTCTGGGAGGTTTGGCTCAAGTCTCGGTCCTTCTGGGAGGTTTGGCTCAAGTCTCGGTCCTTCTGGGAGGTTTGGCTCAAGTCTCGGTCCTTCTGGGAGGTTTGGCTCAAGTCTCGGTGCTTCTGGGAGGTTTGGCTCAAGTCTCGGTCCTTCTGGGAGGTTTGGCTCAAGTCTCGGTGCTTCTGGGAGGTTTGGCTCAAGTCTCGGTCCTTCTGGGATGTTTGGCTCAAGTCTCGGTGCTTCTGGGAGGTTTGGCTCAAGTCTCGGTCCTTCTGGGAGGTTTGGCTCAAGTCTCGGTCCTTCTGGGAGGTTTGGCTCAAGTCTCGGTCCTTCTGGAAGGTTTGGCTCAAGTCTCGGTCCTTCTGGGAGGTTTGGCTCAAGTCTCGGTCCTTCTGGGAGGTTTGGCTCAAGTCTCGGTGCTTCTGGGAGGTTTGGCTCAAACATATAACCTCAAGAAGGGTTATTCCTCTCCCTATGAACCCCTTTAATCACAGTGATCACACACGAACGCGATGATTTACTGAATAAATACTGAAGCAGTGCAATGGAATCGAACCTCCGTTTCCGGACCATGATATGGGTTTATGGAGTATCTCTACAAGAGGTTCATCTTGACTTACATGGAGTTAAGAAGGCATCAGTGACAATGATACTCTTTATCGCTTATAAATAACTTCCTTAATTAAGCTTGTTTGCGTGAGTTTTTTCATGAGAGGGTAAAGGCAGTTCACCTCACGGTAAGGCGATTACACAACCCGTTCTCAACTCCACGTTCATCACGGGCTCACCATAGCCGGTGCTACGTGGATACTTCGTTCTGAGTAGCTAAATCTGAAACAACATCCATGTTCAGTTACAGCCCCGTTCCTGTGCCAGGTAAGTCCACTACGGGCTCACCATAGCCAGTGCTACTTGCCCCGCTCCTGTGCCAGGTAAGTCCACTACGGGCTCACCATAGCCCGTGCTACTTGCCCCGCTCCTGTGCCAGGTAAGTCCACTACGGCTCACCATAGCCCGTGCTACTTGCCCCGCTCCTGTGCCAGGTAAGTCCACTACGGGCTCACCATAGCCCGTGCTACTTGCCCCGCTCCTGTGCCAGGTATGTCCACTACGGGCTCACCATAGCCCGTGCTACTTGCCCCGCTCCTGTGCCAGGTAAGTCCACTACGGGTTCACCATAGCCCGTGCTACTTGCCCCGCTCCTGTGCCAGGTAAGTCCACTACGGGCTCACCATAGCCCGTGCTACTTGCCCCGCTCCTGTGCCAGGTAAGTCCACTACGGGCTCACCATAGCCCGTGCTACTTGGAACTTCTTGTTCTGAGTAGCTGAATCTAAAACAACAACAACAACAGCAACTCCATGTTGGATACGCCTTTGTTCGTGTGACTGACGCGTCTTGTTGCTGTATAGTTATCAATGTTGATCTCAGCCACTCAGCAAAGTGATTTAACTTCACCCTCTCATTTCCCTCTCATCTGAACTGGAGCCATTGTCTTTATTATTGACAAATAGGTCACCCACCTCACACGCCCATTAGCCCTCAAGTGACTAATTACCTTAATGACTTCTGCCGCGTTGAGGCTACAACGAAAATTCTATTTTACACAAGAGCCACGTGGCTCACGCCGGCGCCGCGCCTGTAGCCACGATGGATGCGGGCTCACCATAGCCCGTGCTACTTGGAACTTTTTGTTCCAAGTAGTGAATCTTCAACCACAACAACAACCACGATGGACTATATAATATATTTCAGCGTGTAATCGGAAAGTTCGCCCCGGTAACGAGCCTAACGGGAAGGTTCGCCCCGGTAACAAGCCTAACGGGAAGGTTCGCCCCGGTAACGAGCCTAACCGGAAGGTTCGCCCCGGTAACGAGCCTAACCGGAAGGTTCGCCCCGGTAACGAGCCTAACCGGAAGGTTCGCCCCGGTAACGAGCCTAACTGGAAGGTTCGCCCCGGTAACGAGCCTAACCGGAAAGTTCGCCCCGGTAACGAGCCTAACCGGAAGGTTCGCCCCGGTAACGAGCCTAACCGGAAAGTTCGCCCCGGTAACGAACCTAACCGGAAGGTTCGCCCCGGTAACGGGCCTAACCGGAAGGTTCGCCCCGGTAACGGGCCTAACCGGAAGGTTCGCCCCGGTAACGGGCCTAACCGGAAGGTTCGCCCCGGTAACGGGCCTAACCGGAAGGTTCGCCCCGGTAACGAGCCTAACCGGAAGGTTCGCCCCGGTAACGAGGACTGTGTACGGGTTTACGACGCGTCGCGAAGGTACCAACGGACGAGTGTTAGCATATATGGTACTGGAGGCTGAGGCGCCGAACGAGGACCCGAGTGGGAGCGAGGCCGGACCTCAAACATGGCCTTGCCTCTTCCTTTGTACAGGAGGATGTTCCCCATTGTATTCTGGTTACGGTCGTCTCCTGTTGCTTCTGCCTGGCGGTGGTTGTGTCTGGCAGGGGGGGGGCGAGGAGAGATAGACAGAAATAGACAGAGAGACAGAAAGAGTGAGAGAGAGATAGAGAGAGAGAGAGAGAGAGAGAGAGAGAGAGAGAGAGAGAGAGAGAGAGAGAGAGAGAGAGAGAGAGAGAGAGAGAGAGAGAGAGAGAGAGAGAGAGAGAGAAATAGACAGAGTGAGTGAGAGAGAGAAATAGACAGAGTGAGTGAGAGAGAGACAGAGACTGAAACACACACACACACACACACACACACACACACACACACACACACACACACACACACACACACACATGTTCTAAACTGTTCGAATTACCACAAGAATGACTTAAGGAACACAACATTGCTTAACTTCCGGTGTTGATAAGGTCGAGCGATTTCTTTGTCGACGCGGAAATACCTGGCCTAGTTACCGGGAGCAGAGATGCTGCCTCTCTTTGCTTGTTTCCTCTCTTGCTTGTTTCCTACCTTCTCTCACTAGTTTCCTCCCTGCTCTTGCTTGTCTCCACCCTTCTCTTGCTAGTATTATTCCATCTAGAGATCCTTAAACCTTCACCTATCGGTTTGTTGGAAATATCTCCTTAATCTATATTTAATCCTAACCTACTCAATCTTTATTAAACCTTAATCTACTCATTCTTTATTAAACCCTAAACTATTTAATATCTATTAAACCCTAATCTATTTAATCTTTATTGAACTCCTAATCTACTTCATCATTATTAAACCCTAAAGTACTTAATCTATATTAAACCCTAATCTTTTTTTTAAACCTAATCTACTTAATCTATATTAATTCCTAATCTATTAATCTTCAGATTAAACCCCGACATAGAGATTTGATGTAGAAATTAAATCTATGAAGTATCTTCCCAATAGAAGTAGGAGTAGTAGATTATAAAGTAGAATAGTGACTATTATCATGACACTATCATTTGTACACACACACTAGGAACATCTATCACCTCTCCTCACCCCCCATTTATATTCCATCCCCCCCCCCTCCCAAAGAATGCCCCCCCAACAACCACTATCTGCCCCTGAACCCCCCCCCCCCCTCAATCAAACAACATCCCCCCAACCACCACCACCATTCTGACCCCCCCCCCCCCTACCTCCTACAATCAAGCATCCCCCTTATTCTGAACCCCTCCATCGACATCCCCCCCCTCCTGACCCTCCCCCCTACCCTCCACAACCAGCAATTAAACTCCACATTCTCGTAAGATCATAATTAGGGGTAAGAGTGTCGCAAGAAAAGGCTGTAATAGAGAGTCTTATATAGCGTCTCTCCGCACGACTCAAGACTTTGGGGCAAAACTTGCCTGACCTCGCCGACCTTCTCACCACCACCGCATCGAACACACATTTGCCCCCGAGAATTGCCTCGTTTTCAGCGCCCAGAGTTATGAGGGGGGGAGGGGAGAGGACGATGAGGGGGAGGGGGAGAGTGAGGGAGGGAGGGAGAGGGAGGGAGTGAGGGAGAGGGAGGGAGGGAGAGGAAGAGGGAGCGTGAGACAGCCAGCAGAGGCAGGGAGTCAACAGGTGCAGGAGACGCCGGCAGGGGTCAAAAAAGCACCACCGACAATTTACCTCAAAGTTCCCATTGTGAGGTCGCCTCCAGCGTGGCCCCGGGGCCCTCAGGGGAGGATGCTGTGCTGGGAGATGGTAGGAGAGGCAAGGTGGGGGAGATGCGTCAGGGGGAAGGGGAGGGGGGCAAGGGGAAGGGAGGAGTGAGGGAGGGAAAGAAGGAAGGGGTCAGGGAAGGAGGACCAGAGAACAAGAAGATGGAACAGAATGAATCTCCGCCAAATATACACCAATTATATTAGGATCGACAGAAATATATAATCACCTGTGGACTACCTGTTTTGACTTCTTGAGACAGGTCTTCAAGGCCACTCCAAGGTCACGGGTGCCACCCCCAGGGTCACGGGTGCCACCCCAAGGTCACGGGTGCCACCCCAGGGTCACGGGTGCCACCCCAAGGTCACGGGTGCCACCCCATCGTCACGGGTGCCACCCCATCGTCACGAGGGCCACCCCAAGATCACGGGTGCCACCCCAAGGTCACGGGTGCCACCCCAAGGTCACGGGTGCCACCCCAAGGTCACGGGTGCCACCCCAAGGTCACGGGTGCCACCCCAAGGTCACGGGTGCCACCCCAGGGTCACGGGTGCCACCCCAAGGTCACGGGTGCCACCCCATCGTCACGGGTGCCACCCCAAGGTCACGGGTGCCACCCCAAGGTCACGGGTGCCACCCCAAGGTCACGGGTGCCACCCCAAGGTCACGGGTGGCACCCCAAGGTCACGGGTGCCACCCCAAGGTCACGGGTGCCACCCCAAGGTCACGGGTGCCACCCCAAGGTCACGGGTGCCACCCCAAGGTCACGGGTGCCACCTCAAGGTCACGGGTGCCACCCCAAGGTCACGGGTGCCACCCCAAGGTCACGGGTCTGTGAACTACCTGTAGACTATTTCCAGGGTTCTATCACAACTTTTATCACATTAAAAATAATAAAGCCATGCAATGGGATTGAACTCGCGTCTCTCGGACTTGAATCCAGTCACATAAAAGGCCTTTGTGGAAGAACCTGTGGAGTTCCCTTTGAATTTGAATTAGTATTTTCTTCTAACTCCTCCCTCCCCCCCCTCATAAAAAAGGTGGGTTCTCGGAAGGAATAAGGGACAGTAAATAGAAAATCCCCAGGATGAAGAGATTGAGAGAATGTTTGTGTGTTCTCACCTAGTTGTCGTTGTGGGGGTTGAGTGTCGGCTCTTTGGTCCCGGCTCTCACCCGTCTGATGTGTGTGTGTGTGTGTGTGTGTGTGTGTATTCACCTAGTTGTGCTTGCGGGGGTTGAGCTCTGCTCTTTCGACCCGACTCTCAACCGTCTGGTGTGTGTGTGTGTGTGTGTGTGTGTGTGTGTGTGTGTGTGTGTGTGTGTGTGTGTGTGTGTGTGCAGAGAGCATGTGCGAGGTTCCGGGAGCAGCCAGCAACAGCAGCACACAGCAGCCACTGTCACACCCAGCACCCAGGAGCGTACCCAGCACCGCTGGGAATCACACTTACAGATTCTGGCCCCAAGGCGTCGACTGAATGAATCAGGAACATTCACTTACTTATATTTGAAATTACTTCATCATAAACAAACTCAAGTTTTGCGAATCAACAAACTTGTAACTTAATCTAACTTACGTCTCAGCCAGCAGTCTTGGCACATGAATCTTAAGACATCTTAGAACACAAACATCTTAAGATACGATAGAAAACAGACATCTTTAGGCATGTTAATACAAACATTTTAAGACGTTAAAATATGAAGATTTCAAGACATGTTAAGAAGCAGTTGCCTGTGTCCCACACCAGCAGATGATGGGTTGGAAACCTGCCAGCCAAGGTGCCATAACCTGCTGTTAATGGAGTACGGGGTTACTAGTTAAGGGGCGGTGGGAAGCAGGGCCAAGGAGGTGGAAAGGAAGGGAGAGGTAGCGAGTAAGGATGAGAGAGTGGGGGAATATATGATGGGAGGTGTGAGAGAGAGAGAGAGAGAGAGAGAGAGAGAGAGAGAGAGAGAGAGAGAGAGAGAGAGAGAGAGAGAGAGAGAGAGAGAGAGAGAGAGAGAGAGAGAGAGAGAGAGGTGCAGTGAAGCAGGGACAGGGCACGTAGATGGAGATGGGAACGTGGAGAGGGAAGAGGTGGAAGGCAAGGGGAAGTGATCAGGTAGAAAGAGGGGAGTGGTGGAAGTCATGGAGAGTGAGAGAGAGTGAAGGGAGAGCCAGAGAGTGAAGGGGTCAGATAGTGAGAGGTAGGGGGTACAACAGCAAGGAGAGGAGGACATTCCCTTGGGGTCCAGACAAGAACGTCGTGGGGGTTGCAAGGAGGGGGGGAGGGTGCAAGGAAGGGGGGGGGGGTGATAAAGGAGGGGAAAGAGGGGTGTGGGGGGGGGGGGTGGAGGCCGTGTGATGAACCAGCTCACAATGAAACCCACAAGGTCCGCCCTCACGCCCACTCCGCCCTGGGACCACAACACGCCCACCTCCCTGTCATCTGCGGGCGGACCCATGCCCTAGAGTAGCCCCCCCCCCCTCCCAGGGGGACCCAGCTAGCGTAGCTGAGAAGGGAGAGGGAGGGAGGGTTAAAGAGGGAGAGGCAGAAGAGAAGGGAAAGGAACTATAAGAAGCGTCAAACCATCGCGAAGAGAGAGAGAGAGAGAGAGAGAGAGAGAGAGAGAGAGAGAGAGAGAGAGAGAGAGAGAGAGAGAGAGAGAGAGAGAGAGAGAGAGAGAGAGAGTGAGAGAGAGAGAGAGTGAGAGTGAGAGTGAGAGAGAGAGAGAGAGAGAGTGAGAGAGTGAGAGAGAGAGAGAGAGAGAGAGAGAGAGAGAGAGAGAGAGAGAGAGAGAGAGAGAGAGAGAGAGAGAGAGAGAGAGAGAGAGAGAGAGAGAGGGGGGGGGGGGGGTTGAGGGGGTTTGAGGCACGTGTTAATACCCACCTGTCGTGGTGTCGCTCCGTCAACCAGAGTCAGACAAGGACGCAGTGTTGCTGTGTTTATGGCGGCTGCAACCCCCCCCCCTTCCACCACCCCCCTCTCCCCCCCCCCCTACCCCCACCCTCTCCTCCCCCCACCCTCACTAAGTGCCTTCTCTGCCACTCCACTAAGCCCATACTAATACTAATAATAATACTAATAACAATAATTTATAATCCAAAAATATAATAATTGATGATAAAAATAATGACAAAAGCACAGGCCAAACAGTTCATAATAATAGTCAGATAACAAGAGCCACAAGGGAGACCAGGAGCTAGAGCTTGGAGCGCCTGGCACTGTGCATATAGGGGGGGCCGGCGGTGAGGGTGATCCATCCAACTGTGAGAGGTAGCGGCGCGCCTACTACTTACCAGGAAGCCAGTCGGCTGCTCAGTAAACACACGGCCATAAAGCAGCCGCCATTAATTAGCTAACTACCCCTGTGGGATCATAAATTGGTCATCAGAATCAATCCCGACGCGGGGGGGGGGGGCGCTGGGAAGGGACGTGTTGATCGTAAATAGAAAGTAACCCTACTAGAGAGCGGCCAGGGGGGAGGGCGGGGGGCGGCGCTCCTGAAGGTGGTGGCAGGACCTCCCCCAAAACCCCACCACCAACATGTCAGAAATAAACGATTTAGGAGCTGCCACTCGCCCTCGGGGATGCTCAAACGTAGGGATTATTGCGGGTTAAGCGTGGCTGGTAGGACAGTAAATATCGGAGGGGAGTGGACAGGGCGGCGGCGAGGGCTTACACCGGGAGAGCATTACCAACATATCATTGGTGGCTTGGTAAGTAATGACAGAGATCCCGCGCTGAGTTACGGTCGCCCGCCGCGTAACTCACCTATCCTGGTTGGCGGAGGTCAGCCACCTGCCGCCGCTCCACCTGTTAAGCCGCGTATATCCCGCCACCCAACCTGCCTGTCCACCTACTTCCAGCAGTTGCTTAGCAAGGTCCTCACCTCACCCCTGGCATGCTTAACGCGCTCCACACATTACCTAGCAATAAGAGGTCACTGGAGTGTTTCAAGCGTAGGCTACACATATAAGTCTGGGTGGATATAAATAGAAGCACATTTGATGGTGCTACATAGCCTTCCCGGTATGGTGCCTTCTTTTGATAATTACTTACTTACTATCTCCCGTTTTTAAATATAAATGTAAATTTTACCCCGAGGGGCGAGTTTATTGGGCAGCGTCACTCATCCTGTGAGTGGACACACCGCCATAGTGACAGTATTGGGCAGCACCACTCATCCTGTGAGTGGACACACCGCCAAAGTGACAGTATTGGGCAGCGCCACTCATCCTGTGAGTGGACACACCGCCATAGTGACAGTATTGGGCAGCGCCACCCATCCTGTAAGTGGACACACCGCCATAGTGAGAGTATTGGGCAGCGCCACTCATCTCGTGAGTGGACACACCGCCATAGTGACAGTATTGGGCAGCGTCACTCATCCTGTGAGTGGACACACCGCCATAGTGACAGTATTGGGCAGCGCCACTCATCCTGTGAGTGGACACACCGCCATAGTGACAGTATTGGGCAGCGTCACTCATCCTGTGAGTGGACACACCGCAATAGTGACAGTATTGGGCAGCGCCACTCATCCTGTGAGTGGACACACCGCCATAGTGACAGTATTGGGCAGCGTCACTCATCCTATGAGTGGACACACCGCCATAGTGACAGTATTGGGCAGCGTCACTCATCCTGTGAGTGGACACACCGCCATAGTGACAGTATCGGGCAGCGCCACTCATCCTGTGAGTGGACACACCACCATAGTGACAGTATTGGGCAGCGTCACTCATCCTGTGAATGGAAACACCGCCATAGTGACAGTATTGGGCAGCGTCACTCATCCTGTGAGGACACACCGCCATAGTGACAGTATTGGGCAGCGTCACTCATCCTGTGAGTGGACACACCGCCATAGTGACAGTATTCGGCAGCGTCACTCATCCTGTGAGTGGACACACCGCCATAGTGACAGTATTGGGCAGCGCCACCCATCCTGTGAGTGGACACACCGCCATAGTGACAGTATTGGGCAGCGCCACCCATCCTGTGAGTGGGCACACCGCCATAGTGACAGTATTGGGCAGCGCCACTCATCCTGTGAGTGGTCACACCGCCATAGTGACAGTATTGGGCAGCGCCACTCATCCTGTGAGTGGACACACCGCCATAGTGACAGTATTGGGCAGCTCCACTCATCCTGTGAGTGGACACACCGCCATAGTGACAGTATTGGGCAGCGCCACTCATCCTGTGAGTGGACACACCGCCATAGTCACAGTATTGGGCAGCGCCACTCATCCTGTGAGTGGACACACCGCCATAGTGACAGTATTGGGCAGCGCCACTCATCCTGTGAGTGGACACACCGCCATAGTGACAGTATTGGGCAGCGCCACTCATCCTGTGAGTGGACACACCGCCATAGTGACAGTATTGGACAGCGTCACTCATCCTGTGAGTGGACACACCGCCATAGTGACAGTATTGGGCAGCGTCACTCATCCTGTGAGTGGACACACCGCCATAGTGACAGTATTGGGCAGCGTCACTCATCCTGTGAGTGGACACACCGCCATAGTGACAGTATTGGGCAGCGTCACTCATCCTGTGAGTGGACACACCGCCATAGTGACAGTATTGGGCAGCGTCACTCATCCTGTGAGTGGACACACCGCCATAGTGACAGTATTGGGCAGCGTCACTCATCCTGTGAGTGGACACACCGCCATAGTGACAGTATTGGGCAGCGTCACTCATCCTGTGAGTGGACACACCGCCATAGTGACAGTATTGGGCAGCGTCACTCATCCTGTGAGTGGACACACCGCCATAGTGACAGTATTGGGCAGCGTCACTCATCCTGTGAGTGGACACACCGCCATAGTGACAGTATTGGGCAGCGTCACTCATCCTGTGAGTGGACACACCGCCATAGTGACAGTATTGGGCAGCGCCACTCATCCTGTGAGTGGACACACCGCCATAGTGACAGTATTGGGCAGCGTCACTCATCCTGTGAGTGGACACACCGCCATAGTGACAGTATTGGGCAGCGTCACTCATCCTGTGAGTGGACACACCGCCATAGTGACAGTATTGGGCAGCGTCACTCATCCTGTGAGTGGACACACCGCCATAGTGACAGTATTGGGCAGCGGCACTCATCCTGTGAGTGGACACACCGCCATAGTGACAGTATTGGGCAGCGCCACTCATCCTGTGAGTGGACACACCGCCATAGTGACAGTATTGGGCAGCGCCACTCATCCTGTGAGTGGACACACCGCCATAGTGACAGTATTGGGCAGCGCCACTCATCCTGTGAGTGGACACACCGCCATAGTGACAGTATTGGGCAGCGCCACTCATCCTGTGAGTGGACACACCACCATAGTGACAGTATTGGACAGCGTCACTCATCCTGTGAGTGGACACACCGCCATAGTGACAGTATTGGGCAGCGCCACTCATCCTGTGAGTGGACACACCACCATAGCAGCATGTTCAACACTCCCCAATAGGAAGAAAACCCGCTGGGTTGTTCATCCTGTCACTTGTTTTGTTATGTTCTCAATAAGACGATGAGTTAGCACCGATGAGGGTCCGGATGACACAGCATCCCGTTGATTCATCTGCCACAACGTACAAAATACAACGCTCTAACCTAACCAGAAACGTACGCACCCAAGCAACCCACCTAACCTGACCTAATGTGTCCGTTTGGGAACCATAACGTCCAAAATGAGACGCATTAGCTGGGAGGACAGGTACTGGACCGGTCGCCATGGCAATTTGCTCAACGCTGGGTGAGTTATGTAATGTATTTAGAGTACACACTGAAATAAATAAATAAATATATATATATATATATATATATATATATATATATATATATATATATATATATATATATATATATATATATATATATATATACACACACACACACACACACACACACACACACACACACACACACACACACACACACACACACACACACACATACACACACACACACCTGGTTGATGGGGTTCTGGGAGTTCTTCTACTCCCCAAGCTCGGCCCGAGGCCAGGCTTGACTTGTGAGAGCTTGGTCCAACAGGCTGTTGCTGGAGCGGCCCGCAGGCCCACATACCCACCTGTTTTTATTGAGTGATTTTTGTGCTGAATTTTTTTCTTTTTTCTTGTTATATTTCCAGTCAAAATTTTATATAAAATTTTAGTTATAGAAATTTTTTTGAAGTTAAAAAAAATATTAACATTTATTTATTATTTCATGGGAGAAAATAAGTGAAAAGTATTAAGGTTATTTACAGAATTAACAACTTACAACTTACAGATGTTGTTATTAAAGGCACCTGGGGATTGTAATCTGCATTTTTTGCCATGGTTGGCCGAGCGGACAGCACGCTGGACTTGTGATCCTGTGGTCCTGGGTTCGATCCCAGGCGCCGGCGAGAAACAATGGGCAGAGTTTCTTTCACCCTATGCCCCTGTTAGCTAGCAGTAAAATAGGTACCTGGGTGTTAGTCAGCTGTCACGGGGTGCTTCCTGGGGGTGGAGGCCTGGTCGAGGACCGGGCCGCGGGGACACTAAAAGCCCCGAAATCATCTCAAGATAACCTCAAGATGGTATTGTCTGAATGGGTTGTCATCGTCATCCTACAATCAGGTATACAGCCTCTCTCACGGCAGTGTGGGAGCCAGGGCACTGTAACACCGCTCTATTGTAACACCGCCCTAAATTGCACCACTATAATGGAACACCACTATAATGGAACACTACTTATCCTGAGTAACACTTCCTCATCGGTTGCACTTTATAACACTGTTATGAGCTGACATATGATGGTTACACCGGAACCAAAGGTACACTGCCAATAAGGAAATGCTAACACAGGATTAAATACGCTGCCACCATCTGCCTTTGACCATTGAGACTATATCAAGCAACGAAGCAAGAAACATTGCTTGACTAGGAGAGTACTTTCTATGACTGTCATTAATTATGAAAACGGTTGTCAGCCACTATATCCAAAAGGCTAAGAGGATTCAACAATTGACACAGGCGGGAAATTTCACGTAAGTTTATTGAGACCAAAATTATGTCAATCACCAATTATAAATCCTACGCTAACACTGGCAAAAAGTTAAGAAATTTGGACATGGAACAAAAACTCAGAGATCACACACATTACCTTAAGACCTCTGTCTCTCCCTGGCTGAGATGTTCTTCACAGCCCCGCTCTCGATCCCGGTGTCCCGCACTCTCCGTTCCCTAAGTCCCTAAAGGACCTTTATATACAACCCCCACAGGGGGAGGGGGAGATCTGCTGTTGCTACCCACCAAGAGTGTACAAACACTCAAGAAATATTTCAAAAAGCTTGTTTGACATTCACCATACACTCTTCAAGAGAGGAGTTATTAATTACATGTGACTGACCTCTGACCTGGTCAAAAAGGGGGGGATCCAGGGATGTTTACACATAAGAATCTGGAGTCTAATTTCCTTGCATGAAATATTACATACTTGAAACTATGCTGACTAAGACTAACCCAGGAATTTTTTTAATATACAAGATGAACCGGAGGTCATCTGGGCTGACCTCTTGAAGAATTAAGGCTTCCCTGGGTGTGAACTCTAAATGGGGGGGGGGGGAGGTCCTGGGTGTTACAGCACCTCACAGTGAACACTGAGGTAGTGAACGGTGTCTACGACAACGGTGTCTACGACAACGGTGTCTACGACAACGGTGTCTACGACAACGATGTCTACGAGAGTGTGGGAGCCAGGCGACGTAGAGGCAAAGTCATGGTGTGTGTAATACAGATTTCTCTGCTTCCTCTCTGACAGGAAGAGAAAGGTAGTGGTTTGAGATGCCCTCATCTTCCCTTCCCACAGCATCCGTAGCTGCCTCCTCCCACACCATCCTCCCATCTCCTCCAACATCACCCTCACTAAGTATCCACCATCCCCACCATCACTATCTTTCACCAGGTCGTCTGACCTCCTATCTCTCCCAAATGTGATAGCAAGTTTCCCAAGCCAAAAAAAACTAGTAAAATAAACCTTGGCACGGGTGCGATATTACAACAGCCACGTTGATCAGGTAATTCCAGCAGACAGTTCTTTATTGATCGTTTGCAGTAAATATACACCATCAAATTTCTAACGTTGATTGGTTCTACGTGATCAAGTATCCTTTGTTACTCTCTAGTCGAAGCCAGCTTCAAAACCCATTTGAAGCTAATTTCTTCAATGTTAATATTAATAAATTATACGCATAATTTTAGTCATTGAAGGTGCCAGCTATATCTTAGATGTCTAAGCTGATGTTAGAAACTTTGTGCTGCATCAGTCTTGCAAGAAGGTGTGAAGCATGCATGCTTGGGTGGTTTTAGAGCACAAGCACATGCTTGCTTGGAGAGAACAAGTGCCTGGTTACAGAATAATAACAAGTTTGACAGCTCTTACTTAAATGTTATTTGTTCCGCATCCTGTCACCTTCTGCGGCAAAGATAATAACTATTTTCTTGTGCTTGTCGGAGGTCAAAGTAACACAAATAATAGTTTCCAGGGGCAAGTATTTACCCAACCACTTACGAAACCTGTACATCATTCCTCAATCCTGGCATCTTTGTTCACATTTATTAAACAGTTTACGAGCTGTGAAACTTCATAAACCAACTTTATTATTGTCATAAACAACTTGTGCGTCACAACTCTCAAATCGTTTAATACATGTAAACAAAGCCGCCATGATTGAGGAAAGATGTACAGGTTTCGTAAGTGGTTGTGTAAATAACCACAAACATAAGCCCAAGCAACCCACTTAACCTATCGAGTTCGATGCATAGAAACGTCAATATCTGTGAGCCGTTATTCGTCGTAAGTCATTGAAATTGTAACGTTGGTTAAGATAACGTTAAAAACGCGACCTATTGGTTGAGGACTGCTGAATCTGTGAAAGATTTAAGACTTACATCAAACCATATTGACTGAAGTTTAATTTCCACCAAAAATATATTTTCCAAACACTATGTGATATTGGAGAAGAAAGGACCAGAGGAACTTCGTGGGACCCCAACCTTGCGGGACCCCAACATCGTGGGACCCCAACCTCGTGGGACCCACCTGGCGTGGACCCACCTCCTGGGGATCCCAACCTTGCTGGACCCCAACCTCGCGGGACCCCAACCTCGTGGGACCCCAACCTCGTGGGACCCCAACCTCGTGGGACCCCAACCTCGTGGGACCCCAACCTCGTGGGACCCCAACCTCGTGGGACCCCAACCTCGTGGGACCCCAACCTCGTGGGACCCCAACCTCGTGGGACCCCAACCTCGCTGGACCCCAACCTCGTGGGACCCCAACCTCGTGGGACCCCAACCTCGTGGGACCCCAACCTCGTGGGACCCCAACCTCGTGGGACCCCAACCTCGCTGGACCCCAACCCCGTGGGACCCCAACCTCGTGGGACCCCAACATCGTGGGACCCCAACATCGTGGGACCCCAACCTCGTGGGACCCCAACCTCGTGGGACCCCAACATCGTGGGACCCCAACCTCGCGGGACCCCAACCTCGTGGGACCCACCTGGCGTGGACCCACCTCCTGGGGATCCCAACCTCGTGGGACCCACCTGGCGTGGACCCACCTCCTGGGGATCCCAACCTCGTGGGACCCACCTGGCGTGGACCCACCTCCTGGGGATCCCAACCTCGTGGGACCCACCTGGCGTGGACCCACCTCCTGGGGATACCAACCTCGTGGGACCCACCTGGCGTGGACCCACCTCCCGGGGATCCCAACCTCGTGGGACCCACCTGGCGTGGACCCACCTCCTGGGGATCCCAACCTCGTGGGACCCACCTGGCGTGGACCCACCTCCTGGGGATCCCAACCTCGTGGGACCCACCTGGCGTGGACCCACCTCCCGGGGATCCCAACCTCGTTAAAATCCCAGCCACATCCACCAATACGAGCGCTGTTCCTCCCTCAGGAAGATCGTCTATCAAAACATATTTTCATGGTGACGCGGCGAATTCCTTCTAGCTCACGTCTTGGGAGGAAATTCAAACCAGAACAGTTGAATCTATCTGACTTAAGAGTTGTTATGTTCGTGTGAAGACTCTTGTACTTGAGTCTATATGACTCAAAGGTACTTACATTCTCGTGAAGACTCTTGCACTTGAGTCTATATGACTCAAAGGTACTTACATTCTCGTGAAGACTCTTGCACTTGAGTCTATATGACTCAAAGGTACTTACATTCTCGTGAAGACTCTTGTACTTGAGTCTATATGACTCAAAGGTACTTACATTCTCGTGAAGACTCTTGTACTTGAGTCTATATGACTCAAAGGTACTTACATTCTCGTGAAGACTCTTGTACTTGAGTCTATATGACTCAAAGGTACTTACATTCTCGTGAAGACTCTTGCACTTGAGTCAATATGACTCAAAGGTACTTACATTCTCGTGAAGACTCTTGCACTTGAGTCTATATGACTCAAGGTTCCTCACCCACTCGACTTACCTGAAAAAAAAAGAGAAAATTAAATTCAGCATTATGGTCACGTGACTAAATCTAGTTGTAGGGGAACAGGGGATATGATCACAGCATACAAGATACTGAGGTGAAAAGACATGGTGGACAAGGACACTCTTTTTAAACTGAAAATAGGACACAAGGACACAGGTGGAAATTGATATCATAAACGAGTCGAAGGAATGTAAGGCAATCCTCTATCCTTCCCTGTACGGCTGGACAACAAGTGGCCCGCACCTCAAGAAGAGGTGGTAGAAGCCACCTCCATCCACCACTTTCAGGCCAGATTCGATAAAAGGATTCGAACGGCATGAAAGTTAAATCATAAGACAACAGGTACAAGAAGGGGTAGTAAACGGGGCCCATAAAAAGAGCTAAACCTCCCTGTGAACTCTGTAAGTGTTAGATAAGTGCCGCTGTTGTCTCTATACACTCCGCGGAGGTGGTGGCCGGGGGATGCCAATACTGTTTTAACTAACGGGAAACGGGGTTCCTGCCTAAACCCTGCCGCATACCTCTTCAACCCCCTACCTCAATCTCCATCACCCACGTCCTGTCAACCCCCCCCCCCCCACGTCAACTCCCACCAATTTAGGAGCGTATGACGATCAGTGCAATCGTTGATCTCCATCGTGGAGGTCAATGATAGCAGGACGGGTGTAAGATATAGTATCGTCTGGGCTGTGATTTACGGTGTTGTCCCTAGGGGCGAGTGTCCCACCATACAGCTCTATTTGTCTTGGTGCAGGCCTAGCGCCGCCACACAGCTGGGACGACGTCTCCAGGGGTCCCACACAGCTGGGACGACGTCTCCAGGGGTCCACACAGCTGGGACGACGTCTCCAGGGGTCCCACACAGCTGGGACGACGTCTCCAGGGGTCCACACAGCTGGGACGACGTCTCCAGGGGTCCCACACAGCTGGGACGACGTCTCCAGGGGTCCACACAGCTGGGACGACGTCTCCAGGGGTCCCACACAGCTGGGACGACGTCTCCAGGGGTCCACACAGCTGGGACGACGTCTCCAGGGGTCCCACACAGCTGGGACGACGTCTCCAGGGGTCCACACAGCTGGGGCGACGTCTCCAGGGGTCCCACACAGCTGGGACGACGTCTCCAGGGGTCCCACACAGCTGAGGCGACGTCTCCAGGGGTCCCACACAGCTGGGACGACGTCTCCAGGGGTCCCACACAGCTGGGGCGACGTCTCCAGGGGTCCCACACAGCTGGGACGACGTCTCCAGGGGTCCACACAGCTGGGACGACGTCTCCAGAGGTCCACACAGCTGGGACGACGTCTCCAGGGGTCCCACACAGCTGGGACGACGTCTCCAGAGGTCCACACAGCTGGGACGACGTCTCCAGGGGTCCACACAGCTGGGACGACGTCTCCAGGGGTCCACACAGCTGGGACGACGTCTCCAGGGGTCCACACAGCTGGGACGATGTCTCCAGGGGTGCACACAGCTGGGACGACGTCTCCAGGGGTGCACACAGCTGGGACGACGTCTCCAGGGGTCCACACAGCTGGGACGACGTCTCCAGGGGTCTACACAGCCAGGACCTACTAGGTTTATTTTGCTTCAGCACTTACCAGGGCGTCGGTTCTTCTAACATTATCAAATAAGCTTTAATTAATACCACAATTTCAAATGTTAACATCTCAATTGTCTTCCGGTCATCAGTAAAATGCACCATAACACTGTTTATGCAGCGTGAATACCGAAGTACGAAGACTGAGTAGGCCTAGCTGCGGGGTGCAAGGTTGACAGAATAGGTGGGAGAAGCAGCTATCGGCTTATAGCTGAGGTACAAAGTCAATTGAAGGGGGTGGAGAGATAGGCAAAGACGTCCCTTGAAACACACGTGGGACATCTCGATCCCGTGAATACCTACACGGGATTTAGACGCATTAATGTAGACATAACTGTCCGTAGAGGTCATTTTTCCAACAATTTCCCTAGCCATGCGGGGGAGGAACAAGCGTCCCCCCCTAACTAACAATCTCCCCCCCCCCCGCAGTAGAGGAATGCGCCGATGATGTCAGAGAATGATATAAAGGTGTCCATACTCGTAACCCTCCATTCAAGCCGTCAATTAAATTCACAAGTGCGCATTAATGAAAGGAGTGAAGTGAGGCAGGACCCCTCGAGGCTTGCAGGGGGGACCCCCTCCCCCCCTCTGCACCCCCCCCACCACCACCACTACAACACCACCCTTTTAAAAGCCTCGCTGGGGGAAACATGAGAGTGTTTCCTGCGTATAATTGGAACGAGTAACGCTAAGCCCGGTGAGTTTTGATATTAAATAACGAAGCCCATTCTGCCTGGCATCTTGAGGCCTGCTGCCAGTTTGTTAATTACCTGGCACTCTGCACCGGGCCACACTCACGTCTGACACTATACGTCACGACGCAAACTTTAAGACTGATTTGAGACGCAACCCTAATCGAAACATCTCCTCCCCCTACTCCCCCCCACCCCCACCAAAAAAAAAAAACAATGAATTAAGTATGACAAAAAGCTTGAGAAGAAGGTCTGCGGTGCAGCGGAGGTGGCAACACTGCTCTACCCATTATGGGATGCTACGTCTGAGAATGTTCCTCTCTGGTCCGCCTCCCTACCTCTCCAACACACGGCCAAGGCTTCGACTCCCCGCGCCGAAATCGATAATTATCTTCGCTATCTAATCGTGTGGTGATAATTGGGAAGCGAGGGGTCTAGAGAGAGAGTAAACAGGGGCCATAAGGGAGAGGTGGCGGGGACGGGCGGGTCGACGGCAGCTTCCAGGAGAGGTGGGAAAGACTATGGCGACCTGTGGCATCCACCGACCTGTCGTTCATACGTAATAATTGCTCCAAAGTTTCTCTTTGTTGAGCGAGGGAGTAGCAAGCAGAGATCACGTTCCCATTGTTGTTCTGGCGGAGGTACCCAGGCCGGCCTCCTGTGGGGGTGGGTGCTCCCTCTCAGTCTGTCCGTCCCTCCTCGCCTCCGACCAATTGGTGCTCCTGCAGGGCAGGCTAGATGTGCAGGGGTGGCAGCTACCCTGCTCGGCCCTACCCTGCCTCGCCACGCCTCGCCCTGCCCTGCCCTGCCCTGCTCTGCCTTACCCTGCCTTACCCTGCCCTGCCCTGCCCTGCCTTGCCTTGCCCTGCCCTGCCCTGCCCTGCCTTGCCCTGCCTTGCCCTGCACTGCCTCGCCACGCCTCGCCCTGCCCATGCATGACTCTCACACACAGATACCTGCCTCGCCTCTCACCACTTAACACCCCTCAATTCACGTCGCCAGTAATTAAAACTAACACGTTTCTCTCTCTCCCTCTTTCTTTCTCTCTCTCTCTCTCTCTCTCTCTCTCTCTCTCTCTCTCTCTCTCTCTTTCTCTCTCTCTCTCTCTCTCTCTCTCTCTCTCTCTCTCTCTCTCTCTCTCTCTCTCTCTCTCTCTCTCTCTCTCTCTCTCTCTCTCTCTCTCTCTCTCTCTCTCTCTCTCTCTCTCTCTTCTTTTTTACGTTATCGCCTGTTTAAAAGAACATTTATTTCATTAATGATTAAATGAGCCAAATTAGCCAACTAGACTTATGGATCATTTCCATAAGTCTAGTCGGAGTGTCATCAGAAAAAAAAGTGTTTTTTCTGATGATGTCTCTGACCTCAGCTCAACAACAGCAACAGATGATCCAATACGTCGCGTTTTTAACGGAATCGGCCAAACCAATACAAATAAAACCCATCGGTCAAAATTAAAACACCTTAATATTGATATTTTCCATACACCGGCCTCTAAGGTTAGATGGGTTGCTTGGGTTCGTAAGGCGAAACAGTTACATTTTTTACGATCTCTCTCTCCTTCAAACACACCAGCTGTCGCTCTATAGAGTCGTGATTCTTAAAGAGCAATTACGTGCATACTTACGAGATCTGAAGCTCTTACCTCCATCATGGCGGCTTACACTGTATTCAGTAAACAACTTGCGAGCTCTCAAACGTCATCAGGTCGTTTTCAACCCCGAAGCTTTGTTATGGACGACCTCGTAGTGTTTAGGAGCTCGTAAACTGTTTAGTAAATGGTGTATGTCTTGTAGAGGTGACGTGTGGCTGGCTTCCAGTCACTAGACTAACCCGTCCTAAAGCACTTTCTTTACTGCGTAACTAACAGCGCTGTTGTACTCTCAAGTACAGGATACATCACGGTCAGTCACAGACCATTTGGGGAGTCTCTCGTTAGAGACCAGTTAGAGAGTCCTTCGTAAGTCCAACCTTAGAGTCTTCGAGAGACCAGTAAAGTGTCTCCCGTCAGAGACCAGTTAGAGAGTCACCCGTCAGTGACCAGTTAGAGAGTCACCCGTCAGAGACCAGTTAGAGAGAGTCACCCGTCAGTGACCAGTTAGAGAGAGTCACCCGTCAGAGACCAGTTAGAGAGTCACCCGTCAGTGACCAGTTAGAGAGTCACCCGTCAGAGACCAGTTAGAGGGTCACCCGTCAGTGACCAGTTAGAGAGTCCCTCGTCAGAGACCAGTTAGAGAGTCACCCGTCAGAGACCAGTTAGAGGGTCACCCGTCAGTGACCAGTTAGAGAGTCACCCGTCAGTGACCAGTTAGAGAGTCACCTGTCAGTGACCAGTTAGAGTCACCCGTCAGAGACCAGTTAGAGTCACCCGTCAGTGACCAGTTAGAGTCACCCGTCAGTGACCAGTTAGAGTCACCCGTCAGTGACCAGTTAGAGTCACCCGTCAGTGACCAGTTAGAGTCACCCGTCAGAGACCAGTTAGAGTCACCCGTCAGAGACCAGTATTGGCTGCACGTCGATGGATGACCAAGACACAGCCTCGCAGAAGTCATGCCTACACTTCTCTGGAAGGTCTGGCGTTCCGCGAACTGTCTCCAGCGTTGTCTTGAGGTGTAGCGCGCCCACCTGAGACGAGCGAGGGCGTGCAGGATGTGTGCCACGAGGGAAACGACGCGTATGATACCAGTTGACCAGACCACACACTAGAAGGTGAAGGGACGACGACGTTTCGGTCCGTCCTGGACCATTCTCAAGTCGACGAATCGATTGAATCGACTTGAGAATGGTTCAGGACGGACCGAAACGTCGTCGTCCCTTCACCTTCTAGTGTGTGGTCTGGTCAACATACTTTAGCCTCGTTATTATGACTCATCGCCTGCGTATGATACCAGTCCTCGCTGGCGGCCTCTATGTCCTACCTGTCCTCCTACAAAGAACGTCACATTTCGCTCGTATGCGTTACATACGGCCCAAAATCGTCGTACTAGAAAATGGCAGCGGCTGGCGAAAGTGACGCACTGTCCCGTTTTCTGTTTTGGGTCCTCTGGCAAGTTAGGAGAGACTACTTTAAAGTCACCGTTTTCTTGGCGCTAGGGAAGCTTAAGAGGACGGTCTGCCAAATGAACACTGCACGTCAGCTGATCGGAGAGCAACAAAGCTAAGACTACAACACATTAAGCTAACTTAATGTGGGAAGCCTGTCGGCCGAGCGGACAACACGCTGGGCTTGTAATCTTGTGGTCCCGGGTTCGATCCCGGGCTCCGGCGAGAAACAATGGGCAGAGTTTCTTTCACCCTATGCCCCTGTTACCTAGCAGTAAAATAGGTACCTGTGTGTTAGTCAGCTGTCACGGGCTGCTTCCTGGGGGTGGAGGCCTGGTCGAGGACCGGGCCGCGGGGACACTAAAAAGCCCCGAAATCATCTCAAGATAACTTCCCGCTAACCTAGTTCTCTGCATGAACAGATAGAACACGTGTTGCGCGTTCTGGGAAAGGAGAGTTTCTTGGCGCTGCCCAGGATGTGAACACTGTGGGAGAGGAGAGAGTGTTCACCATGGTGTTCACTGGAGACGGCACCCTGGTGTTCACTGGAGACGGCACCAGCTGCAACACTCAACAATCATACGAGGACCGGATTTAGTTTTTTAGAAACCATCTGTTTTTCAACGTTGGCTCGGAAAATGACCTCATCGCTTGCTTAAGTCAATACACAGACCCCTCACTTGTCTCTCCACTAAACTCGTAATTTGTCTTGAAGATTTGTAGCTTCTCGCTGTTTTGTCTTAGTGATGTGTTGAAGGAGGATCTCGTTGGCTTGTGACCGAGAGCATAAAGCACTATTGTGTCTGGTTGAGCGCCAGGTGGCTGGGCTCTGTTGCAGGAGAGAGGCTAATATGTAAACATGTGGTGGAGTCATGTGTGTGTGTGTACATGTGGCAGAGTCATGTGTGTGTGTGTACATGTGGCAGAGTCATGTGTGTGTGTGTACATGTGACAGTCATGTGTGTGTGTGTACATGTGGCAGAGTCATGTGTGTGTGTGTACATGTGGCAGAGTCATGTGTGTGTGTGTACATGTGGCAGAGTCATGTGTGTGTGTACATGTGGCAGAGTCATGTGTGTGTGTGTACATGTGGCAGAGTCATGTGTGTGTGTGTACATGTGGCAGAGTCATGTGTGTGTGTACATGTGGCAGAGTCATGTGTGTGTGTGTACATGTGGCAGAGTCATGTGTGTGTGTGTACATGTGGCAGAGTCATGTGTGTGTGTGTGTACATGTGGCAGAGTCATGTGTGTGTGTGTGTTGTTGTTGATCGTACCAGCAAGCTCGCTTCTCGTGGTTTTTCTCCTCTATGTTGTCTGCTTGAAGTAAGTCCACACCCGCCTGTTTTCCACCCACCAGCTTGAAGTAGTCTTCCACCCACTTGAATGTCTTCCTACACACCCACCTGCCCTTCCACACACCCACCTGACCTACCCCACCCCACCAACAACACACCTTCCCACCCCATCATGTTGCAAATCTAGACCATCAAAATATAGACAAAGGCAATGAGTTTAAAAGAAGTTTGAAAGGACAAGGATTGAAATGAAAAGGAAGTTTGGAGGAAGGAGAGGGAGGGAATACAGTTAGGGGGAAAGAAAAGCGAGAAGTAGTTCCAGGAAGAGTAGGGCAGGGAGGCGTTACTGGAGGCGTTACTGGAGGCGTTACTGGTGGCGTTACTGGAGGTATCGCCTCCAAGCAATACCAGCAAGACCTACCAACAGTGTATGTACGGTGATATCTGCAACAGTTACTGGACCAAAGACATGTGTGTGTGTGTACATGTGGCAGAGTCATGTGTGTGTGTGTACATGTGGCAGAGCCCAGCTGCAGGTGGTGGAGCGAAGGTAACATAGCCTACAGTTATCAGACCGATGATAACCAGTCCTGACAGCTGAGTGGACAGCGTTCGGGATTCGTGTCCTAAGGTTCCGAGTTCGATCCTAGGTGGAGACGGAAACAAATGGGCAGAGTTTCTTTCACCCTGATTTCCCTGTTCACCAAGAAGTAAATAGGAATCTGGGAGTTTGATAGTTCCTACGAGCTGCTTCCTGGGAGGGGTGTGTAACAAAAAAGGAGGCCTGATCGAGGACCGGGCCGCGGGGACGCTAAGCCCCGAAATAATCTCAAGATAACCTCAAGAAGATAACCTACTGTCTCCTACAGCTACAGGACCAAAGATAACAAGAATCCTACCGTTACTGTCCGGAACTACCTTCTCTGAAGGCACGGTGAGCGGGCACAGTACAGGTTGTAATTGACAAGATAAAGGGGTTCCGTCCTCTTTATGTGGCCCTGTAAGAGGCTTCAGTCTCCAGTCAGTACCCTGGAAACACAAACCAAAACTGTCTTTATTTTCAGCTTGTTACAACTTGTAATAAAGTTGTTAAATCTTGGCTTAACGTGTTTATGACGTATTAGAACGTTGTTACAACTAGTTATATTGGTTGTTATAACTGGTTAGGAAGTGTTAAAACTTGTTCGAACGTTGTACCAACGTCGTAGTTTCGGTGTGTGTTTGGCGGGTAGCGACTCGAGATCATTTACTCCCCATAGATGACTAGTTAAGAGGGTTAAGCTCCTCCTAACAGCTGACAAGACCCTCATTCCTGATATTATAGATTTTCTAAGCAATATCACCTAACGTTAGCCTTTGAAAACGTGTCTGTGAGCTATTCATGAACATTGTATCATTACTTTGATTCATCAAGGATCCATATCTACATATTTGATGGCTGATGTCATTCTGTAGTCACTAGGCGATGAGTTACAATAACGTGGCTGAAGTATGTTGGCCAGACCACACACTAGAAACTGAAGGGACGACGACGTTTCGGTCCGTCCTGAACCATTCTCAAGTCGATGAGGTGGCGACTTGAGAATGGTCCAGGACTGACCGAAACGTCGTCGTCCCTTCAGTGTGTGGTCTGGTCAACTGTAGTCACTATATTCATGTGTAAATATGGCTCGAGGTTGTAGGAGAGAATGATGGAGAGGAAGAGCATGTTGTGTAAATGACCATCTGGAGGAGGGAGACTCCTGGGACCAGATTCACGAAAGTACTTACGCAAGCTCTTACGAACCTGTACATCTTTTCTCAATCTTTGGCGGCTTTGTTTACAATTATTAAACAGTTAATGAGCTCCGAAGCACCAGGAGGCTGTTTATAACAATAACAACAGTTGATTGGCAAGTTTTCATGCTTGTAAACTTTTTAATAAATGTAACCAAAGCCGTCAAAGATTGAGGACAGATGTACACGTTCGTAAGTGCTTGCGTAAGTGCTTTCGTGAATCTGGCCCCTGGCGAACTCCGCCTCTGACTAGTCTTCTGCCAGAGGCCCACATGGGTACAGCCCCGGGGCAGGAGGGTGCCCATGGCGGCCGTGTGTGTGTGTGTGTGTGTAGGGCTCACTTCACCGCCCTGGAGGCATGGCGAGGTCCTGCTTCTAGCTATGGTACACCAGCCTGTTGCGCCCTAACTGTTGCACGCCTCAGACACAAACTGAGACGAAGACTAAACCACGAGAGACTCTTCGCCAGTCTGTTAACCGGAGTTTTTAAGTTTTAGTCTAAGTGTTTTTCCCACATCTTGCCCGAAACTCTGTGCGTATTAGTGGCTTTAGGCATAGTATGTACTAGCTCTATCTAGACATCCAATATTCTGTTGTAACTCATTTTGAATGTATGTACTTTTACCCGAATAAACATTATTATTATTATTATAACCGCAATTAAGCAGGCAGTTAAAATTTGTCCAGATTCCTGGACGTCGAAGCTTCGTACTGCGGATTCAAATTAATTTTTCTTGGTAATTGCGTTTTCCGCAGTCCACCCGACTCTCGGGTCGACGTTTTACGTAATGTAGAGACATACGGCGAGCAGATGTTCCTTCAACATTTCTTTCAGTTGTGATGGAACATTTCAAATAGTGTGGCGGGGGCAGTGAGGAGCCCTGCACCAGCCTCCCTGAGTCGTGAGCTCCGTCCTCACCCAAACCAAACACGGAACAGAATTCAATTCTTTCGTTCGTTTATACAGGTTCTCTAACTCCTATTCAGCATTTGTTAACGCGTGTTTTAATTAGCTGGAGAGACAGTAGTAAAGATTCAATACAGTGTGTGTGAGTGGTTGTGGTTGGGCTCACAGTGGTGCGTGTTGACGGTGGCCGTCCTGGAGATATTGGAGACTCCCTCCGTGTGAACCTCACAATAGCAACACTGTTTTCCTCCGCCGGCAAATTATATAAAGTCTTCGCTGAGGTAATGTAGCCGCGGGCACGCCAAGTCCTACTTGTCCAAAATTGGCTATCACAGCCCAAGAGCACGTTTCTCATCTGTGGTGAAAATAAACAGGCGGCCAGGCCAACGGAGACAGCTGCCGCAGCCGGGAATTCACGATTAAAGCATAAATTATGACAAATGATAGAGCATTAAGGCTTCCTGGGGTAATACAAGCCTTCACTGAGTCAAAACACGAAGACGAGGTGGAAAATGGTAAACTCCGTCACAACTGACGGAGTCGCCTCTGATGGCAGGCCCTCAGCATCAGGGCCTCGTAAACGATGCCGCCTGCGGCACCTACACTCATTGTCGGTTGGCATGACATCCCGAGCCGGCCTCACGTCACAGTCCGCTGCCCTCCCGCACCTCCTTCAAGAAAAAAAGTGATCTTCACCTCCACAGTACTTTTAAAGACAATCCAATAGTGACCCCGAAGCGCCCCGTGGCACTCCCCCGACCTAGCTACGGCATCTGGGGTCACTACGGCATCTGGGGTCGCTGCGGCATCTGGGGACACTACGGCATCTGGGGTCGCTGCGGCATCTGGGGACACTACGGCATCTGGGGTCGCTGCGGCATCTGGGGACACTACGGCATCTGGGGTCGCTGCGGCATCTGGGGTCGCTACGGCATCTGGGGTCGCTACGGCATCTGGGGTCGCTGCGGCATCTGGGGTCGCTGCGGCATCTGGGGTCGCTACGGCAACTAGGGTCGCTACGGCATCTGGGGTCGCTGCGACATGTGTGTCATTAGACCTCGGCCCGTCTGTGATGAAGCAACGCCGCCACAGACGACCACAAGTCCCACGGCTCCTGTGAGAACACCTACCAGTCACCTGTAGAAGAATTGCGCTAATCTCCGGTCATTATCCTGCGATGAAGCGTGACCCACCATTAACGGTTTTCTCTCCGTGTTCTCATCCATCTCAAGGGTAAATAGGAACTTTTCTTGGTCAACGAGAAGACCTTAAAGCCAGGGTGTTTTAACACCCACTTAACAACACAGCCGATTTGAGTACATAACTAAAGTTCGACAAAGATGGTCTTATGATTGTCAAAACAAAGTTAGGTTAGGTTTGGTTAGGTTTGGTTAGGTTAGGTTAGGTTAGGTTTGGTTAGGTTTGGTTAGGTTAGGTTAGGTTAGGGTTTAAAATCTATTAGCAAACTGTCTTGCGTTCGATGCGATCCGTTGAATCCGGATTCAGCGGATCCAAAAGTAATGTATGGTTGGGAGGAACGCTGCTGCCGCAGACACCGACGGCGACTCCGGCAGCAGTCTGCGGTATTCCCAAGGTCAGCAGACACCCGTGAGACCCGAGCGACCGAGAGAGCAATCAGGTTATCTTGTTCTACATTAATCCAGCCCCCACCACCTGTACCCCTGTGTACCATAATCCAGGTGACGGTACCACCACCTGTATCCCCTGTGTACCATAATCCAGGAGATGGTACCTCCACCTGTACCCTGTGTTCCATAATCCTGGTGACGGTACCACCACCTGTATCCCCTGTGTACCATAATCCAGGAGATGGTACCACCACCTGTACCCTGTGTACCATAATCCAGGTGACGGTACCACCACCTGTATCCCCTGTGTACCATAATCCAGGTGACGGTACCACCACCTGTATCCCCTGTGTACCATAATCCAGGAGATGGTACCACCACCTGTACCCTGTGTACCATAATCCAGGTGACGGTACCACCACCTGTATCCCCTGTGTACCATAATCCAGGTGACGGTACCACCACCTGTATCCCCTGTGTACCATAATCCAGGAGATGGTACCACCACCTGTACCCTGTGTACCATAATCCAGGTGACGGTACCACCACCTGTATCCCCTGTGTACCATAATCCAGGAGATGGTACCTCCACCTGTACCCCCAGTGTACCATAATCCAGGAGATGGTACCACCACCTGTACCCGTGTGTACCATAATCCAGGAGACGGTACCACCACCTGTATCCCCTGTGTACCATAATCCAGGAGATGGTACCTCCATTTGTACCCCCAGTGTACCATAATCCAGGAGATGGTACCACCACCTGTACCCCCCGTGTACCATAATCCAGGAGACGGTACCACCACCTGTACCCCCCGTGTACCATAATCCAGGAGATGGTACCACCATCTGTACCCCCAGTGTACCATAATCCAGGAGATGGTACCTCCACCTGTACCCCCAGTGTACCATAATCCAGGAGATGGTACCACCACCTGTACCCCCCGTGTACCATAATCCAGGAGATGGTACCACCACCTATACCCCCTGTGTACCATAATCCAGGAGATGGTACCACCACCTGTACCCCTGTGTACCATAATCCAGGAGATGGTACCACCACCTGTACCCCCTGTGTACCATAATCCAGGAGATGGTACCACTACCTGTACCCTGTGTACCATAATCCAGGAGATGGTACCACCACCTGTACCCCGTGTGTACCATAATCCTGATGATCATACCATTATCCAGGTGGCGGTACTCTTGTGCCCGTCTGAACCATATAGCCAGGACACGGTACCATCCATGTGTACAGGCAACGGTACACTCCTCCAGGCGACACTATCACCACCTGTTGCAAGGCAACACTGCAACATCGTGCAGGCCTCGCTGGTCTTAACTCCGTTTAGCAGTTGTGTAGGTGCGTTAGTGTACGCGCGCCTGTGAAAGCTCTTCTCGTAAGTACGCGGGCCGCGAGGGCGTCCCGTAAGGGCTATAGGTATCATGGCTCGCGTGTCCGGGGGCTGAGGCCGCGTCGGGGAGGGAGTGCTGAGTGCTGAGTAGGACCCCAGGTGGGGAGGGCTGAGAAGGACCCCAGGTGCTGAGGGCTGAGTAGGACCCCAGGTGCTGAGGGTAGTGTCAGGAAGCGCGGTAATGAGGGCAGACAAGAAGAGGCATGCACCTACAGCTACCACTGTTAATCTGCTGTTCCGTTCCGTCACTGCTGGTGCAGCAGCTGGTATGACTGCTGGAGGATCAGAAGGGCTGGAGGAGGATGATGCTGGTGGAAGGGAAGAGTGGAGAGGGAGAGGAGAAGTGCACAGAGGAGGATGATAAAAGAACAAAGACTATTTGTACAGGCAGGCGAGAATTAAATTCAGCACTTCTCGTTGGTGATCAAACACACAGCAGCAGGAGCAGGAGCAGCAGCAGCAGCAGCAGCAGCAGCAGCAGCAGCAGCAGGAGGAGGGAAGCTGCCTCTCAAGGGACAAAAGGATGTTTTCCAGCGTAAGGGGCTACGCTACCCCAGGTTCTCAGCATTTCCAAACTGACAGCAGATCTTAATACGAGAGAGGAAAAAATATTAGGCACTCAGGCCTCTTTCTATCTAGTTGAGAGCAAACAGGGATAAGGATGCTCATGGGTGGTCAAGGCGCTCCCCACCTCTGTTTTGCCTCTACAAGCTTCGAGTGTTTGCAACCAAGACGTCAACCATTGGTAAGCCAATTAAGAGAGCGTCCGGTAGTCATGAAGAACAACACTGCTGGTGGCCGGCCCGTGGACGGACCGACCCTTCCCTCAACCCCCTTCAGTCCCCCCCCCCCCCCCCCCACACACACACACGCACACACATACGCACACACACACACACACACACACACACGTGCACATTAGTGGCGTACGCAAAGCAAGCGAATATTGGTCCAAGATCTTCAACGACGCTGGTTTTAAAGCTTTCAGACTTGCTTAAAAAAGAGCCAGAAGCGACATGATCACGACATACAAGTTACTGAGGAATATTAACAAGGTTAACAAGGACAAAGAGAGCAAAGAACGAGCAGGATGAGAATGAGAGGACAAGACTCAAATCAGAGCTTAATTACCCACATGGGCCGCGGAGTACAGATGGCAACACTTGTCAACAGGAACCCACACATCCCACACTACGCCCACACACCCCACACTATGCCCACACATCCCACACTACGCCCACACCCCCAACACCAACATCTATACAAAGCCCACACCCACACATCACCCCCACATCTACTCCATACCCAAACATCACTCACGTACACACATACCCACACAGTGCCCACACGACTCCTATATCCACATACACATACACACACCCATACAAGGCCCATACATCACCCACACTCACGCAGCGCCCACGACACACCCACACGACACTTACATTCACACACACCCACACTCCCGCGACAAGTTTATATCCACACACCACACGAAAACACCCACTCCCGCAACACGTATATCCACACACACCCACACAACGCCCACAAAACACCCACACTCGAAAACCCAAACAAAGGAGAAACTGTGAGTGAACCAGAGCGAATCACCCGACAAGTAAATATGAATGAAACTCAAGACCAGCTTGGCTCATCTTAGGGAGCATCTTAGTGGCGTCTGACCCCTGGGGGTTGTCCCATGCCCTCTGTCCCTCCCTGTCTCTCTCTCTCTCTTCCCTGTCTCCTCCCCCCTTCATCGTCTCTCACTCCCTCGATACCTGCCTCACTCCCTGTCTCCCTTCCCTTTTCTATCTACCTCCTTCTCACTGTCTCTCTACCTCCTTGAGGGACTATCCCTCCTTGTGAGGTCCTCTCTTTGTGAGACCATCTCTGTGGGAAAGAACTAATGGGGTAAGACCAAGTGACCTTGTATAAAGCCTTTATCCTCACGTTCACATTCATTCATTTTACCCCCCCCCCCCCTTCCTTCACCTAATTCATCCCTTTCTCTCGCCCCTTACCTGTCTGTGGCCCTGTCAATGGCTCTATCTATGGTCCTGTCTATGACCCCTGTCTATGGCTCTATCCATGGCCCTGTCTATGGTCGTGTCAATAACCCTATCTCCCTCCGTCCACGTGGAAAAGATTAAGGCAAGGTGAAGACCATGCTGACCAAGGCAAGCCTTTCTTACCCTCCTCCCTCCTCCCACACCCCCCACACCCCCCACCGACCCCAACAACATCCTGCGAGGATGCAACAAGAAGCAAGAAGGCAACAAAGTTTAAGAAAACACCGCCAGATGTACGAAACGAGATCCTGACACATAATGGTATTCCCAGAGTGAAGAGAGACAGTTGCCACCAGACCCACACACCGGCGGTGTCCCCCCCACACACACACCCCCACACCCCCACCTCTTTCCCTCACCCCCGCACCCGCCACCCAATTCCACCTTCAGCATCCTACAGGTGGGGTCGAACCTGACTCGGTACACTTCGGTCCGCATCTCGAAGGAGACTCTTTGGGCTTCTTTTCGCGTCTCTGGTACTCGCTCGAGTGAGGTGTGCTGGAGAAATGGATTTTCTCCAAAACATAAATAAAAGGAAAGGTGTTTAGTGAGAGAATTATGTTGTTTAAGCACTAGAGTTGTGGGAGGCGAGCAGGGAGTTAATCTTATGTAATGTTATAATTTATTGTGTTTTGTGATGTGCTGGAATGATATAAGCCCGATATATATATATATATATATATATATATATATATATATATATATATATATATATATATATATATATATATATATATATATATATATATATATATATATATATATATATAGGTCCTATGATTTTCGTTCTTTCCAAATATTTCTTTCCGGATTGCTTTTTTTTCTAACAATAATAATCTATTATATTACGAACATGAATTACTGTCCTAGTGATGTTAGGTTATGTTAGGATAGGTCTGGATAGGTTAGGCAACGTTAGGTTAAGTTAGGTTAGGTTAGGTTATGTTAGGTTAGGATAGGTTAGGTTAGGCAACGTTAGGTTAAGTTAGGTTAGGTTAGGTTATGTTAGGTTAGGATAGGTTAGGCAACGTTAGTTTAGGTTTGATCATATTTCTATGCTAGTTTTGACTCGAATAACAAAAAAATGCAATAATTTTTAATACAATGAAAACTTTATAATTTCAAAGGAAAAAATGGCAAAAAGTAAATAGTTCACAAAAATTCGGCTTGTTAGGCATCTCTGGCTATTTAGGTGCGCGCGCGCGCTTGCCTAGCTCTTTACGCCTCACCTAACAGCCTTCCTGAACCTGTTGTGCTAAAATTTAACTATTCTGACTTTCAAATTCTATGAGGCCTCGGGCCTGAAAGTTGTGGATGGAGGTGGCTTCCCCAACTTCCTTTAGAACGGTCTTCCTCACGTTATAAAAATATAACGTTATAAACACGTTCCTTCGGCTGATTTGCGTTTCAAGATTCCGTCTATGTCCTCTTGTCCTCCTTTCTCTCAATCTGAAGAGGCTATCAATTTCAACTTTGCCTATTTCCCTCAGTATCGTGTATGTTGTGATCATATCCCCTCTGTTCCTTCTATCGTCTAGGGTTGTGAGATTTAGTTCCATTAGCCTTATGTTCGTAGCTCAACCCTCTTAGCTCTGGCACCAATCTTGTTGCAAATCTTTGTACATTTTAAATTAGTTGTTATACTTCACAAGATGCGGATTCCATGTCGGTGCTGCATATTCCAGCATTGGTCTAACAAATGTTGTGTAGATTGCCTTGAAGATGTCCTAATTTAGCTTCCTAAACGATGTTCTTATAGTTGCCAACGTCACATATGCTGCCGATGTTATCCTGTTTGTGTGTGTCTTCGTTGGAGGAGGATTAGGAGGAGGATTAGGAGGAGGATTAGGAGGAGGAGGAGGAGGAGGAGGAGGAGGAGGAGGAGGAGGAGGAGGAGGAGGAGGAGGAAGAGAGGAAGACTGAGAGCGAGCCCTCCGGACGACCCAGGACTCCAGGGCGACCTCTGCTGCGGGAGGCCGTTATAACCAGGTGATTGCGGCTTTGGGGAAGACGGATGCAAAAACCGCCAAGTTGGGCTATTTATCTGCGCCAGACTGTGGGAACTCTCCTCTCTAACGTGGGGCACACTGATGATGCCCGGAGCCCCTCCCAGCCTCTCACTCTCACTCATCTTCTCCATCTCCCTCAACCCCTTCCTCACGCACACTCACCTTCTCTATCTCTATCAGTCCTTCCCTCACTCTCATTCATCTTCTGTATCTCTATCAGCCTCATCCCTCACTCTCACTCACATAATTGATATCTCTCAGCCCCTCGCTCATTCTCTCTCACTACTGGCTGTCACCTTCTCTGTCACTTTTGGCCTCTCCCACACTCTCCCTTACCTTCTCCGTCTCTCTCACAGCTCCCTACCTTCTGTCTCACGTCATCTCTCGCTCTGGAATACGGAACATGCCCCAGGGCATACACTCACTGTATTGTTTGGATCTGATGGAGCGAGCAGCGAAATGGCTCAACTGGATGCCCGTTGCCCAAGCTATTCCGCCACCAGGAACGACACCAATTACTCGCTCGGTTGAGAAACTTCTGATGACTGACTGCCATAAATTCTTTGCTTTGAATGGTGGGTGCGGAGCACGGAGAGGGGGAGGTGAGAGAGAGAGAGTGAGTGAGAGAGAGAGAGAGAGAGAGAGAGAGAGAGAGAGAGAGAGAGAGAGAGAGAGAGAGAGAGAGAGAGAGAGAGAGAGAGAGAGAGAGAGAGAGAGAGAGAGAGAGAGAGAGAGAGAGAGAGAGAGAGAGAGAGAGAAAATGAGAGAGAGAGAGAGAGAGAGAGAGAGACACACACACACACACACACACACACACACACACACACACACACACACACACACACACACACACACACACACACACACACACACACAGCAAGCAGAGGAACCATCACAGCATGCTGGAGCAGGTGTGAGAGGAGGCCAGGTGTGAGGACCCATGAACATCTGTTCACTACTGTCGACCCCAGCCTCCCAGTTCGTGACTGGAGAAAGAGCGAAAAGTCATAATTACCTTCTCGTCGGGGTCTCGCGGCTAATTTCGGAAGTAAAGCTGGCAAACTTCAGCTACCATTCCTTGCAGTCTCTGAGACTATGACCCAAACGGAGTGGAGAAAACGTGCTAACCAGCGACCATTGAACTCCGTGGCTAGGATTCCTTAAGCATTTACGCAACCCCTTACGAAACCTGTATATCTTTCCTCAATCAAGGCGCTTTGTTTACATTTGTAAAGCCGTTTACGAGCTGGGAACTTCACAACCCAAGGTTATTATTGTTATAAACAACCTCGTAATGCTTCGCAGCTCATAACCTGTTTAATAAACCTAAATAAAAGCCGATATGACTGAGAAAGGATGTACGGGTTTCGTAAATGGTCGAGTGAATACTTACTGAATCCTGGCGCCGAGTTACGGTGCAGCTGCGTGAGGTTGTGATGACAAGTTGAGTCTTCGTCATCACCACTACGACGCCCATGACATCTACAGTAGCGGAGACCCAGTAACAGGGGAAGAGAGAGAGAGAGTGAACTTCACAACAGTGAACTTCACAACAGTGAACTTCACAACAGTGAACTTCACAACAGTGAACTTCACAACAGTGAACTTCACAACAGTGAACTTCACAACAGTGAACTTCACAACAGAGAACTTCACAACAGTGAACTTCACAACAGTGAACTTCACAACAGAGAACTTCACAACAGAGAACTTCACAAATGTCGGTATGAAGTATCTGACTGTAATGCAAGGAACTGAACCTTGGCAGTACTACACTTAAGGTCCAACATGAACCTTGGCAGTACTGCACTTAAGGTCCAACATGAACCTTGGCAGTACTGCACTTAAGGTCCAACATGAAACTTGTGATGTACAGAAGATTTGCAACTGTAAAAGGCTGTATTCATAGGAACTGAATTAGAATTCCACGTAATAGGCCATAAAATTTACTTACCATAATTATCTGTAAAATGCAGCACCAGAAAGACTGAATTAGCAGAATTCCTTGTAAAAGGCTGTAGCATAAGGGCAGGATTAATATTATAAAAAGTTATGGATTAAAGGCTGAAATAAGAGGATATCCTATAAGAGGCTGCACCATATAGGCTCAATTATAACAGCATTCTGTGTAAAATAAAACTGCAACATGAAGGCTGAATTTAAAGCATTATTAGTGAAAGTCTTAGCATGAAGACTGAACTAACCAAATTCCCTTTAAATGTTGTCTCTGTAAGAGGAGGTTAAGACGGAGTCGAGACGCTGTTCTCAGCGCCGGCTCCTCCGAGGTCTTCCGGTAATACCCTTCTCTTTCTCACAATCTCAACCAGCTATTAGGCCACGAGGCAAATTGTGGCTGGTTGTTTGCATTACTCCAGTGTTGAGTACTCTCGTCTCCAGGTCATTCACCACTTCTGTGAAGTCAATCAGCCTCCTGCATTTCTTAGCGAAGGTAATCAAGCTGCTACGTGAAGGCGTGTGTAAAACAAGCCAGCTATGATGGAATCCGGGAGCACAGAAGACCAATGAATGGAGTTCGAGTAGCGGTGGTAGCCAACACCGCTGGAGAAAATAACTGAGAACCTGTGTGGTAGTTTGCTCCTTTGCTCCGACGACCAAGCTTAAATTGCCGCTCCTTCTGGCCCCTCGAGCGGGTTCAATTCCTGGTTGTAAAGTTTCCAGCATCTTGCGGGTAGCCTTTGACCTCCTTATCCTCTGTGATGTATTTTCTCAGCGGCTCTGATTCCTCCAGCAGCCACCACTCGTTCCGTGACTCCATCGCTGGAGGCAGGTTCCCAGGGCCCTTTCACTTCCCACTTCGCTGGCCTTTTTGCTCTTGTTCTGTATTCTTGTTGATCAGTTGATCATTCGCTGGCCTCGTCATTACTCTCTTCCTCTCTCTCTCTCTCTCCACCTCTACCTGTGGTGTGGGGTTTGGCCCCAGCAGGCCGGTCGTTCCCGTGGTGGCGGTTCCTCCTCCCACAGCAGAGAGAGGCAGAGCCTGAGGACGTGGGAGCGTGAACTCTTGACTGGACCGCAGGACGCCTCCCAGCGATGAAGAGTTTTGCGGCTGAGGCGTCATACCAGAGAGAGGCTGCACATGTTGCTCCTAATATTACTTCAGTTATTACCGTTCGTGATGCTGTGGGCGTTGCTGTCAATGCTGGTGTTGGTAATGACCACACTACGTCTTTCAAGCTTCTATCATTTGTAACCAAGTCTCGAGTTAAAAGTTTCGTGTTGATTCCTGTTTCTGTTATCAATGGTTATGTTGATGCAAGAGGTTCATCCGGTGTGTTCCTCTTGATGATGATTGTGTCTTGATGCTTCCCCTCTTGCCTGCGCATCTCTTGACTATTACTGACAAAATAATGCTGTTTATTTCCGTGAAATAACAGTTTTTTTCTCTTTGTTCTGGGACAAAGGTAACCTCTTTTTCTTATGAATTAAATTTAAGCGCCGTGTTGCTGTAATTTCTCTTGATTTTCCCGCTGCTGTTAACGCTGCCATCTTTGATGCTGCTGATGATACATCTGCTGTTACTGCTCCTGTTTCTGTCGCTGTGTTGGAGCTACTGCTGCAGCCACTATTTCAACTCCTGTTATTAATTGCCTGTGCTTCATCTGTCTTATTCGCCGCTGTTCTCAACTGCTGCTGCCACTGGCAGCAATCACTGGGAGGTTCACAGAGAAAAACGAAGCAATATTTCACCGTAAGTAGCGGGAGGACGCTTATGAGAGGAGGAAATGTGTGAATGATCATTGAGAATTATGGCTCTCTATGGTACAATGTGAAAGGTGAAGGTGTATGTTAATGGTGGTGGTTGTGGTGGTGGTGGTGATTGTGGTTGTGGTGGTTGTGGTGATGGTAGTGATAGTTGTAGTTGTGCTACTTGTGGTGGTGGTGAGTGTAGCTGTGGTGGTGGTGGTGGTGATAGTGGTGATGGTGGTGGTGGTGGTGGTGGTGGTGGTGGTGGTGGTGGTGGTGGTGGTGGTGGTGGTGGTGGTGGTGGTGGTGGTGGTTGTGGTGGTGGTGGTACTTATTTAACAATACTTAACAATTAAGTGTCAACGGAGAGGCCAAGTCTACCTCTTCACTACTAATCTTGCTCTACCTGTTGTGTTATAATTTAAATACATTACTGCTCGAATTCTTTGTCGAATCTGGCCTTAAGGTCGTAAATGGAGGTGGCTTCCCCACCACCCTTAATAGTTAAACAATAGACTTCCCCAAACCTTCTAATAGACTTAATAGTAATATAATAGACTTCCCCAAACCTTGTTTCAGTGTATTTCAGTGTTCGACTCCCAGCACACTGTACCATTATCTTCTGCCTTTTATATAGTTCCAACTTCCACTTATGTCCTCTCTTGTCCTCTCTTGTCCTATTTTCTCTCATTTTAAATAGAATGCCTTATCTATTGCCCTCAGTATCTTGTATGTTGTGATCATATCCATTCTATTTCTTTTTGCAACATGTAACATTGACATGTAAGAGGTCGCTTCCTTGGGTAAGTGTTTCAAACACACTAGGAACCGTATGGTGCCTAGGAGCGAGATGCGTGACGTTCCTCACTGTAATAACCCTTGGGGGTGTGACTTACAGCAGCGTATGACTCTTGCGAGGCTCTTGTTGACTTGTTACGTTAAATAACCAATCAAGGTATGCTATCTGATCAATCACGGCACACCAGTTGATTGTTGGCGGTTAATTAGATGATCAATCAAGGTATAACAGCTGATAAATCATGGCATACCACCTGACGCTCACCGCATACCAACAGACCAATCAGAGCAACGCAGCTGACGAACCCAAGAAGACCTAACTAAACAGCTTTAGAGCCTTTGACAGAAATACATCAGTCGAGAGACCACGGGGAAAATATTCTACAAACCCCCACCATAATAAGACAAAATCCACAAATCAACACACATGAAAATTCTGCCACAAGATTAATGGTGCTGGTGCATGAGAGAACTTTATTTTGAATCTGGCAACACAAGGATCCGGGCGGGGTGGACATGGATGTAGGAGGGCTCGGTGGGCGGGCGGGGATGGGTGTGGGTGGGGTGGGCGGGGACGGGAGAGGGTGGGGTGGGCGGTGTCAGGTTAGGGTGGGGGGGGGGGGCGGCAAAGAGAAACAAGCAGAGATAATAACAATACCTGGAGATAATGGGGATTACCAGGAGGGAACAGAGGCAGATTACCGGAGTCGCGTAATATAAGAGGCAAAGACGATTATATGTTTCGTTGGCAAGGCAAATGTGTAATTATGTGATATAAGTTCCTTACGGAGCCCCCCCTACCTCCACCCCTTCACCCCTACCCGAGTTAACCCCCTGCCATTTCCCCCTGCCTTATGAAGGCCCCAGGGGAGACGACGCACGCCAAAGACTCAGACGCCCGTCAAACCTACGACAATGACCTCAAGACACCTTCGTCAGCGCCTTCGTCAGGCCGTGAGTGCCACCTAAACTACCCACTTAGAGGTGTCTTATCACCGGCCGCCTCTGAAAATAGGTGGCCAAGTACTTGTGTTTAACTGGCAGCGGCGCCACAAGCACTCAGTAATTACACGATATCAATAATTTACTAATAACCTCCTGCTAGTCGAAGTGGCTTCCCAGCCAGGTTTTGCTACCTCGGCGGGGCTCGAACCGGCGGCCGGCAGCCTCGTCGTGGGAACAACGCGGCGGCAATTTTGTTTTGTCAGGAGAGTTAAACTGTTTTGAGACACATACCGTGGGCGTCGTCGGTGGCGGCCGGTGAGGAGGAGCACCAGGGTAAAAACTGCCTTAATGTGCAGGCAGGCTGGAGGAGGAGGTGCTGGAGGAGCACCACATGCCCTCTTCCTCTTACCTCTTATGGTGTGTACATCCTCCTGCGTCTCTCTCTCTCTCTCTCTCTCTCTCTCTCTCTCTCCTCTCTCTCCTCTCTCTCTCTCTCTCTCCTCTCCTCTCTCTCTCTCTCTCTCTCTCTCTCCTCTCTCTCTCTCTCTCTCTCTCTCTCGCCTCTCCTCTCTCTCTCTCTCCTCTCGTCTCTCTCTCTCTCTCTCTCTCTCTCTCTCCTCTCCTCTCTCTCTCTCTCTCTCTCTCTCATCAATGGGGGAAGCATGCGGACAGGGGAAGGGTGAGAGAGGGTGAAGGTGGGGGAGGAGGAGGAGGCGGGCCTGCAGGTATCAGTGCCGTTTTGTCGCACCCTCGATGATATAAATTACCAGGAGCCTCTCCATCACCCATTGAGGTGTTCTTTATCACCTTCTCCAAGTTACGCGCCCCCCCCCCTGCCCCCCTCGCTCCATGCTGCACCGTTCCACCAGCTTTCAATTAAACTGTTCATCACTGTGATTATCAGGTGGTGAGTGTGTGGAGGACGACAGCTGCCTTGAGACAGCACCACCTTGCCTGTGGTGGTGGTGGTGCTGCTGCTGTTACTGCAGGTGCTGCTGCTGCTGCTGCTCCTGCTGCTGCTGTTACTGCAGGTGCTGCTGCTGCTCCTGCTGCTGCTGTTACTGCAGGTGCTGCTGCTCCTGCTGCTGCTGTTACTGCAGGTGCTGCTGCTGCTACTCAAGCAGGAATAAAGAGCACGAGGCTCTTGGAGCCGGAAGAGCAGGCAGCCAATGACTGTACATATTAAGGGTCGCGAGAACCACCTGTTCAAGCATCGTGGAATTTGTCAACAAATTCTTAACAAGATGCAACAAAAAAGAGATGATATCATCACCAGGTCCAGGATTCATCTCACATTTATACAACCGCTTACGAAACCTTTATATCTTCCTTTAATCACATCGACTTTATTTACATTTATTAAACAGTATACAAGCTTGTGAACCTCACAACCCGAGGTTGTTATTGTTATAAACAACCTCGTAGTGCTTCGGTGCTCATAAAGTGTTTAATAGATGTAAACCAAGCAGCCATGATTGAGGAAAGACGTACAGGTTTCGCAAGTGGTTGGGGTAAATGCTTACTAAATCCTGGCCTGGATTACTCTGGGAACGTCTTAAGACTAAGAGAAGAAGGAAAATGTAGGTACAATTATACGCTTGTCACTGGAGCTTAATATTTAGCTGACGTCGCTAAAAAAAGGATTGATGAAATTAAAGACATTAATAAGAATTTGTCTGACAAACAGAGCCCGAGGAAGTCACCGCACATCACCCAACACTATTAAGACAATCCACCCGAGAAGACTCCATGGTGAAGATGGTGAAGATGGTGAAGGTGGTGACAGAGGCAGCGCAGAGGCCCTAATGGTTCAAGGAGGACTTAAGGGTCAAGGAAGACCCAAAGAGTCAATGAAAACCTAAAAGTCAAGGAGAAACTAAGGGTCAATAAGGACCTAAGGGTCAATGGTATTTTACCATGAAGGTAATAAATTTATATCATACGGTAATCTGAAATCTAAACAAGTCGGATGATTTACAAGGCAATGATCGTTAGCAGCAAGCAATTAGTACTTGGAAGAAGTGAGGAGGAACGCCAAGACATGTCTGCCAGAGTTGTAAAAGCCCTTAACGAGGTCATCATCGGATATCAGAATTACTGCATATATTACTGCACGATCAATGAAGCAAATTGCATATAATAGGTTCTCATATACATTGCAGGTCGACGAAATAACATGATCTAAGGGTTCTAAGGGTTCCAGTATGACGCCCCAGGTGTAAGGTTCTCTCCAGTATGACGCCCCCGGTGTAAGGGTTCTCTCCAGTATGACGCCCCAGGTGTAAGGGTTCTCTCCAGTATGACGCCAGGTGTAAGGTTCTCTCCAGTATGACGCCCCAGGTGTAAGGGTTCTCTCCAGTATGACGCCAGGTGTAAGGTTCTCTCCAGTATGACGCCCCAGGTGTAAGGGTTCTCTCCAGTATGACGCCCCAGGTGTAAGGTTCTCTCCAGTATGACGCCCGGTGTAAGGGTTCTCTCCAGTATGACGCCCGGTGTAAGGGTTCTCTCCAGTATGACGACCCAGGTGTAAGGGTTCTCTCCAGTATGACGCCAGGTGTAAGGTTCTCTCCAGTATGACGCCAGGTGTAAGGTTCTCTCCAGTATGACGCCCGGTGTAAGGGTTCTCTCCAGTATGACGCCCGGTGTAAGGGTTCTCTCCAGTATGACGACCCAGGTGTAAGGGTTCTCTCCAGTATGACGCTAGGTGTAAGGTTCTCTCCAGTATGACGCCAGGTGTAAGGGTTCTCTCCAGTATGACGCCAGGTGTAAGGGTTCTCCCCAGTATGACGCCAGGTGTAAGGGTTCTCTCCAGTATGACGCCCCAGGTGTAAGGGTTCTCTCCAGTATGACGCCCGGTGTAAGGTTCTCTCCAGTATGACGCCCCAGGTGTAAGGTTCTCTCCAGTATGACGCCCGGTGTAAGGTTCTCTCCAGTATGACGCCAGGTGTAAGTTCTCTCCAGTATGACGCCCCAGGTGTAAGGTTCTCTCCAATATGACGCCCCAGGTGTAAGGGTTCTCTCCAGTATGACGCCAGGTGTAAGGGTTCTCTCCAGTATGACGCCCCAGGTGTAAGGGTTCTCCCCAGTATGACGCCCGGTGTAAGGTTCTCTCCAGTATGACGCCCCAGGTGTAAGGGTTCTCTCCAGTATGACGCCCCAGGTGTAAGGTTCTCTCCAGTATGACGCCAGGTGTAAGGTTCTCTCCCAGTATGACGCCCCAGGTGTAAGGGTTCTCTCCAGTATGACGCCCCAGGTGTAAGGTTCTCTCCAGTATGACGCCAGGTGTAAGGTTCTCTCCAGTATGACGCCCCAGGTGTAAGGTTCTCTCCAGTATGACGCCCCAGGTGTAAGGTTCTCTCCAGTATGACGCCCCAGGTGTAAGGTTCTCTCCAGTATGACGCCCGGTGTAAGGTTCTCTCCAGTATGACGCCCGGTGTAAGGGTTCTCCCCAGTATGACGCCCGGTGTAAGGGTTCTCCCCAGTATGACGCCCCAGGTGTAAGGTTCTCTCCAGTATGACGCCAGGTGTAAGGGTTTCTCCCCAGTATGACGCCCGGTGTAAGGGTTCTCCCCAGTATGACGCCCCAGGTGTAAGGTTCTCTCCAGTATGACGCCAGGTGTAAGGTTCTCTCCAGTATGACGCCCGGTGTAAGGGTTCTCTCCAGTATGACGCCCGGTGTAAGGGTTCTCTCCAGTATGACGCCCGGTGTAAGGATTCTCCCCAGTATGACGCCCCAGGTGTAAGGTTCTCTCCAGTATGACGCCAGGTGTAAGGTTCTCTCCAGTATGACGCCCGGTGTAAGGGTTCTCCCCAGTATGACGCCCGGTGTAAGGGTTCTCCCCAGTATGACGCCCGGTGTAAGGGTTCTCCCCAGTATGACGCCAGGTGTAAGGGTTCTCTCCAGTATGACGCCCCAGGTGTAAGGTTCTCTCCAGTATGACGCCAGGTGTAAGGTTCTCTCCAGTATGACGCCCGGTGTAAGGGTTCTCGCCAGTATGACGCCCGGTGTAAGGGTTCTCTCCAGTATGACGCCCGGTGTAAGGGTTCTCGCCAGTATGACGCCCGGTGTAAGGGTTCTCTCCAGTATGACGCCCCAGGTGTAAGGGTTCTAGTATATATAGTCTAGCCCTGGTCTATATACAGCGAGGGGTGAGTGTGTCCCGCTTTGCGGGCTATTCATGCCCGTGCCACCTTTTGGGTGGCTTTATCTTAATCAATCAATCAATCTGTGTGGCGCTCATCGGTTATCTTGAGAGGTTATATCTTGAGATGATTTCGGGGCATTAGTGTCCCCACGGCCCGGTCCTCGACCAGGCCTCCACCCCCAGGAAGCAGCCAGTGACAGCTGACTAACACCCAGGTACCTATTTTACTGCTAGGTATCAGGGGCATAGGGTGAAAGAAACTCTGCCCAATGTTTCTCGCCGGCGCCTGGGATCGAACCCAGGACCACAGGATTACAAGTCCAGCGTGCTGTCCGGTCGGCCGAGCGGACAGCACGTCATAATCGGTGTATATAAACCATTCACAAGAGATACGGAGACACTGGTCCTCGGAACCATCTCAAGAGTGAACTCACTGTAGGCTCTAAGGTATTGCAAGGGGCCCAGGTTAGGTTAGGTTAGGTTAGGTGCCCCTGAACCCTCTCTTGAGATTGACAAATCTTTCCAAACTCTCATCTCGATGCGTGAATGGTGCAAATAACATGTCGCGGGAGACCGGAGAAATTAA
>NC_059637.1:8125526-8127464 GCF_020424385.1 Procambarus clarkii
TGGCCCATACGAGGCAGCTCCTATTGGTCCATACGAGGCAGCTGCTATTGGTCCATACGAGGCAGCTGCTATTGGTCCATACGAGGCAGCTCCTATTGGTCCATACGAGGCAGCTCCTGTTGGTCCATACGAGGCAGCTCCTATTAGCCCATACGAGGCAGCTCCTATTGATCCATACGAGGCAGTTCCTATTGGCCCATACGAGGCAGCTCCTATTGGTCCATACGAGCCAGCCAGAACAGGTACTCAACACCAGCTACGTGAGTACACTCTCTCACAAATTCCTGGATGTGTAAAGTAAAAACCTAATCCTGATCGTATCTCAGACGGGAAGAAATGTTCAACAATTATATATTCAAATCATTCAGACAACAATAACATCCATTTTCACCAAAATATTCAAATCAACACACGTGTATATATATATATATATATATATATATATATATATATATATATATATATATATATATATATATATATATATATATACATATATATATATATATATATATATATATATATATATATATTATAGGACTTCAGGACTCGTTATAGTCCTGAAGTAGCGCTCTTCATCAATAAAAATATTTCTTTCTTACTCCCAAAAAACTTTTAATACAATTGAGAAGTAAAGATCGCCTCAAGACACCGCTGTTCCCGTTGCATAGACTGAGCTTTGAGAGGTCAATACTGGCAGCTGATGTGTTGATCACGCTCTGCAGTATTGTATATGATAATAAGTCAAAACTGGTCAGTATCTTTAATGATAACTGTATCATAAAGTTTGGGAAAATGCCAGTCCAGTGACGGTCTCGCTTTGGGTAGGATCGGTGCTCGATTCTCCTAATGTTCTAAAGTGGTTGGGCACCGTTCCTTTACGCTGTTCTCATATGCAAGGTCCTTGTCCTCATATCCCAGCTCCTTGTCTTCATATCCCAGCTCCTTGTCTTCATATCCCAGCTCCTTGTCATCATATCCCAGCTCCTTGTCCTCATATCCCAGCTCCTTGTCCTCATATCCCAGCTCCTTGTCCTCATATTCCAGCTCCTTGTCCTCATATCCCGACTCCTTTTCCTCATATCCCAGCTTCTTGTCCTCATATACCAGCTCCTTGTCCTCATATCCCAGCTTCTTGTCCTCATATCTCAGCTCCTTGTCCTCATATCTCAGCTCCTTGTCATCATATCCCAGCTCCTTGTCCTCATATTCCAGCTCCTTGTACTCATATCTCAGCTCTTTGTCCTCATATCCCAACTCCTTGTCCTCATATCCCTTCCAAGAGCTAGTCATACTGGCTTAGCAGTTTCTCCTGATAATAACCTTAATTTAAACCAAGAGTACATATGGGTGACAAAACGCCTCAGAATGGACGTATGGCAGCAGGTAAAGGCTATATTCCTTCTTCTTCTACCTAAACTGTTTTCTCGCGTTACCACACCGTAAAAAAGGTGACTGTTTTTGCCTCACCAGCAACGTACGAACCTCAGCAACCCAACTAACCTATCAAGGTCGTTGCATAGACTCAGGAGCAGGAACGTAAACGATCATCACACGCTGGAGTGTCTCTTCCAGGGCGCAAAGCCTGAGTAGGTTGATATGGAGGAGAAGCTGTTACCCATGCAGCAGGTCTCCCCTCTCCACGTCGCTGAAATTGTCCAAAGGAATGGCAAACGCCAATACGGGAACGTCTTAAGACAAATATATTAATGTCATCACTTGTAGCGAAATCCACTTATGTTTACTAACAAAAGCTACTTCTATTTAATTATTTATTTGAACCTACATGTGAACGTGCGATTGTATTTGTGTGGGCTTACCTCACAGTATTTCCGTGTGTGTGTGTGTGTGTGTGTGTGTGTGTGTGGTGTGTGTGTGTGTGTGTGTGTGTGTGTGTGTGTGTGTGTGTGTACTCACCTAATTGTACTCACCTAAGTG
>NC_059637.1:8127564-8152564 GCF_020424385.1 Procambarus clarkii
AGGGCAGGGCAGGGCAGGGCAGGGTAGGGCAGGGTTGGATACGTTAGGATAGGTTGAGTTACACCACTATAGAACACGAAGCTATCGGTACTCCAGACCAACAAATTAAAAAATAAACAGACACACACACACACACACACACACACACAACACACACACCACACACACACACACACACACACACACACACACACACACACACACACACACACGGACCAAACACCCAGGAAAAACAAGACCCCAGTAAAGCACATGTTTGGTAAGCGCCATCTGATGCGACATTCAATAGCGCCGCACTTTGTAATATGTGCGCCTCTAGTGGGTCCTTCCATTCCCCTCCCCCCCTGCACCCTGGCCCCCACCTCCACACCCACCCCTTCCCCTCCCCCCTCCTTACCCCATTATATCTGATGCTGATGATTAATGGGGGCTATTAACTTTTCAGCCAATGAGAGCACAGCGTTTTCCACGTGTTACTGGCCAACCAGATCTGGGTTCTTTAATTAAGCCCAGCCATTCTCTCCAATTTTGTCTCTCTCTCTCTCCTCTCTCTCTCTCTCCTCTCTCTCTCTCTCTCTCTCTCTCTCTCTCTCTCTCTCTCTCTCTCTCTCTCTCTCTCTCTTCGAAGAATGTCACTGATATTCGTATCGTCAATTTGTTCAAACTAAGTTTAATTTTACACAATGTTAATCCACTTTATTCATTTATCTTGTGAATCTTATGCATTATGTATATTATTTATTATAGTATGTATCTTATATATATCCTGTTTCATTATGAATATTCATTATTATACATTGTCTGTCTTTCGCAATGACCGTCTGTGTCTGTCAACTTCAGTCGTCCTTTTTCTGTCTATATCTTTCCTTCTCTGTTGCCACTGTCTTCCTCCTCTCCTTCTGTCCCATACTGCCGTCAACGACCGTCACTCACAGGCCTCTGGTTGTCCACGAGGCCAACAATCCGCTGAGTTGGCTCATGAAGTTCTCTTACTGAGAGAGAGAGAGAGAGAGAGAGAGAGAGAGAGAGAGAGAGAGAGAGAGAGAGAGAGAGAGAGAGAGAGAGAAGAGAAGAGAGAGAGAGAGAGCGAGAGAGAGAGAGAGAGAGAGAGAGAGAGAGAGAGAGAGAGAGAGAGAGAGAGGAGAGAGAGAGAGAGAGAGAGAGAGAGAGAGAGAGAGAGAGAGAGAGAGAGATAGAGAGAGAGAGAGAGGAGAGAGAGAGAGAGGAGAACGAGAGAAGAGAGAGAGAGAGAGAGAGAGAGAGAGAGAGAGAGAGAGAGAGAAGGGAGAGAGAGAGAGAGAGAGAGAGGAGAGAGAGAGAGAGAGAGAGAGAGAGAGAGAGGAGAGAGAGAGAGAGCGAGAGAGAGAGAGAGAGAGAGGAGAGAGAGAGAGAGAGAGAGAGAGAGAGAGAGAGAGAGAGAGAGAGAGAGAGAGAGAGAGAGAGAGAGAGAGAGAGAGAACGAGAGGCTTAAGGGATAATCTTTGATGATGAGAGCAGAAGTGTAGCTCCTGCGGAGATGCCGGACACACAGTAAGAGAGAAGAGGAGAATGAGGAGGAGGAGGAGGAGGAGAAGAGAAGAAGAAGGAGAAGAGAATGATCCTTTGATCAACACCTCAAATGAAGAACAAGAACCAAAAACAAAAGGCAGTTCAATAGCCAGGAAATACCATTAAGCGCTATTCACTCCACACGGACACAACCATCTACCCAATCCCTGCCAGTCCTAATCCCTGCCAGTCCCAATCCCTGCCAGTCCCAATCCCTGCCTGTCCCAATCCCTGCCAGTCCCAATCCCTGCCAGTCCCAATCCCTGCCAGTCCCAATCCCTGCCAGTCCCAATCCCTGCCTGTCCCAATCCCTGCCTGTCCCAATCCCTGCCAGTCCCAATCCCTGCCAGTCCTAATCCCTGCCAGTCCCAATCCCTGCCTGTCCCAATCCCTGCCAGTCCCAATCCCTGCCAGTCCCAATCCCTGCCAGTCCTAATCCCTGCCAGTCCCAATCCCTGCCAGTCCTAATCCCTGCCAGTCCTAATCCCTGCCAGTCCCAATCCCTGCCAGTCCCAATCTTTGCCAGTCCCAATTCTTGTGGTCACGCCAGTCCCAATCCTTGTGGTCACGTCAGTCCCAATCCTTGTGGTCACGCCAGTCCCAATCCTTGTGGTCACGTCAGTCCCAATCCTTGTGATCAGGGCAACGAACTCAATCTGTATTTACATGATTTGCACTTTTACTAATCATTTCCAAAAGAGATTGAATTAAAGAAGTTTTTTTATAGTTAGGAAAACATTATTTGTCAACTATATAGATATATAGGGTCTTTAAGATATCCCCCCCCCCTTGTACCTGCAAGATAACGTAAGTTTAGGGGTTGGTCAGTGTTAATCTTCTTGTTTGATAAACTGTTCACTTGAGACAGTGAAGTTGCAACTGGGTGCAACTTTAGGTGAGAGGATGAACAACCCAGCGGGTTTTCTTCCTATTGGGGAGTGTTGCACATCCTGCTATGGCGGTGTGTCCACTCACAGGATGAGTGACGGTGCCCAATACTGTCACTATGGTGGTGTGTCCACTCACAGGATGAGTGGCGCTGCCCAATACTGTCACTATGGTGGTGTGTCCACTCACAGGATGAGTGGCGCTGCCCAATACTGTCACTATGGCGGTGTGTCCACTCACAGGATGAGTGACGCTGCCCAATACTGTCACTATGGTGGTGTGTCCACTCACAGGATGAGTGGCGCTGCCCAATACTGTCACTATGGCGGTGTGTCCACTCACAGGATGAGTGGCGCTGCCCAATACTGTCACTATGGCGGTGTGTCCACTCACAGGATGAGTGACGCTGCCCAATACTGTCACTATGGTGGTGTGTCCACTCACAGGATGAGTGGCGCTGCCCAATACTGTCACTATGGCGGTGTGTCCACTCACAGGATGAGTGGCGCTGCCCAATACTGTCACTATGGCGGTGTGTCCACTCACAGGATGAGTGACGCTGCCCCATACTGTCACTATGGCGGTGTGTCCACTCACAGGATGAGTGACGCTGTCCAATACTGTTACTATGGTGGTGTGTCCACTCACAGGATGAGTGACGCTGCCCCATACTGTCACTATGGCGGTGTGTCCACTCACAGGATGAGTGGTGCTGCCCAATACTGTCACTATGGCGGTGTGTCCACTCACAGGATGAGTGACGCTGCCCAATACTGTCACTATGGCGGTGTGTCCACTCACAGGATGAGTGACGCTGCCCAATACTGTCACTATGGCGGTGTGTCCACTCACAGGATGAGTGGCGCTGCCCAATACTGTCACTATGGCGGTGTGTCCACTCACAGGATGAGTGACGCTGCCCAATACTGTCACTATGGTGGTGTGTCCACTCACAGGATGAGTGGCGCTGCCCAATACTGTCACTATGGCGGTGTGTCCACTCACAGGATGAGTGACGCTGCCCAATACTGTCACTATGGTGGTGTGTCCACTCACAGGATGAGAGGCGCTGCCCAATACTGTCACTATGGCGGTGTGTCCACTCACAGGATGAGTGGCGCTGCCCAATACTGTCACTATGGCGGTGTGTCCACTCACAGGATGAGTGACGCTGCCCAATACTGTCACTATGGTGGTGTGTCCACTCACAGGATGAGTGGCGCTGCCCAATACTGTCACTATGGCGATGTGTCCACTCACAGGATGAGTGGCGCTGCCCAATACTGTCACTATGGCGGTGTGTCCACTCACAGGATGAGTGACGCTGCCCCATACTGTCACTATGGCGGTGTGTCCACTCACAGGATGAGTGACGCTGTCCAATACTGTTACTATGGTGGTGTGTCCACTCACAGGATGAGTGACGCTGCCCCATACTGTCACTATGGCGGTGTGTCCACTCACAGGATGAGTGGTGCTGCCCAATACTGTCACTATGGCGGTGTGTCCACTCACAGGATGAGTGACGCTGCCCAATACTGTCACTATGGCGGTGTGTCCACTCACAGGATGAGTGACGCTGCCCAATACTGTCACTATGGCGGTGTGTCCACTCACAGGATGAGTGGCGCTGCCCAATACTGTCACTATGGCGGTGTGTCCACTCACAGGATGAGTGACGCTGCCCAATACTGTCACTATGGCGGTGTGTCCACTCACAGGATGAGTGGCGCTGCCCAATACTGTCACTATGGCGGTGTGTCCACTCACAGGATGAGTGGCGCTGCCCAATACTGTCACTATGGCGGAATGGCTACTCTACTAAACACCATTTAAAGCACTAAACATGCAAGCAAAATACTCACCAACATTAGTGAGTATGAGACTATTAACTTCCTCTCTAATGAGCATGTACTGTACTATGCTGTTTCAGGTTGATGAACTGGTAAGGTTATTAGCGCCAGGTGTAATTATTTCACCTTTCACACACCCATAATGTGATGGCGGCCCTTAATCCCAGGGCGTGAGGGGCCCTTAATCCCAGGGCGTGAGGGGGTCCCTTAATCCCAGGGCAAGAGAGGCCCTTAATCCCAGGGCATGAGGGGTCCCTTAATCCCAGGGCAAGAGAGGCCCTTAATCCCAGAGCATGAGGGGCCCCTTAATCCCGGGGCGTGAGGGGCCCTTAATCCCGGGGCGTGAGGGGCCCTTAATCCCGGGGCGTGAGGGGCCCTTAATCCCGGGGCGTGAGGGGCCCTTAATCCCGGGGCGTGAGGGGCCCTTAATCCCGGGGCGTGAGGGGCCCTTAATCCCGGGGCGTGAGGGGCCCCTTAATCCCGGGGCGTGAGGGGCCCTTAATCCCGGGGCGTGAGGGGCCCTTAATCCCGGGGCGTGAGGGGGCCCTTAATCCCGGGGCGTGAGGGGCCCTTAATCCCAGGGCATGAGGGGGGCCCTTAATCCCAGGGCATGAGGGGCCCCTTAATCCCGGGGCGTGAGGGGCCCTTAATCCCAGGGCATGAGGGGGCCCTTAATCCCAGGGCATGAGGGGGCCCTTAATCCCGGCTAATTAGCCATTGCTCTTGCAACTGTGATTGAAATGCCTGTAAGGCTCTTGACGATGCATTGCACTTATTCACCCGCAAGCTCCCCTGTATATAAGACAACATACAAACTTTTATCAAATATACTTGCTAAGTATACCCCGACAGAGCGTATGTGTATATTATGTGTCCACGAATTGTTTTGAAACAGCAATGATGGTGTGACACAGAGGTAGGCGGGGTCACAGACCGCAACAAACTCTGCTGGTGCATACAGAAATGGGGCACAGAAAATTACCCGTGTTTTTGGACAGAAGGCATCAGTAGCAGTGCGAAGGGAACTATCAGGGGGAAAGCGCCAAGCCATTACGACTATATAGCACTTGGAAGGGGTCAGGATAAGGATTTGGGATGGGACGGAAGGAAAGGAATGGTGCCCAACCACAATAATAATAAAAAAAAAAAACTTGTGGACGGTCGGGTGAATAGTGGGGAGGAGGAAGAGGAGGAGGAGGAAGAGGGAGGAGGAGGAGGAGGAGGAGGAGGAGGAGGAGGAGGAGGAGGAGGAGGAGAAGGAGGAGGAGGAGGAGGAGGAGGAGGAATATAATAAATATAATTATAGCAGTATATCACTACATATAAGACACTGAGGGCAACAGCCTCGGATGGACAATGAGTGACATTTTAAATTGAGATAAATTAGAAGTTGAGTATTCTGGGTAGGCTAGAAATGCCAGCGAATCTTAGAATTGCGAACATAATAACGCAGTATACTGCAGAAGGTACACTGGTCCATACGAGGCAGCTCCTATTGGTCCATACGAGGCAGGTCCTATTGGTCCATACGAGGCAGCTCCTATTGGTCCATACGAGGCAGCTGCTATTGGTCCATACGAGGCAGCTCCTATTGGTCCATACGAGGCAGCTCCTATTGGTCCATACGAGGCAGCTCCTATTGGTCCATACGAGGCAGCTCCTATTGGTCCATACGAGGCAGCTCCTATTGGTCCATACGAGGCAGCTCCTATTGGTCCATACGAGGCAGCTCCTATTGGTCCATACGAGGCAGCTCCTATTGGTCCATACGAGGCAGCTCCTATTGGTCCATACGAGGCAGCTCCTATTGGTCCATACGAGGCAGCTCCTATTGGTCCATACGAGGCAGCTCCTATTGGTCCATACGAGGCAGCTCCTATTGGTCCATACGAGGCAGCTCCTATTGGTCCATACGAGGCAGCTCCTATTGGTCCATACGAGGCAGCTCCTATTGGTCCATACGAGGCAGCTCCTATTGGTCCATACGAGGCAGCTCCTATTGGTCCATACGAGGCAGCTCCTATTGGTCCATACGAGGCAGCTCCTATTGGTCCATACGAGGCAGCTCCTATTGGTCCATACGAGCTCCACCCTTAACGGGTGGTCAACAAGTGGGATGCAGGAGAAGACGCTGGGGAAGCCGCCTCCAGCTCTTGGTGTGACATCTCCAAGAGATGTCACACCAAGAGCTGTGACATCTCTTCAAGAGACACCAAAGGTGCGCCAGGCACCTAAGGACACGAGGCGGAGCACCAAGTGCTTGATCTCACTCTCCTGTTGGCATCGATATTGAAGCACACAAAAATAATCTTTGTACCTTAAAAGGGTCGGGGTTCGATTCCCGATGGTGAAACTGGTTGAACACCGTTCCTTCACACCGTCCTCATATCACTCTCTAGACAGTGGGTTTAGCACTTTCAGAATTTCCTTCTTAGCACCACCATTATAATTAAGGGGGGGGGGTAGAAACAGCCTAAGCTACTCTATCCCTTTGAGATGTATTTTTTGCTTATCTCAATAAACATAGTTGAACTTGAACTATAGGTGTTGAACTCGTGCACTATAGCTGGTTGATGGGGTTCTGGGAGTTCTACTCCCCAAGCCCGGCCCGAGGCCAGGCTTGACTTGTGAGAGTTTGGTCCACCAGGCTGTTGCTTGTAGGTGGAGGAGGAGTGGCAAGAGCTTCACACTGTGCAGACTGCCAAGGTAACACAGCAGGATGTTGAGCCAGTCTGGGGTCTGCTGATAACCCCGGCGGCCTGGTCTGCCTTAGCGCGACCCATCCCTGAAAGCGGTGCATATATTACTGCGCGTGGAGTTGGTCTTTCACGGCGAGTGATTTAAACAGTTTGGTGGCGACAAGGGCAGCCTTGTCCTGGGCTGAGGCGCTCTTCTTGCCTCACCAGACCACGGCCACCGCCTCTCCTCCTATCCTCCGACCTTTTCACTGCTCTCTCTATATATTGAACTGCAAACATTTAACATCTCGCTGTATTAATTAGGACAATAATTTGTTTCCGGAGGGAGAAGGCGGGGAGAGGTCAGTTTACAATTTGAATGGATTATGGGGAGGTGGGTGAAATCTTAGCCATGGATGAGTAGGTTGCTGGGTTTACAGCCACTGCTCAGGCATACCTCTGTACTGAGCAACAACATAGTCAACTTTACACTAGACAGCGTCAACTTTACACACAGCACCGCCAACTTTACCCCCCATCACCGCCAACTTTACCCCCATCACCGCCAACTTTACCCCCAGCACCGCCAACTTTACTCCCCAGCACCGCCAACTTTACCCCAGCACCGCCAACTTCAGGAGAGATAGTGGCTTGATTGAACCGCTAAGTTATTTAAGATCCAACCTAGTCGGCGAGGACATCAAACTAAACTATAAGGCCAAAGGAATTACCATACTTAACAAACAGCCATTTGTGTCCTCTTCACGCGCTCTGACGCCCCAGCTCCTCATAATTGCCAATTTAAATGCTTCCATGACGCAAACTGAGATAAGAGATGCGATTAAAACCATCAAAGTATGTTTAAAAATGTTGATATGCCGGGCTTGCATACTGGTCAATAGCATGTTAAATGTTGCAATACGCGGATATTAAGGTGAAGTGTGGCGTGTTCAGGGTGTTCAAGGGTGAGGTGCTATACCCTGGGATGTCAAACATGGGGCCACTCCCTCCTTCTACGTGGGGCCCCGGACTAACCCTCAACCTATTCCAACCTGATCTATCCCAACCTATGCTATCCTAACCTACCGTATCCTAACCCAACTTAGCCTATCCTAATCCACGGAAATAGTATCGAGTCTTACATATGGCGTGCGGCCCATCCTTCGCAAATAGCATGACATTTATACCAATGCCACATATTTGCACACACACAACCATTGATTGATGATTGATAGGCGAGATCAAAGAGCCAAACCTCAATCCCCGCAAGCACAACTAGGTGACCATGGTGTATAACAAATCACTGGTGACACGTGAACTGCCAAAAACGTGGAAGACGGCTAATGTAGTCCCGATATTCAAGAAGGGTGATAGACAGGAGGCACTGAACTACAGGCCAGTGTCCCTAACTTGCATACCATGCAGAGTGATGGAGAAGAGTGTGCGAAAAAACTAGTGGAACATCTGGAGCAGAAGAACATTATATCAAAATATCAGCATCGGTTCAGGGATGGCAGATCATGCCTCACAGGATTGATTAAATTCTATGATCAGGCAAGACAGAGCGGGGTGGGCAGACTGCATATTTTTGGATTGCCGCCAGAAAGCCTTTGACACAGTGCCACATAATAGACTGGTGCGCAAACTGGAGATGCAGGCAGAAGTGAAAGGGAAGGTACTCCATTGGATAAAGGAGTACCTAAGCAACAGAACACAGCGAGTCACTGTGAAGGGTGAGGTCTGAGAGTGGCGAGGCGTCACCAGTGGAGTCCCTCAGGGTTCAGTCCTTGGACCTATACTGTTTCTGATATATGTAAATGATCTCCCAGAGGGAATAAACTCGTTTCTCTCAATGTTTGCGGATGATGCAAAAATTATAAGGAGGAGTAAAACGGAGGAAGATAGTATGAGGCTACAAGATGACCTAAACAAACTGAATAAATGGTCCAACAAATGGCTACTAAAGTTCAACGCAAGTAAATGTAAGGTAATGAAACTATGGGGGAGGAAATAGGAGGCCAGACACTGGATACAGAATGGGATATGAAGTCCTTCACGAAACGAACAGAGAGAAAGATCTAGGAATTGATATCACGCCAAACCTGTCTCCTGAAGCACACATAAGAAGAATAACATCGAATAACACAGTTTCAAATGTAGATATGATAGGAATCATATCATATTCAAATGTAGAATATGATAGTAGGCTCAGGAATCTGTACACCAGTTGATTGACGTTTGAGAGGCGGGACCAAAGAGCCGAAACACAACCCCCGCGAGCACACACACCACACATCGAAGATATCTTTAAGTCAAGGTTTCTCCAAGTTCTCATCCAACATAACTGTATTACTCTTAATCCCCTTCACACCTTTCTCTTACCTCCTTATCCGGTCTCCTCTTCTCCCCCCTTCATTCCTGCCCTCCCACGCCTTCCCTCTTACCGTGCTTCCATTCCCTTCTTTCCCCTGCCTCCTGGCTCTTCTTCCCTCCCTCTCCCCCCCCCCCCCCCTCCTCTCTCTCTCTCTCTCTCTCTCTCTCTCTCTCTCTCTCTCTCTCTCTCTCTCTCTCTCTCTCTCTCTCTCTCTCTCTCTCTCTCTCTCTCTCTCGTGGCCCATAGCAACGAGGCACACTGGTGGACTCCGTAGCTTACTCAGCGAATTATGGAAATGAGGTCAGGACGGGGCCAAAGTGCACACTTTGAGGAATTTAATAGGAAGCGATGCCACCGTTTTTTTCCCTTCCTATTTGCTGTTCCAAAATTTTGTGTGACGGACCATTTGCAGGTGTCTTTCAACAATGTTCAAAGCATTATATATATATATATATATATATATATATATATATATATATATATATATATATATATATATATATATATATATATATATATATATATATATATATCGGCTGCGCAATATTAAGCAAGGGATTCTGGAATGGAATAGTCCACCTCAGCACAATGGCGTCTTTCACACACTAGTGGACCCAGACCGTCACACTAATAAGCCTGACTCATGGCGCATAGCATTGTCTAGTCAATTCGTACTATCTTTTAGAGTTCCTTAGTGTATGTTAGCACATGGTCTAAAGATGAACTTCTCAGCTCTGGGTATAGGAGGCTACGGATAGCTAGCTAGCTGCTTGAGGAACATCACCGTTCGATCCTGCAGGCACAAATACATGAGAACACACACACACACACACACACACACACACACACACACACACACACACACACACACACACACACACACACGCACGCACGCACACACACACACACACACACACACACACACACACACACACACACACACACACACACACACACACCTTCAAGAGCAGTGCTTAGAGAGGCAGGCTATTCTGGATTCAATGAGCAGGTGACCGAGGTTAAGGAGGCAGCAGCGTGACCCTCTGTGCTAATGGCTACCCGCGTTCTGTGCTGGAGACCTTGCCAGCTTGGCATCACACCCGCGCCTCTCACCACCTTTTCTGCTCCTGCTTTCTCTTGCAATTTTAATAACATCATTAGACAAATATAAGAAAGCGAGGGGAACGGGTTAGTAACTACAGTGTCTTCGCAAAAACCACGAAGGAGTGCTACACGAATTATATTCTCTCTCTCTCTCTCTCTGAGGTTAGATTCGTTAGAATATACAAACGAATAAACGTACTCAAAAGCAAACACACAAACAACCAACCTAACATAAACACCACAGAAATAGGTAAACAACCTACCTGCTGTTAGGTTGTTTAACATTCGCTACTTGGAACAAAAAGTTCCAAGTAGCACGGGCTATGGTGAGCCCCTAGTGGACTTAACCTAACCTATCCTAAACAACTCAAACTTACCTTCACCTAACGACAAAAATAACATCACATGAGACCAGGAATTGAAGGGAACTATTTGGAGAAAGCGCCAAGCCATTACAACTATATAGCACTGGGAAGGGGTCAGGATAAGGATTTGGGATGGGACGGAGGGAAGGAATGGTGCCCAACCACTTGTGGGCGGTCGGGGATGGAACGCCGACCTGCATGACGCGAGACTGTCGCTCTACCGTCCAGCCCAAGTGGTTAGATGAGACCCGGAGGCATGGCAGGATGTGCAAAATAGCCCCACTGAAAAGCTGAGGTATAACAGGTACGCTGAGAGAGAACTCTGTCAATATCAAAGCCCCTAGACGTTGTTGTTATTGTTGTTTTAGATTCCGCTACTGGGAACAAAAAATTCTAGGTAGCACCGGCTATGGTGAGCCCGTAGAAGCCCCTAGATTTCAACATATAATCATCACACATAAGGAGCATTACTGGCCGACCTCTCGCATATAAACACCTTCAATAAGTACGTGATCAACCAGGCTGTGACTCACGTCATGCTGCGAACTGCCGCTTCCTACAGCCTGGTTGACCAGACCACCAAGCAGGAGACCTGGTCAGAGACCGGGCCGCGGGGACGATGATCCTCGGCGTTATAGACAGTAATGTGACAGGAAGGCCACGGAAGTGCCCCTGAGCCCTATGACGGAATAACCGAGTCTTATTCTGTACAATGTTAAAGCCTCATCCACCTAAATTATATATTCTTGGTGCAGTGCCGACATAAAGTAGATTTACTTTTGGAGTACTGTGAGCCTCTAGTACCGTGAGTCTCCAGTACCGTGAACCTACAGTACCGTGAACTACAGTACCGTGAACTACAGTACTGTGAACTACAGTACCGTGAACTACAGTACCGTGAACTACAATACTGTGAACTACAGTACTGTGAACTACAGTACTGTGAACTACAGTACCGTGAACTACAGTACCGTGAACTACAGTACTGTGAACTACAGTACCGTGAACTACAGTACTGTGAACTACAGTACTGTGAACTACAGTACTGTGAACTACAGTACCGTGAACTACAGTACCGTGAACTACAGTACCGTGAACTACAGTACCGTGAACTACAGTACCGTGAACTACAGTACCGTGAACTACAGTACCGTGAACTACAGTACCGTGAACTACAGTACCGTGAGCCTCCAGTACCGTGAACTACAGTACCGTGAACTACAGTACCGTGAACTACAGTACCGTGAGCCTCCAGTACCGTGAACTACAGTACCGTGAACTACAGTACCGTGAACTACAGTACCGTGAGCCTCCAGTACCGTGAACTACAGTACCGTGAGCCTCCAGTACCGTGAACTACAGTACCGTGAACTACAGTACCGTGAACTACAGTACCGTGAGCCTCCAGTACCGTGAACTACAGTACCGTGAACTACAGTACTGTGAACTATAGTACCGTGAGCCTCCAGTACCGTGAACTAGTACCGTGAGCCTCCAGTACCGTGAACTACAGTACCGTGAACTACAGTACCGTGAGCCTCCAGTACCGTGAACTACAGTACCGTGAGCCTCCAGTACCGTGAGCCTCCAGTACCGTGAACTACAGTACCGTGAACTACAGTACCGTGAACTACAGTACTGTGAACTACAGTACCGTGAACTACAGTACTGTGAACTACAGTACCGTGAACTACAGTACTGTGAACTACAGTACCGTGAACTACAGTACCGTGAACTACAGTACTGTGAACTACAGTACCGTGAACTACAGTACTGTGAACTACAGTACCGTGAACTACAGTACCGTGAACTACAGTACCGTGAACTACAGTACCGTGAACTACAGTACTGTGAACTACAGTACCGTGAACTACAGTACTGTGAACTACAGTACCGTGAGCCTCCAGTACCGTGAACTACAGTACCGTGAGCCTCCAGTACCGTGAACTACAGTACCGTGAACTACAGTACCGTGAACTACAGTACCGTGAACTACAGTACCGTGAACTACAGTACTGTGAACTACAGTACCGTGAACGACAGGATCTATAAATAAGCGCATGTGTTGTGTCCAAAAGCGATGTGTGTGTGTAATCAAGTGCCCTTGTCCACAGGGAGGGCCACCGCTCAGGCCTCTCCCCCGGGTGCTGGGCCACGCTGGGGGCAGTGGGGAGGGGCAAGGATGAGAGAGGGGGGAACACTGGATGATTAAGGGAGCAACAGAGGCTACGCCAGGGGGGGGGAGGGGGGGGAATATACGGGTCGTTATCACAGTCGTGGCACCCCCCCCCCAACCTCCCCACCCAGTGCACCAAGTGAGGTGGTTCAACCCCACAACCCAACCTCTCACATTCTTTACATGTGAATTAAGTATATCTCCTTGTGGCAATGGGGCCCAGTATGGCAAGCGGGGAGGGGCAGCCAATAATCATGGGGTTCAGGGGGTTCAGGACTGGGTTTGGGGGTTCAGGATTGGGTTTGGGGGTTCAGGACTGGGTTTGGGGGTTCAGGATTGGGTTTGGGGGTTCAGGACTGCGTTCGGGGGTTCAGGACTGGGTTTGGGGGTTCAGGACTGGGTTTGGGGGTTCAGGATTGGGTTTGGGGTTTCAGGATTGGGTTCAGGGGGTCAGGACTGGGTTCGGGGGTTCAGGACTGGGTTGGGGGTTCAGGACTGGGTTCTGAGGTTCAGGATTGGGTTGGAGGGGGAGTGGGGAGTTACTGTGGGTTCCAGAACACCCTTGACCTCACCCGCTGTCAAGACAAGGAAGCGGTCAAGGGTCTGGACGGTTGCCACAAAGCCCATGAACTCGTTGAACATGTCCACGTCAGCTGTTGGTGTTCATTCTTCCTCCACAGTTCAAACAGACAAGTGAACACCTTCAAGCGAACTAAGGCCTTGAACACGTTCACCACCTGTCACCCAGCGAGCCATCCCTCCAAAAGTAATAGTATACCAACTTCTGAACGAACGTACACAAACAGACTTGTTATACCCCCCTTAAACAAAATCACGTTTTGTATAATTATAAGACTCCAAATTAATTATAAAAAAAGTGAAACAGTAACTATACAGCCTAATTTAACTTGACCTAGGCCTAATATACGTCATCTTAAGCCTGATTTAATACATATATGTACTATACTAGGCCTGCGAATGTTTGATTATTGTCTTCTTTCTTGCCTCTACAAAATTAATAACTATTGCAAAACGTGTATTTTTTTTTTTTTTGGGGGGGGGGGGGACAGTCCATTTTTGTATTAGTAGAAATGAAGTGTCATTCTCTAAGATATACCTGTCTCTGTGTCTCATTTACCGTACCTCTGTACCTGGGTGTCCCATGATTAACAGCACCTCTGTTCCTGTGTTAAATTGTGTTGTGGTGTGTTGTGATGTGTTGACAATTAAAAACAAGCTTGGCCAAAACGCCTGTGTACGCTTCAAGCACACCCCAGCCAAACACCCTCATCCTACCAAGGTCTACGGGCTCACCATAGCCCGTGCTACTTGGAACTGTTTGTTCCACGTAGCGAATCTTAAACAACCACAACTATGAAGGCAGCAATCACCTCCAACACCTCCGACATTAAAGACACCAGCGTCCCCCCCCCCCCCTGAGCTGTGACTGTCAAGGACATAAAGGAGAGGAGCAATACTCCTCCAGAAGACGACAAGAGAGCAACGCCCCGCCCATCAACCCCGACTCCATCACCGCCAGACAGTTTGATGGTCCTTGTTACCCCGTCAAGCACGCCCTCGGCCCCGTCCTCCACTCCTCACCAGTTGAACAAGCATCGACCCCCGTTTACGACCGCTTGTGGCTCATTCCCCATACGAGAACGCTCGCTGTCCCGGCCGAGCCGGCGGCTGAGCTGACAGAACACTGGACGCGTGATCCTGTGGTCCCGGGTTCAATCCCGGGCGCCGGCGAGAAACAATGGGCAGAGTTTCTTTCAACCTGATGCCCCTGTTATCTAGCAATAAATAGGTACCTGGGAGTTAGTCATCTGTCACGTATTATGAATAATGCGAGACAGACGGGGGGGAGGGAGGGAGGGAGAGAGAGAGAGAGAGAGAGAGAGAGAGAGAGAGAGAGAGAGAGAGAGAGAGAGAGAGAGAGAGAGAGAGAGAGAGAGAGAGAGAGAGAGAGAGAGAGAGAGAGAGAGAGAGAGAGAGAGAGAGAGAGAGAGAGAGAGAGAGAGAGAGAGAGAGAGAGAGAGAGAGAGAGAGAGAGAGAGTAAACCCAGTAAACACAGACGTCAACAAGCCTCAGGAGCCACCAATGACCACGAGAATAAGACAACGAGACAAAGGCAACGTGCAGACAATATCATATGAATGATATGTGCTACTTGGTGCAACACCCCCCCCCCCCCCCTCCCCCCAATCATGAAGCTGGTGGTAGAGACATAGTTACCAAACCCCCCAATGAACCCCTCTCCACCCCCCACACACCCTACACCCCCAACCATGTGTCGGAGTTGATACATGGTGACCTAAAGCCTCACCATTCATGCCCAATACCTGGAGATGACTAATGTGATGCCCAATACCCTCTGATGCTGTTCTAGGTTAGGGGTCCCCACTGAATGGCAGTCGTAGCAACGGCTCTAATGCGCGCCCTTCAGTGCTCTAGTGCACTACTCTAAAATACTCAACCAGAGCACAGATGTGACGTCATAGCGGCAAGGTTAGGTTAGGTCCAGTTCGGTTAAGTTGGAAATACGGTAACAAGTTAGGGAAGCAACCCGGATATGACGGCCTGCGGGCCGCTCCAAGCAACAGCCTTTTAGATCAAGTAATCACATCAACACAAACCTGACCCGGGTCGAGCTTGGGGAGTAGAACAACTCCCAAGAATCCACTCCTGGTATACACCAGGTATATTACAAGTATACAACACTGGAACGCTGGGTGTAAATAAATAAACTCCTTGTATAGGTGTTCGATACTGTTGCTGCTGGAGGCTGGGTGTTCGATACTGTTGCTGCTGGAGGCTGGGTGTTCGATACTGTTGCTGCTGGAGGCTGGGTGTTCGATACTGTTGCTGCTGGAGGCTGGGTGTTCGATACTGTTGCTGCTGGAGGCTGGGTGTTCGATACTGTTGCTGCTGGAAGCTGGGTGTTCGATACTGTTGCTGCTGGAGGCTGGGTGTTCGATACTGTTGCTGCTGGAGGCTGGGTGTTCGATACTGTTGCTGCTGGAGGCTGGGTAATCGATACTGTTGCTGCTGGAGGCTGGATACTGCATGTCGGGTGTTCGGTTGAGCTGTTGCTGTTGGCTTCTCGCTGGCTGTTGTGTTGCTCATCATGCCTCCCCCCTAACAGCCTTGTTGAACCTATTGCATTATGGTTTTAACTATTCTGACGTTCGAATTCTTTGTCGAGTGTCGCCTTAAAGTTGTGGATGGAGGTGGCTTTCACAGCTTCTTGTGTTGGACACTGGTGGTGGGGGTGTGGTGGTGGGCTGTGGTGGTGGTGGTGGTGTGGTGGTGGGCTGTGGTGGGGGTGTGGTGGTGGTGGGGTGTGGTGGTGGTGGTGGTGCTGGTGCTGGGTGCAGGGGTACTACACTGATGAGCTGGGAGATCACCAGAAAAAAAAGAGATGAGCGGATGTTAAGAGGAGGAGGATGACGAGGAGGAGGAGGAGGAGGAGGAGGAGAAGGAGCAGGAGCAGGAGGAGCAGGAGGAGGAGCAGGAGGAGGAGGAGCAGGAGGAGGAGGCGGCAGAGGAGGAGGCGGAGGACTAATCTGTAGTTAGGTAAGGCGCGTCTTAAAATGCGTTCCGTTACATCCCTGCAAAACTCCCTCCGCCGTTCTTAGATCAGGGACATACGGACTCCGTAATGAACCTATTTATGTGTAGGCTGCACACTGCCTCGACGCAATTTACGACGCAACCTGACGCAATTTACGACGCAACATGACGCAATTTACGTTGTGGTTCCTGATCGAAGCTGACTCCCCATGTAAACTATGAACCAAGACAATTATACATGACAGTATCGACTTGACCAGAGGAGGGAGGGATGAATGTGTGGGGCGGGGGAGAAGGGGGGAGGCACTGAGAGGTAGGGGAGACAGGAGAAGGGGGAGAAGAGAAGGGGGGGAGGAGGGGAAGGAGGTGGAAGGAGACCAGGACACACACAACAAGAGGGAAGACGAGGACACGGCCAGATACAACGAAGTGTTCGAATATCAGTAGTGAAAAAAATCCGGTCAGAACCACAAGGTTATAAAGTAGGGCCGAGAAGCACTATTAGGTAAGTATAAAAACAGTCGCAACAACAACAGGCAGGTGAATCAGGCGCACCACCTAAATCCACAACTGAAAGGCACATCAAATTCGCCAGACTTACGGAAAAAATTAACAAATATTTATAGACTGAAATTAATACTGCGTCCATCTCCAGCTTGGGCGGAGTTGTTCAAAATAAACAAACATAAAAAAGTTATACAAAAATCATCTTGAATACCTTTGAACAGAATCAAACTCTGAAGACAGCGTCTCCAACCAATAACGGGGCTGCAAATTAGACACCTAACCCACAAATGGTTGACAAAGGACCGAAACGTCGTCACATAATGCTCCAGGATAGACCGAAACATCGTCACATAAGGGTCCACGACGGACCGAAACGTTGTCCCATAATACTCCAGGACAGACCGAAACGTCGTCATTCTTTCATTTCCAGATCTGTGGGTTGGGCTTCTCCAACTGAAGATAATACTCTTCTAGACTAACGATAGTAAGGTTTCACTGTAATTTCCAAGCACAGGAGTTGTTACGAAGGTGATGGAGAGATGTGACGAAACTACCACACGCGTGGACCAATACCTGACTACCATTTGAAAACAAACTCCCGTGACCGTTGGCCGCAACTTTCTCTTGCGCGAGGCGGGAATTGGGGCCATGTTTCCAGCTTCCATGAGGCTTCCCTCTGAAGCCTATTGGTACAGGTCCCTCACACAACGGTCAGAATACTCCCAAGTAACGTTTAATCATCGCTGATCAACCTTTAATCAATGCTGGATTGTCGTTTAGTCAATCCTGGGTTAATGGTTTGTCAAAGGTGGGGCTACTCGACATTGTATCATCGTTTAATCAATGCTCGATCAACGTTTAATCAACGCTAGATCAACATTTAATCAACTCTGTATCGTCGTTTAATCATCGCTGAATTATCGTTTAATTAATGCTGTATCATAGTTAAGTTAACGCTGATATCATCGTTTAATCAACACTAGATCAATGTAGATCAATGACCCTCCTTAAGTCAACGCTGTATCACTGTTTAATCAACGCAGATTCATCGTTTAATCAAAGCTGGAATAGCGTTTAATCAACACTGGATCAACTTTTAATCAACGCTGGATTAACGTTTAATGAACACCGAATCAACGTCTAATCAACGTAGGATCAATGTCACCAAGGTTGAATCATTTAGGCATCAGCGTTGCAACAGATCTTTGCTTACCTGGTAAATATTGCAATAACGCCCGACAAGATTATATCTTAAGATATTGCCAATAATTAAAGTTACTTTAAAAATCTTCATACTCCAAATTTTGCATATTAAAACCTCTTTAAGTTCCGTCAGTGAACACGTGTTATCATGCCTGTAAATACTGTTGATTTACGTCTTAATGACCTCGACCACCATCTAATGTGCAGAACATGCTTGAGTAACGTTGAACCGACGTTATTAACGTTGATTTAATGTTGAATTAACGTTGTTTGCCCCAACGTGTGATGATGATGATGAAGTTTAAGCCACCCAAGAGATGGCACGGGCATGAATAGCCCGACGTGTGCCCACTGGGTGAATATAAACAAACCACTCAACGCCTGACGTTCAGCCTTCATTTCCTGGCGCTTCTGTACTTATCATGAGGTCGTAAAGACGATCTGAACCGTTGGTGTACACTCAAGCCTCGCACCAGTGACCATATCTATTGATCAAAACCAACCCATTAAGCGCTGGGGGATATTTAGAACGCGTAGTAACTCATCCTTGGTTAACTTTTGACAGGATTTACGAGGCTTGTAGTCCCCCCATTTTGTCTGATGAACCGTTCTACAATATATATATAGACGGGCCACGTCGAGTTAAGTGGTGAATGCAGAAAAAAAGAGGTAGCATTTGGTCGTATTTTGGTAGTTTAGTAACCGGATCGTCTTTGGGGTTGAGCAACTGCAAGATGCTCACTGAGCACAAAACTTGACATACCTGGAATAACTAGCTCCGTGATGCAAAAACATTAAATTCATATTACGGCCAATTTAATCTTCAACAGATGTCTAAAGGGCATTCCTCATCAGAAATCGTTCTGCCATCCCCCCCCCCAACCCATTCCTTCGTTCCTTCCCCACCCTCCTCTCTCTCTCTCTCTTCTCTCTCTCTCTCTCTCTCTCTCTCTCTCTCTCTCTCTCTCTCTCTCTCTCTCTCTCTCTCTCTCTCTCTCTCTCTCTCTCTCTCCAGCATCAGGAGCAGCTTCTAAGGTACGTGGCTCTGTATGATAAATACGATAGCAGGACGCCACTAGAAATTCTGCAAAAAGTGGGAGCGACACACATGTTAAACATAATTCTTAGAGATGGCAGATGACAGCTTTGGCGGGAGCGGCCATCATGTGCTTCTGTATATTCACTCTAACTTGCCAATTTTTTCCTCGCCGTTTGACATAATTATACGGGTTTATGTTAAACAGCTCATATATATCATGATGAACTTGCTGCTTCTTGTAAAAGCTGGGAAAGTATGTAAATTAAGCTTAAAAATGTGAAGTTAATGGCTTTTAACAAGAGAATATTGAGCCGCCTCTGGTGGTAATATGCCGACCCGCTGAGGGCAACACTCTTGGCTAAGTGAGCCATTTTACGCCCCAAAATAATGTCGCTTTCATTAAATGTTTTGCTAATCAGTTCCTGGTATTATCAACCGCACAAAACGTTTTAATATCCTTCGTTAGTAGCAGAGTTACAATGCTAACTTGTGTGATAAGACAAAGCTGCGTGAGTGCGAGAGAGGACTAGGCTACCATGAGATATGAAATGCTAGGAATCTTGGCATGGCAGTGTCGAGTGTCACTTGTTTTTCATAACGTCTGACTTTTCTTTCCCTGCAGTAAAGGTATTGGTATATTTACATCCACCTCGCTGCACACACACACACACACTGGCAACAATACTAGCCACAAGAAATTATCATTATCACCAATGCTATATATACGTGTAAATATAAATATATATGTTTATATATAGAGGGAAGCGATGGAGGGCGGGTTTAGCGGGCCAGTCACACCCGGGATAACATGATACAGTACGAGGCCTTCGGGAAGGGCATCGCTTTCCGCATATTTATACTATGCACTCAACACTGCCTCAGCCACCAGCTGCCTCACTCACTGGGCCACGCCTCCCACTGGCTGCTGGGCTTCTCTACGACTTATCACCCTTTACACAACCACTTACGAAACCTCTACATCTTTTCTTAATCATGACGGCTTTGTTTACATTTATTAAAACAGTTTACGAGCTGGGTAACTTCACAACCCCCAGGTTATTATTGATATAGATAACCTCGTAGTGTTTCGGTGCTCATAAACAGAATAAAGGTAGCGTGTTTTTGTGCCTCTCACCTAATACACTATTATTAATGTTTTTCACTATTAATGTTATAGAGACCAGAAAAAAATAAATCTAAAAACCGTACTGAAATATTCCTAGGCCTATTATAGCACATATATATATATATGTAGTATATTAAGCCTAAAACAGCTCGTATTAGGCTTAGGACTGCTTGGAGAAGTTAGATCATATATTTCTGTTGCGGTTAACAAAAGTTTCCGCTTTGTCCAAACTCAGTACTACAGAAGTCAACTTCTTGAGGTTATCTTGAGATGATTTCGGGGCTTTAGTGTCCCCGTGGCCCGGTCCTCGACCAGGCCTCCAACCCCAGGAAGCAGCCCGTGACAGCTGACTAACTCCCAGGTACCTATTTACTGCTAGGTAACAGGATATCAGGAGGAAAGGAACTCTGTCCATTGTTTCTCGCCGGCGCCCTGGATCGAACCCGGGACCACAGGATCACGTGCCCAGTGTTCTGTCCGCTCAGCCACCGGCTCCCGGACATTACATGTGAATGTAATTCACATGTAATGGTACTTCCCACACAATAGTTACTACCAGTACTATTATCGTAGCAGGATTGCCACACTTCCCGGCGTACTCATCAATGTCTAAAAAATATAACTATAAGGGATTTATAGATTAGGATAAGGGATTTATAGATTAGGATAAGGGATTTACATAACAAAGTTTCAAGCGTAATTAACTTTATATTACTTATCAGACTTTCTAGCTATTATCTAGTCTAAGATTTTTCAAAGATAATCTGTCTTATCTAAGATTTACCACATTAAAGAACCAGAGACATGGCTTTATTGTCTCTCCGTCTGTAGTCAAGGGGTCCTTGTCTAAGACCGCCACGGGTACTTGTCTAAGACCTCCACGGGTACTTGTCTAATACCGCCACGGGTCCTTGTCTAATACCGCCACGGGTCCTTGTCTAATACCGCCACGGGTCCTTGTCTAATACCGCCACGGGTACTTGTCTAAGACCACCACGGGTACTTGTCTAATACCGCCACGAGTCCTTGTCTAAGACCGCCACGGGTACTTGTCTAAGACCACCACGGGTACTTGTCTAAGACCGCCACGGGTCCTTGTCTAAGACCGCCACGGGTCCTTGTCTAAGACCTCCACGGGTCCTTGTCTAAGACCGCCACGGGTCCTTGTCTAAGACCGCCACGGGTCCTTGTCTAAGACCACCACGGGTACTTGTCTAAGACCGCCACGGGTCCTTGTCTAAGACCGCCACGGGTCCTTGTCTAAGACCGCCACGGGTCCTCGTCTAAGACCGCCACGGGTCCTTGTCTAAGACCGCCACGGGTACTTGTCTAATACCGCCACGGGTCCTTGTCTAATACCGCCACGGGTACTTGTCTAAGACCACCACGGGTACTTGTCTAATACCGCCACGGGTACTTGTCTAAGACCGCCACGGGTACTTGTCTAAGACCACCACGGGTACTTGTCTAATACCGCCACGGGTACTTGTCTAAGACCGCCACGGGTACTTGTCTAAGACCTCCACGGGTCCTTGTCTAAGACCGCCACGGGTCCTTGTCTAAGACCACCACGGGTACTTGTCTAAGACCACCACGGGTACTTGTCTAAGACCGCCACGGGTCCTTGTCTAAGACCGCCACGGGTCCTTGTCTAAGACCTCCACGGGTCCTTGTCTAAGACCGCCACGGGTACTTGTCTAAGACCTCCACGGGTCCTTGTCTAAGACCGCCACGGGTACTTGTCTAAGACCACCACGGGTACTTGTCTAAGACCACCACGGGTACTTGTCTAAGACCGCCACGGGTCCTTGTCTAAGACCGCCACGGGTCCTTGTCTAAGACCTCCACGGGTCCTTGTCTAAGACCGCCACGGGTCCTTGTCTAAGACCACCACGGGTACTTGTCTAAGACCTCCACGGGTCCTTGTCTAAGACCGCCACGGGTCCTTGTCTAAGACCGCCACGGGTCCTTGTCTAAGACCACCACGGGTACTTGTCTAAGACCGCCACGGGTCCTTGTCTAAGACCGCCACGGGTCCTTGTCTAAGACCTCCACGGGTCCTTGTCTAAGACCGCCACGGGTCCTTGTCTAAGACCGCCACGGGTCCTTGTCTAAGACCGCCACGGGTCCTTGTCTAAGACCGCCACGGGTCCTTGTCTAAGACCACCACGGGTACTTGTCTAAGACCTCCACGGGTCCTTGTCTAAGACCGCCACGGGTCCTTGTCTAAGACCGCCACGGGTCCTTGTCTAAGACCACCACGGGTACTTGTCTAAGACCGCCACGGGTCCTTGTCTAAGACCGCCACGGGTCCTTGTCTAAGACCTCCACGGGTCCTTGTCTAAGACCGCCACGGGTCCTTGTCTAAGACCGCCACGGGTCCTTGTCTAAGACTGCCACGGGTCCTTGTCTAAGACCGCCACGGGTCCTTGTCTAAGACCACCACGGGTACTTGTCTAAGACCTCCACGGGTCCTTGTCTAAGACCGCCACGGGTCCTTGTCTAAGACCACCACGGGAACTTGTCTAAGACCTCCACGGGTCCTTGTCTAAGACCGCCACGGGTCCTTGTCTAATACCGCCAGGGGTCCTTGTCTAAGACCGCCACGGGTACTTGTCTAAAACCTCCACGGGTCCTTGTCTAAGACCTCCACGGGTCCTTGTCTAAGACCTCCACGGGTCCTTGTCTAAGACCGCCACGGGTCCTTGTCTAAGACCGCCACGGGTCCTTGTCTAAGACCACCACGGGTACTTGTCTAAGACCTCCACGGGTCCTTGTCTAAGACCGCCACGGGTCCTTGTCTAAGACCGCCACGGGTCCTTGTCTAAGACCGCCACGGGTCCTTGTCTAAGACCACCACGGGTACTTGTCTAAGACCTCCACGGGTCCTTGTCTAAGACCGCCACGGGTCCTTGTCTAAGACCGCCACGGGTCCTTGTCTAAGACCGCCACGGGTCCTTGTCTAAGACCACCACGGGTACTTGTCTAAGACCTCCACGGGTCCTTGTCTAAGACCGCCACGGGTCCTTGTCTAAGACCACCACGGGTACTTGTCTAAGACCTCCACGGGTCCTTGTCTAAGACCGCCACGGGTCCTTGTCTAATACCGCCAGGGGTCCTTGTCTAAGACCGCCACGGGTACTTGTCTAAAACCTCCACGGGTCCTTGTCTAAGACCTCCACGGGTCCTTGTCTAAGACCTCCACGGGTCCTTGTCTAAGACCGCCACGGGTCCTTGTCTAAGACCGCCACGGGTACTTGTCTAAGACCTCCACGGGTCCTTGTCTAAGACCTCCACGGGTCCATGTCTAAGACCACCACGGGTACTTGTCTAAGACCTCCACGGGTCCTTGTCTAAGACCGCCACGGGTCCTTGTCTAATACCGCCAGGGGTCCTTGTCTAAGACCGCCACGGGTCCATGTCTAAGACCGCCACGGGTACTTGTCTAAGACCGCCACGGGTACTTGTCTAAGACCGCCACGGGTCCTTGTCTAAGACCGCCACGGGTACTTGTCTAAGACCGCCACGGGTACTTGTCTAAGACCTCCACGGGTCCTTGTCTAAGACCGCCACGGGTCCATGTCTAAGACCTCCACGGGTCCTTGTCTAAGACCGCCACGGGTCCTTGTCCAAGACCGCCACGGGTCCTTGTCTAAGACCGTCACGGGTCCTTGTCTAAGACCGCCAGGGGTCCTTGTCTAAGACCTCCACGGGTCCTTCCCGCCTCTGTGATGAGATTCCCAGCAGATCAGATTCTATATCTTAGCTTCAGAGACTATCAGGTTCTTTCATCTCAACGTATTGTCTGGACTCTTCTTGGTCATTGAAGATCAGTACACAAGAACGTCATACATCAGTCCTCATCACAGGACCGTCAGTCCTCACTACAGGACCGTCAGTCCTCACTACAGGACCGATCCCGGTACAGTTTAGCACTGTACCCGCGTCCAACTGCACCATAGAACCGATCCCGTGTTGAGTGAAACCAGTACCGGATGTCCCACTGGTTGCTTTGTGGCTCAGGACTCCGTATCGCGGACCATGCCAGTCAGTGTCCACTATACCCCGGTGACAGTATACCGGAGTATACTGTGGCCCAGTGAGGGTATACTCGGGCAGGCTGTAACGTGATCCTGGCAGCAGTATGGAGATAATGTTCCCTGCTAACATTCCTACCATGAAACAACTCGGTGATAAACTACTCACAAACCAGGCTATTATAAGCTAGGCTTCCGAAGTGCAACTCCACCCCCTATAAAAACCTAGGCTATCAACAAATCAAGACTGGGATTCATCGAGTATTTACACAACCTCTTACGAAACCTCTACATCTTTCCTCAATCATGGCGGCTTTGTTTACAATTATTAAACAGTGTATGAGCTCCGAAGCACCAGGAGACTGTTTATAACAATAACAATTTTGGGTTGTGAAGTTTCCCAGCTTGTAAACTGTAAACAAGCTTGTAAACTGTAAGCTTGTAAACAACGCCGCCGTGATTAAGGAAAGATGTACAGGTTTCGTAAGTGGTTGTGTAAATAGTTGATGAATCCTGGTCAAGGTT
>NC_059637.1:8155064-8157564 GCF_020424385.1 Procambarus clarkii
CCCGGTTCAGGAGCCAGCGGCCGTAGTGAACCATCGTGTCTGAGTGCACCACGTGCCTGGGACCCCGGTTCAGGAGCCAGCGGCCGTAGTGAACCATCGTGTCTGAGTGCACCACGTGCCTGGGACCCCCGGTTCAGGAGCCAGCGGCCGTAGTGAACCATCGTGTCTGAGTGCACCACGTGCCTGGGACCCCCGGTTCAGGAGCCAGCGGCCGTAGTGAACCATCGTGTCTGAGTGCACCACGTGCCTGGGACCCCCGGTTCAGGAGCCAGCGGCCGTAGTGAACCATCGTGTCTGAGTGCACCACGTGCCTGGGACCCTCCGGTTCAGGAGCCAGCGGCCGTAGTGAACCATCGTGTCTGAGCGCACCACGTGCCTGGGACCCTCCGGTTCAGGAACCATCAATCCCTGGCAGGTTTCAGGAGTGTTTAAGGGTCGTGGTGGTGGCTTTGTTTCAGGTCAGTTACCCTTCAGCTCGCCTCGGCAACCCAACACCTCCTCAGTAGCCAACACTACTTTTTGCTCCAGTTATTAACACCCTGTAACTTTTTTTCCCCTTACTTCATTGGTGTACACAATATTCTCCCTCACTCCATTCCCCTCCTTCCTCTTGCCCCTCTCTTTATTCACCCTCTTCCTCCATCGTTGTCCTGATTCCTCTTCCTTTTGGGATCCTTCTCCATTTACCAACTCCTATTTCTTTTCTCTTATCTTCGATTTTCCTTCATCTCTCTCTCTTTGCCTATCACTTTTGTTATCTCTTTCCCTTCCCTTTTCATCCTTGACTCTTCCCCTTACACCTTAACTAAGGCCTGTTATTTGCACAGGTATTTGCCCTAATTAAGAAGCCTCAGGTGGACCCTCAACACTATATTTTCCCCTCAGCTCCGAAATTTTTCACCTCACCTCTCTCTTCCCTCACCTCTCCCTTCCCTCACCTCAACTGCCCTCATTCTTCCTCCCCTCACCCACCCTCCCCACTCTCCACCTCACCTCCTCCTCCACCTCCGCAGAGGAATACCTCGTTGGGCGTGGGCGTGGGCGTGGTGTTGACTTTTCATTATGGGACGTGCGCGGGTGGTGGGCGTCCCGCCCTCCTAACGATACCCGATGACTTTGCCAGGTGACATGATCGAGACATACAAGATATTCAGGGGGCTTAAGAGATGTACTGTATGGGGAAGCCATGTGATGAGACTGAGGGGGGGGGGGGCTTGATATATCACTGAAAATGTTCAGTAATATGTTGATTATTTGTGATGTGTGTGTGTATATATATATATATATATATATATATATAGCTTGAGCTACCTCGTCCCTTTGTGTGTATTTATGCTTCAATAAAGTTATGGCAGTTTCAACAAGGAGGGTCCACCCACACACACACGCACGCTGCTCCTGGCGTTACGAACGGCTCACGCACGCATGTTAGTGTTTCGTCTGCCCCCTGGTGGCCAGGCCGGGAGTTACTGGTAACAGTCAGTTTAACACAGGCCGGGGAGTAGTTTAACATAGCCGGCTGGGAGTTAACACTAAGCGGAGTTAAGATGGTGGGCGGCTGAGAGGAGAGAGAGAGAGAGAGAGAGAGAGAGAGAGAGGGAGAGAGAGAGCGAGAGAGAGAGAGAGCGAGAGAGAGAGAGAGAGAGAGAAGAGAGGAGAGAGAGAGAGAGAGAGAGGAGGAGAGAGAGAGAGAGAGAGAGGAGAGAGAGAGAAGAGGAGAGAGAGAGAGAGAGGAGGAGGAGAGAGGAGAGGAGAGAGAGAGAGAGAGAGAGAGAGAGAGAGGAGTTGAGAGAGAGGGATGAGAGAGAGAGAGGACGGAGAGAGAGAGAGGAGAGAGGAGGATGAGGAGGAGAGAGAGGGATGAGGATAGAGAGAGAGAGAGAGGAGAGAGGAGACCCGGGAGAGAGAGAGGCATGAGAGACGAGGAGAGGGGCGAGGGAGAGAGAGAGAGGAGAGGCGAGAGAGAGAGAGAGAGAGAGGAGAGAGAGAGAGAGAGAGGAGAGAGAGAGAGAGAGAGAGAGAGCAGAGAGAGAGAGAGAGAGAGAGAGAGAGAGAGAGAGGGGGGATATATCTTCCCTCCGCCCCCCCCCCCCCCACGTTTGCAAGAGGGTTACAGCGTTTAATTGTTAGTCTACGAAGGTCAAATTTAGCCGGAAATTGGTAGTTTGCGAATTCCTAATTTTTAATCTGAGTAGATTGTGAGTGATTTTGTTTCCTCATTTCCGGAGTGGAGGCATGAGGAGTGGAGGCATGAGGGGTGGAGGCATGAGGGGTGGAGGCATGAGGGGTGGAGGCATGAGGGGTGGAGGCATGAGGGGTGGAGGCATGAGGGGTGGAAGCATGAGGGGTGGAGGCATGAGGGGTGGAGGCATGAGGAGTGGAGGCATGAGGGGTGGAGGCATGAGGGGTGGAGGCATGAGGAGTGGAGGCATGAGGGGTGGAGGCATGAGGGGTGGAGGCATGAGGGGTGGAGGCATGAGGGCTGGAGGCATGAGGGGGT
>NC_059637.1:8160064-8167564 GCF_020424385.1 Procambarus clarkii
CAGGAAAACTTGGCTTATTAGGCAAATCGGGCCTTGAATAGTAGGCTGAGAAGTGAGTTCTGGCTACTAGGTACGACATATATATATATATATATATATATATATATATATATATCTTTGCATCATTTTGTGTCGTGTGCTTCTATAGTTGTGTATGTGTCTTTATGAGAGTGTGAGCGCCTCCGTGTGTATGTGTGTGTGTGTGTGTCTGTCTCTCCCCTCACACACTTGAAGTTAAAACCGGAGCTGGAGCTAATTCCCCCCTTCATCGCTCCCCTCACCCTGAGCTGTGTCTTGTTGAGCACGCTGGTAGCTGCTGGTTATCTCTCTCTCTCTCTCTCTCTCTCTCTCTCTCTCTCTCTCTCTCTCTCTCTCTCTCTCTCTCTCTCTCTCTCTCTCTCTCTCTCTCTCTCTCTCTTGTGTGGGCCGCCACCTTGCTCTCAGCGCCCGGCAGAGTCCCCGTGTCTCTCTCATGCATTACTTACAAAACAAACGCCCTGGCTGGGTTTTTAACATGGTGTTTGCTTGGTGAGTACCCATGAATCTCTAACAACAACAAGATCCGTGGGACAGGACGGGATGGAGGGAGGGGAGAGAAGATGGAATGGAGGGGAACAGGAGGTGGGGTAGAGGGGAAAAGGTGTGGGGGTGGGGGGGGGAGAGAGAGACTATGGTTTGTGATAATTATAAAGCTCAACAAGGTCTCAGACTTACCAGATTTAAGTTGTTGAGTGGTCCCTCAAGGAGATGTGACAGGTGAATGGTGGTGGTGGTGGTTGATGGTGGTAGTGAGGAGGATAGTGGTTGTGGGTGGGAGATGGTGGTTGCGCTGCTGGTCGTGATTGGTTGGAGGGTGGGGCAAGTTACGACTGGAGCTGAGGTAGGTTGGTGGTAACGGTAACTACTGTCAGAGTGGTTGTAGGCAGGGCAGTTGGTGGTTGTTAAGAAGTGGGTAGTCGAGGTGTTAGTAGTAGTCGAGAGACATGATGATGGTGCTAGCCTAAGGGCTGCCTTAGGCAAGCACCAATAGGCTAGACACCCTTCCCTATCCCCCAACAACAAACCTTCCCCATTGTGGCAATGTCAACACCACATCCTTACCCCGCCACAATCACCCCCCCCCTTCCCCCCACCACCACAACTACCACTACTGCACCAGACAGACGAACACAGAACTGACTGGGTAAACACTAGAACCACAACAAACGGCTTGTTTACGAGGAACCCGACGCTGCCTGCGTCCTAATGCTTTCACGAGTGGTCGTCTGAGACGGATATAGCAGGGTCAGCACCAGCTGAGAAAGGTGGCCCTGCTGGGCACCGCGTTCAGGTGGCAAACAACACATACAATACCAGCTGAGGGGAAGGATAGGGGAGGAATGAGGGGGAAGCACAAGTGTTTTGAGGGGAAGGCTAGATGAAGGGAGGGTGTGTAGTGACGGGTGTGAGACGAGCTTGTTCCAAGGAAACTCTGGCTGTTCTCATGTGTGTTTACCAAAGCTGCGGAGATAGCAGCTGTTATTTAAGAGATGATCTACGTGATAATGTAACGTAACATTCTTGGTGCCGCGCTGGTCACTTGAGTGTGTTCTTTATCGCGAGGTTGGTTGTGATCCGAGCGCGAGCCTCTTGGTCAACAAGGTGGCTAGAGTGAGTCCATTTTGTATCTGATGTTAGTGGTGTTTAGAGAGGCGGGCGGCGTCGCTAGTGGGGAGGATGGCAGCTGCTAGTGACGCTGATGGCAGGCAGTGGGCGCATCAGGGCGTGACAGATGCCGCTCAGATATGCTGGCAACAGCAGTAAGATGGGGACAGGTAGGGGGACGAATTGGGTAATGATGAGAGGTCACTCACCTGAGTAAAGAGCCGCTGGGGGCAGTCCGAGGTTGTCGGAGAGGTCGCTGAGGCCGTAGAGGCCAAGAAGCCGACGCATAGTGAGCTCGGCGTACTCCTTCATGTCGGATGCCTCGCTGCCATCCTCATGGGGTCCGGGTGAGGTGGGGCGAGACAGAAGAGCATTGAGGCGGGGATGGGCGCTGGGGCTGCTTACGCCGCCGCCGCTGACAGACAAGCCCGCGCCGCCCGTCAAATCCACAGCCTCGTCAAGACGCCGAGGGAGGAGAGAGCGCCGCAGCGTTGGCGTCTCGGAGAGGTCAAGTGGGAGGTCTGAGGCAGAGTTATCGTACTGGGAGTCTGAGGACGGGTGGTGTGAGCGCGATTCAGTGTCGCTCGCGCCCTCCGTGTCCTCGCTGTCAGTGTAGGTGTACACGATGTTCCGCGGCTTAAAGTTCTTGCGCTTGTTGCGCCGTCCAGCCTCCGGCAGGGGCAGGGGCGTGGACGACGGCGACCCGCCAGGGACGTCACTCGTTGTTTCCGGAAACGCTCGCGAGGACGAGTCGTCGTCTATGAACATCGGGGCGCTCTCAGAGTCGTCGCATTCCATATGGTCGCCAGTAACGTCGTCGTCCAGCTGCGTGGACTCCGCGTCAGGGTTGGACTCCTCCTCCAGAGAGTGGCTGGGGGCAACCTGCTTAAACAGACTCATGCCCAGCCCCGGGGACTCGTCAGGGGCGTCTTCGGTGTCGCAGGTGGCGTCCTCGCCCCCAGGATCTTGGTCAGTGTCCATTCTGGAGTCTCCCTCATCCTCGTCCTCATCGTCGTCAGTGCGAGCGCGATCTGTGACCAATATAACTGATCAATAACACCATTAACTACACCAATAACATATAACTTAGTAACATTCCCATTAACTCATCAAAGAACACAAATTAACTCGAAAGAACATTTCATTCCCACCAAAAAGAATATAAAACAATTTTTTTTTAAGTTTCTTATTTCAAGGAGTAATAAGACCAGCGGATGGTTGGAGACCTTACCTGTGTGGTCTGTGTGGGCGTGGAGGGCGTGGTCGTGGGAGAAAGTGGGCGTGGCAGAGGGCTGGGGACCGCCCAGGACCTCCCCGACGCTAGCAGCTACACTCACAACCTCCATAGCATCCTGCAGAAGGCACAAGGTGTTAGTACAGCTACATAACACACACACACAAGGCTTAAATTACAACATGAAAACATGAGAAAAATACAACTGCATAAGACCCCTACGGGACAGCTCCCGTTAATATATCCCATATAGGATATAAATATATATGTCTATCCTACACTTGAAACATTGCTGCGATTCTATCAATTTGAATGTCAAGTCTGTCTATACGTGCTTCTTTGTCTGTGCTTCTGTCTATCTTCGGCTTTCTGTCTTTTCCCGTCTCTCACCCCACCACTGCTCGCTCAAGACATAAATCGCGGCCAGCGATGTCAGCGGCGGTTGACATCGCTGACAAAGGATACAGCCACCGCCGGTGACACTACCGCAAATACAATAAAATATACACTCTCCCAGGTTTTAACTGCATGTTGTATTATGATATTTCCTGCGCCATTCATCTCTGACGAATAAATCACGGTAGACAGTAAATCCCTGTGACAATGTCTCAGACTTCGCGGTAGCCCCGGATTAATATTTCAGTATCATGACTACACATGTGTCGCCAAGCGGCCACTGCTGAAAATCGGATAATCGCCACAGGTTTGGGGATTAGAGATGGAAATAAATATTGGCTCAATCATTCATCATTAAGACGGAATTTGCACAAATCTCATTCGCCACAGTTTGTTGCGCTGGCACACGGCACGGAGGGAGGGAGTTATAAGGAGAAAGCACCAAGCCATTAGACTAAATAGCACTGGGAAGGGGTCAGGATAAGGCACCCCGCAGCACCTCTCCTGTGCCAGGTAAGTCCATTACGGGCTCACCATAGGCCGTGCTACTTGGAACTTGTTCCGAGTAGCTGAATCTGTAACAACATCAGGATAAGGATTTGGAATGGGACGGGGGAAAGGAATGGTGCCCAACCACTTGTGGACGGTCGGGGATTGAACGCCGACCTGCATTCACGGTACGGAGACTCGCCTCTCGGCTACAGCTCTTTCTCTTCCTTTCCCAATCCGTAGAAAATGCAACGGTTTAACCTAGCCACAAACCCAAGCAACCCACTTAACCTATCGACGCCATTGCATAGAATACGTCAACATGACGAATACTTGAATGTTTACTAATACTTGGCGGATTCCCGACGGATTCATCGCTTCCGTAAATATATGCGACGATTTAGGTGAAAACGCAAGACTGTAACATGTGACCATAATCCTCCAACACCTGAAGTACAGCACTGTACTTTGTACTGTCAGGGTAGTTAACAGATGGAATGCATTAGGCAGTGATGTGGTGGAGGCTGACTCCATACACAGTTTCAAGTGTAGATATGATAGAGCCCAATGGGCTCAGGAATCTGTACATTGATTGATTGACAGTTGAGAGGCGGGACCACAGAGCCAGAGCTCAACCCCCGCAAACACAACTAGGTGAGTACTGTCTTCCCCCTCTCCACACAATAACCATATTTTACCACCAACCCAAAATATATAATATAAAAAACACTAATATGTATTATATAAACCACATTTCAAATGCGATACATCGAGTATTCGTAGGTCGAAAATGTATATTACATCAAAATACACAAATATATTACATATATTGCACTAATGGGCAGAGAATTTCGTATTTACGTGCACAAAAATCACATTTTTTTCCCCCTGACAAAACCTCCTAAAATTACTTTTAATACATATATGACAAAACTTTTAATACATATATGACATACATATGACATATATATTTTGCCCAAAACAGTGGGCAAAAAAGTATCCTTGTAAAATAAACTGGAAAATACGCAGTGTGGCTCCCGTCAGGACGATAAATCCTGGCCTTGACCAACGTCAAGCTTTGGTGCGTAAATTACCGCCCACGTCAAGCTTTGGTGCGTAAATTACCGCCAACGTCAAGCTTTGGTGCGTAAATTACCGCCAACGTCAAGCTTTGGTGCGTAAATTACCGCCAACGTCAAGCTTTGGTGTGTAAATTAACGCCAACACCATAGTGTGTATACTGACGCCAACACCAGAGTGCGTATACTGACGCCAACACCATAGTGCGTATACTGACGCCAACACCATAGTGCGTATACTGACCCCAACACCAGAGTGCGTATACTGACGCCAACACTATAGTGCGTATACTGACGCCAACACCAGAGTGCGTATATTGACGCCAACACCAGAGTGCGTATATTGACGCCAACACCAGAGTGCGTACACTGACGCCAACACCAGAGTGCGTATACTGACGCCAACACCAGAGTGCGTATATTGACGCCAACACCAGAGTGCGTACACTGACGCCAACACCAGAGTGCGTATACTGACGCCAACACCAGAGTGCGAATACTGACGCCAACACCAGAGTGCGTACACTGACGCCAACACCAGAGTGCGTATACTGACGCCAACACCATAGTGCGTATATTGACGCCAACACCACAGTGCGTATACTGACGCCAACATTGCGTCATCAGAGAGTGTTGCCAGACGATCTACCTAACATATTTACTGTGATCAACGGGAATAAGACCTTCCAGGTTTCCTATTGGTGGGTTCTAGGAGGCCTGGTAGGCTTATTATCTAAATCTCCGTAGGCCTACAGCTGACTTGCCCACAGGATACATCTCACAACAGTTTCTTGAATACTAGGAGCCACTTGTAGTATTATTGTAGTTGTGGCCATATACACCGAGCGCGCCCACAGGTTATACACCAGGGGCCAGATTCACGAAGCAGTTACACAAGCACTTACGAACCTGTCCATCTTTTCTCAATCTTTGGCGGCTTTGTTTACAAATATTAAACAGTTAATGAGCTCCGAAGCACCAGGAGGCTGTTTATAACAACAGCTAATTGGGACGTTTTCATACTTGTAAATTGTTTAATAAATGTAACTAAAGATGGAGGAAAGATGTACACGTTAGTATGTATATGCGTAACTGCTTCGTGAATCTGGCCCGTAGAGACTTGGGTTCGTTTTCCGGCCGAGGCCCAAACAAATGGACAACCTGGTTGATGGGGTTCTGGGAGTTCTTCTACTCCCCAAGCCCGGCCCGAGGCCAGGCTTGACTTGTGAGAGTTTGGTCCACCAGGCTGTTGCTTGGAGCGGCCCGCAGGCCCACATATACCTGGTTGATGGGGTTCTGGGAGTTCTTCTACTCCCCAAGCCCGGCCCGAGGCCAGGCTTGACTTGTGAGAGTTTGGTCCACCAGGCTGTTGCTTGGAGCGGCCCGCAGACCCACATACCCACCACAGCCCGGTTGGTCTGGCACTCCTTGGAGAAAATTATCTAGTTTTCTCTTGAAGAGTCCACGGTTGTTCCGGCAATATTTCTTATGCTTGCTGGGAGGACGTTGAACAACCGCGGACCTCTGATGTTTATACAGTGTTCTCTGATTGTGCCTATGGCACCTCTGCTCTTCACTGGTTCTATTCTGCATTTATTTCCATATTGTTCATTCCAGTACGTTGTTATTTTTCTGTGTAGATTTGAGATCTGTCCCTCCAGTATTTTCCATGTGTATATTATTTGGTATCTCTCTCGTCTCCTTTTCTAGTAAGTACATTTGGAGAGCTTTGAGACGATCCCAATAATTTAGGCGTTTTATCGCGTCTATGCGTGCCGTATATGTTCTCTGTATTCCCACTATTTCAGCAATCTCTCCTGCTCTGAAGGGGGAAGTGAGTACTGAGCAGTACTCAAGACGGGACAACACAAGTGATTTGAAGAGTACAACCATTGTGATGAGATCCCTGGATTTGAAAATTTTCGTAATCCATCCTATCATTTGGTGCAATATTTGCTTGGTTATGCTCCCTAAAAGTTACGTCGTCAGACATTATTATTCCCAGTTTCAAAGTTTCCCAGAAGTTAAGTTTCTTTCATCTGATGCTTCTGTTTACCTAGCAGTTTGACAGCTGCTACGGGCTGCTTCCTGGGAATGTGTGCGTGTGTAAGAGAAATATATGTAGTAAGACATAATAAGAGGAAAAATAAATTGGTTAGAAAAGCGGAGTCCAAGAGCTGATAGCTCGATTCTGCAGATACAAATAGTAATCTCACACACACACACACACACACACACACACACACACACACACACACACACACACACACGACAAATGGAATGCAATAGGCAGTGATGTGGTGGAGGCTGACTCCATACACAATTTCAAGTGTAGATATGATAGAGCCCAATAGGCTCAGGAACATGTACACCAGTTGATTGACATTTGAGAGGCGGGACCAAAGAGCCAGAGCTCAACCCCCGCAAACACAAATAGGTGAGTACACACACACACACACACACACACACACACACACACACACACACACACACACACACACACACACACAGTCTAGACCAAAACACACTACCGTCACCTTAAAGAACCAAACACAGTATGAAGCAGCAGGATTTAACTTGTGTGATTGGAACCCCTCCCCCCCCTCCCCCCCCCCCGGCCTGGTAATGACAGCGTTGACTCCAATGAAACATTAACGC
>NC_059637.1:8170064-8261741 GCF_020424385.1 Procambarus clarkii
TGTGTCGGCCTGCTACACGATAGTGTGTAGCCGGACCGGGAAGATCAAAGGGAAGGCTTTACGGTCCTCGGAGTGCTATTAGGAAGGTCTGGGGGAGTCTCCTGGACAGGTGACTGGTGTCTGTCGTTGAGTCAGTCACGAATATATGTAGACAACGGCGATGATTACCGCGAATGTGAACGAGTAGCGGGAGGGGGTGAGGAGACGTCGCTCTAATAAAGTGATCAATGAGTAATGAAGACAGGTCATTTGATGCCTAGTTCTTCAATTACGGCGGTGGTGTGGGGGACAGCGGGAAGGGGCGACACATTCCTACCTTCACCAAGGGTGGGCGGCACTGCCAATGACGATCGCTGCCGCTCGTAATATACTATCAGGACTGACTAGCGATTAGAGAGGCACCATATAAATATCTGGAGCCTAAGGCAGAGAGAGAGACAGACAGACACACCGCAGGCGACGCTGCAGGAGGAGGACTACGGCAGACATGGGGTAAAATGGAAGACCCTATTCTTCCCGGAGGCTATCTGCTGACACCAAACCTACACACACCCTATATAGCCAGATTTCAGGGCAGAAAAGTGTTTTGGTTTCCTCCCCCAGTCTCCACTTCAGCCAGCCGCCGTAAAGATAACAACATGCCATCATACTGCATTACAATGTGCAGATAAGCTCATTAGGAATGAAGGAATGCTGCAAGAAATCTCAATGAGAAACTATTGTTACTACAACCTCTACTACTGCCACAATTACTATTGCTATCCCCTTATACAATTACTACAACTAGACCTACCACTACTACTCTCACCAACATTACTTCCATTACAATAACCACCAATACCACTACCACTATTCCAACCAGTATTCCGTTGTTACGACCACCAAAACTCCCACAACCAGCTTGTAGCACTGCGGTTCTCTTGGACGCAAGAGAGAGTCATACCACACTGCAATATATTCAATGAAATGTTTTATAGACGAAAACCCATTCTCCATAATCTATCATCCTCGATAACATTGTATCTCCACCAGTAACGTACCTATACAGGATTCAATCCCCCCCCCCCGTCCCTAAGCTGGGAAAGGTGTAAAGGGGGGGGGGGGAGGAGGATAAGGCCTCCAGGGGTCCTAGGGGAGAGAGAAGGGGTGAGAGATCTCCGGTCTTGGGGAGAGGGGGAGAGGGAGAGCGGTCCGCGGCCCACGAAGTAATGTACCGCCTGTCAAAATGTCCGGCTGGAAGGTTGTCAACACGGCCAAGCTGATGTTACTAACGGGGGGACGAGGGGGGGGGGGGATGGGACAGGGGAGGAAGGGGCAACATAGACTAGGGTGTAGCGGGGATGGTGATCTAACCTTGAGGAAGGGTTAATATTACCCTGGGATGGGGGACACAATTACTGGAAGATGAGGACAATATTCCTAATAGATGAACATATTACAGAAGGATGAGGACAATAATACCGGAGAAATTGGATAATATTACCGAAGGATTAGGACAATATTACCTGAAGATTAGAACAATATTACCGAAAGATGAGGATAATATTACCGAAGGATCATGACAATATTACTGAAGGATTAGGACAATATTACTGAAGGATTAGGACAATATTACAGAGGGATTAGGGCATATATTACCGAAAGATGTGGACAATATTACCGAAGGATGAGGACAATATTACTGAAGGATTGGGACAATATTACCGAAAGATTAGCATAATATTACGAAAGAATGAGACAATATTGCCCTAGGATGAGGATAATATTACCCTAAGATGAGGATAATATTACCTTAGGACGAGGACAACAATACCGGATGATAATATTAAGCTTTCACAACGCCTACATCTGTCTCTCTCACCGTCAACATCTGTTTCCTACCCGGGAGGTACCCTCTCTCAGAGGCTTCTCCTGTGATACTATATCCCATGCTTTCTGACAGCCAAGGAATACACAGTCAGCCCGCTCTTTTCTCCTTCAATCGCTGTCATTTTGTCAAAGAACTCTTAACAGCTTCCTTAGACATACTCTTCCTCAGTAAAACAATGGAGGTGTTTGTAGCCAGAGGGGGTTCAATACCCCAGCTGTGGGTTTTAGGATCCAGTTCCATTTAGCCTGACACTCCAGTTGCCATCGTGACGGGTTCCTATCATCGTCACTTCTCTTCTGACGTCTCCTTACTACGTATAATCTGCTTCTCCAGATCCAGTGGGAGTTCTGGCTCTCAAGGTAAGGTAAGTATGGGGTGAAAACGCTAATAAGACTTTATGATTTTATAGCATCTGCAAGGGATATGAGGACAAGGAGCTGGGATATGAGAACAAGGACCTGGGATATGAGAACAAGGACCTGGGATATGAGTACAAGGAGCTGGGATATGACGGATTGAAAAATGGTGCCCAACCACTTGCACCATCGGATATCGAATCCTTCCTTTCAATCCCACAGTTAGGACTAAGTGGGTATGTATAAGGTGGAACTGGAATGGATTTTTCATACCGCTTCTCTGATTCCTTCTACCTATTCTCTTGCCCTTGTAGCCACCGCCTTTCGAACCACTGATCAGTGTTGTGGTTTCTGTTTTGAAGTCTTAAAAGGGCTATGAACTTGGTCTCAGGTTTCTTGCATTTTTCTAATACAGTTCATTATTTCCAGTGGAGACTTAATTGCTTTGACAAAGGAGTTCTCTGACCTACGTGTGTGTGTGTGTGTGTGTGTGTGTGTGTGTGTGTGTGTGTGTGTGGGGAGGAGGAGCGGGGAGAGGGGGAGGGATATGAGTGTACCTGTTCCACGCGGCGTCTTATAATTTATGTAGGCCATTTTCTCACAGTTGTTAAGAAAAGCGGTGTTTGTCGTGTTGCTGATGTTTGTGTTGGTGTGTGGCGGCCTTTTCCCGTGTTTTATTGCTGCAGTAATTTGATAAACGATTCTCTGTCTCTGTCTCAGTCTCTCTCTCTCTCTCTCTCTCTCTCTCTCTCTCTCTCTCTCTCTCTCTCTCTCTCTCTCTCTCTCTCTCTCTCTCTCTCTCTCACACACACATTAAGTGTTGAGAGTTTTCTGCCATAATTCGCCGTTGACTTATATATATCATTGGTGTGATCAGGTCACTACTTGTGTTAATGTCTGTGGCAAACTTGTGCACTTGTGCACTTGTGCGTCCCCAGCCTGTGCAAACTTTTCCACGCTCACGTTAATTCAGTATTGATCTTGGTCGCAAAATCTGTAGTTTGGCAAATTTGTGTGCAAATGTGATTATAGTTTTTTGTTGCCGTTATTCGTATTAAAAGATTTTTGTTTTGTATATTTCTAGAATGCATTATTTATTATTATTATTATTATTATTATTATTATTATTATTATTATTTTTATTAATATTATTATTAAATTATTTTGTTATTATTATCGTCGTTATTATCTTATTATGCTTAGAGGTTAATTTTTATTGTTCCAGCTTTCTACAAGTTCACTTGTTTCGTTATTTGTTTTAAATTGTTCCTAAAACAATGACCTTGTTCCGTTGTTTTCATTATAGTCATCATACTGCCTCTCTCTACCATACTCATCTTCCTGCTTCTCCTCTACCATATTCATCATCATATTCTATCATATTCATATCTCTGTTTACTTTTCATTTATTTTTAACATGATTTAATCATTTTATGTTCAGTAAGAAACCGCATTAGATGATTACTTTCATGATGTAGGTTGCCTGTATGTTGGCCTTCTCAGCCTGCAGGGTGATGATATGATGAGTCTGGCAATACTGCAGGGGCCCAGAGGAGATGGTGATGAGTCTGGCACTACTGCAGGGCCCCAGAGATGGTGATGAGTCTGGCAATACTGCAGGACCCCAGAGATGGTGATGAGTCTGGCAATACTGCAGGACCCCAGAGATGGTGATGAGTCTAGCAATACTGCAGGACCCCAGAGATGGTGATGAGTCTAGCAATACTGCAGGACCCCAGAGATGGTGATGAGTCTAGCAATACTGCAGGACCCCAGAGATGGTGATGAGTCTGGTAATACTGCAGGACCCCAGAGATGGTGATGAGTCTGGCAATACTGCAGGACCCCAGAGATGGTGATGAGTCTGGCACTACTGCAGGGGCCCAGAGATGGTGATGAGTCTGGCACTACTGCAGGGGCCCAGATGAGCCAGGAGGCAGGGAGGACTCTGGTACAGCGCTGCACGGCGTCTCACTTTACAGCATCGTTCTCTCCTTACAGTAGTTAAATATTTTACAGATGCAGTCCTTAATTATTTACAGCACCGCCTTGTATATATTCCACCCGGCCTCTCCACTGATAGGTCGCTCTTTTTTACGTTCTCGTAACCTACGTTACAAATGCAGCCTATTTAGAAACGTTACGGCTCACAATTGTTCACGTTTTCTATGCCTGGGACTCGGTAAGTTAGGTGGGTTGCCTGGGGTTCGTGCACTCCTGGTTAGGCTAAAAGGTTACCTTTTTTACGGAGTGACAAAAACCAAGGCTGATTTATTTTCATTCTTTGTTTAAATTACTTTAACTATACAAACTACTTTGATGATCTAGATTACTATGATGATCTAGATTACTTTGATGATCTAGATTACTTTGATGATCTAGATTACTATGATGATCTAGATTACTTTGATGATCTAGATTACTTTGATGATCAAGATTACTTTGATGATCAAGATTACTTTGATAATCTAGATTACTTTGATGATCTAGATTACTTTGATGATCTAGATTACTTTGATGATCTAGATTACTATGATGATCTAGATTACTATGATGATCTATATTACTTTGATAATCTAGATTACTTTGATGATCAAGATTACTTTGATAATCTAGATTACTTTGATGATATAGATTACTTTGATGATCAAGATTACTTTGATAATCTAGATTACTTTGATGATCAAGATTACTTTGATAATCTAGATTACTTTGATGATCTAGATTACTTTGATGATCAAGATTACTTTGATAATCTAGATTACTTTGATGATCTAGATTACTTTGATGATCAAGATTACTTTGATAATCTAGATTACTTTGATAATCTAGATTACTTTGATGATCTAGATTACTTTGATGATCAAGATTACTTTGATAATCTAGATTACTTTGATGATCTAGATTACTTTGATGATCTAGATTACTTTGATGATCTAGATTACTTTGATGATCTAGATTACTTTGATGATCTAGATTACTTTGATGATCAAGATTACTATGATAGTCAAGATTACTTTGATGATCTAGATTACTTTGATGATCTAGATTACTTGATGATCTAGATTACTTTGATGATCTAGATTACTTTGATGATCTAGATTACTTTGATGATCTAGATTACTTTGATGATCTAGATTACTTTGATGATCAAGATTACTATGATAGTCAAGATTACTTTGATGATCTAGATTACTTTGATGATCTAGATTACTATGATAATCTACATTACTTTGATAATCTACATTACTTTGATAATCTAGATTACTTTGATAATCAAGATTACTATGATAGTCAAGATTACTTTGATGATCTAGATTACTTTGATGATCTAGATTACTTTGATGATCTAGATTATTTTGATGATCTAGATTATTTTGATGATATGGGTTACTTTGATGATCTAGATTACTTTGTAACTTTGTGAAATTTCAGGTTTTCTAACGAAAGGTTCACTCCATTCTCACGATTCACCAAAAAAATACGACTGTTACGCCTAGCCAGGAACGTATGAACCCAAGCAACCCGCCTAACCTATCGAGGCTGACATATAGAAAACGTCAACAATACGGTACTTGATTTTTGTTTACAAGTGTGTCGCATTCTTAATGGATTGGTTAATTACGTAAAAACCTGCCGTTATCCTGTTGTTATCGCCCACCCTGGCGTTGATATCCTGTCGTTATCGCCCACCCTGGCGTCGTTATCCTGTCGTTATCACCCACCCTGGCGTCGTTATCCTGTCGTTATCACCCACCCTGGCGTCGTTATCCTGTCGTTATCACCCACCCTGGCGTCGTTATCCTGTTGTTATCACACACCCTGGCGTCGTTATCCTGTCGTTATCACCCACCCTGGCGTCGTTATCCTGTTGCTATCACCCACCCTGGCGTCGTTATCCTGTCGTTATCACACACCCTGGCGTTGTTATCCTGTTATCACCCACCCTCGCGTCGTTATCTTGTCTTTCACACCCACCCTGGCCTCGTTATCTTGTCTTTCACACCCACCCTGGCCTCGTTATCTTGTTATCACCCACTCTGGCCTCGCTATCGTGCCGTTCACACCCACTCTGGCTAATATTACCCTGTCGTTCAGGGCTATCACATGACCCTAATTGCCGACTAATGCGTACTCTTCCTGGTGTAATTAGTCTCCTCTTTCTCTTCTTGTTATAAAATTACGAGTGATTAAGTAGTTATATCAGTGATTACACCGTCCAGTCTCTTTAATGATACGTCGTAAAATGCCGTTTTGGTTTCACTCTGGAGTTGTGGTATGTCACTAGCCCGTATTCCTAAAGTTCTCCAACGTCAAGAAATCGGTCTTTAAAGTAGTCTCTCCTAACCTGCCAGAGGACCTAAAACAGAAAACGCGACAGTACGTCACTTTTGCCAGCCGCTGCCATTTTCCAGTACAACGATTTTTGGCCGTATGTAACGCATACGGGCGAATGGAATGGAGCTATCAGGGGAAAGCGCCAAGCTAGTACTACTACATAGCACTTGGAAGGGGTCAGGATAAGGATTTGGGATGGGACGGGGGGAAGGAATGGTGCCCAACCACTTGGACGGTCGGGCAACGTTCTTTGTAGGAGGAGAGGTTAATGTAACACCGGTAATGCATAGGGTATACTATGGAAATATGAGAATATGGCGGGCATATACTCTTTTGAGTCAGACTGCAAAGTGCGGAGTCTAACAGCCTGGTTGATTTGATAACCAGTCAGGTAGCCTTGTTAAGAGAGTGGGCCGTGGGGAATAGTCACTCTCGGAACTACCTCAAGGTAACATCTAGGATCGATTATACTGTGTGTGTGTGTGTGTGTGTGTGTGTGTGTGTGTATGTGTGTGTGTGCTCACCTAGTTGTGCTTGCAGGGTTTGAGCTTCGGCTCTTCGGTCCCGCCTCTCAACTGACACACTACTGTTGTACACGTTTCCACTATCACCACCACCAAGAAGAGCAGAAGAAGTTAAACACATGGGACAAAATCTTACTGAAGCGACCATACGAGTCATAAATACTCATACTCCGCCCAAGTAAAACAGAAACAAGCAACACTTAGTGGGCCAGCCAGAGGCTTAGGGCCCGTACAGGATATCCCTGAAAAAAACATCACCATCATCACTACCACCACCACTACCACCACCATCGCCACCACCACCAGCACCACCATCGCCGCCACCACCACCACCACTACCACCACCATCGCCACCACCACCACCACCATCGCCACCACCACCACCACCACATCATTTCTCTAAATCACCAGTCTCAGGAAAGCACCACATTTGATGCTGTCGTTGACAGCGCTAAAATTAATAGTGTATGTGTGACTACCTCGTCTCTATTCCACCCATATCCCTTCCACCCATCCCTCTTCCATCCGAAAATCATCCATCCCATACTGTTATTTTCAATTATCTTCCATTTTTTTTAATCTCCGTTCCTGTTATCCATCTTCTCCCCTTACATCCCCCCTGGCAGTTATTCTGTGCCGGCTTCCCCTCGCTCGCTCCCCTCCTTCCCTCTCTCGTGCTTAACTTGCACTAATCTTTCCTACCCTCACTTAGTTAATCTTTCCTACCCTCACTTAACTCATTAGAAATTCATCCACCAGTACTTATAATTCTGTAATATGCGGGAGTGAGAGACGTTAATCATTGATAAGTGGTTGTGTGTTGTGTGTGATGTGTAGAGAGTTAAGTGGTTGTGTGTTGTGTGTAGAGAGTTAAGTGGTTGTGTGTGATGTGTAGAGAGTTGAGTGGTTGTGTGTTGTTTGTAGAGAGTTAAATGGTTGTGTGTTGTGTGTAGAGAGTTAAGTGGTTGTGTGTGATGTGTAGAGAGTTGAGTGGTTGTGTGTTGTTTGTAGAGAGTTAAATGGTTGTGTGTTGTGTGTAGAGAGTTAAGTGGTTGTGTGTTGTTTGTAGAGAGTTAAATGGTTGTGTGTTGTGTGTAGAGAGTTAAGTGGTTGTGTGTTGTGTGTAGAGAGTTAAGTGGTTGTGTGTTGTGTGTAGAGAGTTAAGTGGTTGTGTGTTGTGTGTAGAGAGTTAAGTGGTTGTGTGTTGTGTGTAGAGAGTTAAGTGGTTGTGTGTTGTGTGTAGAGAGTTAAGTGGTGCTACTTTATACTGTACATTCTCGGGTATGTAAGTCACTGATAATTAACACTTGATGGACACCATTCTCGGCAGGCACAGGCAGGCACAGGCAGGCAGGCAGGCAGGCACAGGCAGGCAGGAAGGCTCAGGCAGGCAGGCAGGCAGGCAGGCAGGCAGGCAGGCATGCACAGGCAGGCAGGCAGGAAGGCTCAGGCAGGCAGGCAGGCAGGCAGGCAGGCAGGCAGGCACAGGCAGGCACAGGCAGGCAGGCAGGCAGGCAGGCAGGCAGGCACAGGCAGGCAGGAAGGCTCAGGCAGGCAGGCAGGCAGGCAGGCAGGCAGGCAGACAGGCAGGCAGGCAGGCAGGCAGGCAGGCAGGCAGGCAGGCACAGGCAGGCAGACAGGCAGGCAGGCAGGCAGGCACAGGCAGGCAGGCAGGCAAAGCAAATGGGTCTCCTCCCCCACTAGCTGTATGGAGCTCAGTACAGCAGAGATACGGAAGCTGGTGATCTTACAGGAGAACATCTTGTTCCAGCATCCCGCTTTTTAGTGCTCACCAACATCCAAATTGAGGCAGTCTACCCAAACATCACAGAGATTCTTTGGTCTAACCAAACACCACAGCGCCCCTTGTGTCTAGCCAAACACCGCAGCGCCTCTTGGGTCTAACCAAACACTGCAGCGCCCCTTGGGTCTAACCAAACACCACAGTGTCCCTTGAGTCTAGCCAAACACCGCAGCGCCTCTTGGGTCTAACCAAACACCACAGCGCCCCTTGGGTCTAACCAAACACAGCAGCGCCTCTTGGGTCTAGCCAAACACCGCAGCGCCTCTTGGGTCTAACCAAACACCACAGCGCCCCTTGGGTCTAACCAAACACAGCAGCGCCTCTTGGGTCTAACCAAACACCACAGCGCCCCTTGGGTCTAACCAAACACCACAGCGCCCCTTGTGTCTAGCCAAACACCGCAGCGCCTCTTGGGTCTAACCAAACACCACAGCGCCCCTTGGGTCTAACCAAACACAGCAGCGCCTCTTGGGTCTAACCAAACACTGCAGCGCCCCTTGGGTCTAACCAAACACCACAGCGCCCCATGGGTCTAGCCAAACACCGCAGCGCCTCTTGGGTCTAACCAAACACCACAGCGCCCCTTGGGTCTAACCAAACACAGCAGCGCCTCTTGGGTCTAACCAAACACTGCAGCGCCCCTTGGGTCTAACCAAACACCACAGCGCCCCTTGTGTCTAGCCAAACACCGCAGCGCCTCTTGGGTCTAACCAAACACCACAGCGCCCCTTGGGTCTAACCAAACACAGCAGCGCCTCTTGGGTCTAACCAAACACTGCAGCGCCCCTTGGGTCTAACCAAACACCACAGCGCCCCTTGGGTCTAACCAAACACTGCAGCGCCCCTTGGGTCTAACCAAACACCACAGCGCCCCTTGGGTCTAACCAAACACAGCAGCGCCTCTTGGGTCTAACCAAACACTGCAGCGCCCCTTGGGTCTAACCAAACACCACAGCGCCCCTTGGGTCTAGCCAAACACCGCAGCGCCTCTTGGGTCTAACCAAACACCACAGCGCCCCTTGGGTCTAACCAAACACCACAGCGCCCCTTGGGTCTAGCCAAACACCGCAGCGCCTCTTGGGTCTAACCAAACCGTTCAGCCAAGAAAACAGCGATACACTCTCCAACAGGTGTAGGTATGAGCCAATTCTTATGCGTCCGCTATTACTGTTGTTCGTGTCTATCCATCCGTTCATCCGGCCTCCCATCCGTATATCCGGCCTTCCGTCCGTCTTTCCACCTGTTCATCTGTCCACCCGCACATATGGCCTTCCGTCCGTCTGTCCTTCCGTTCATCCGGCCTTCTGCCCGTCCCTACACCCGTTCATTTAGTATCCCGTCCGTTTGTTTGTCCTCAGATCCGTCCGTTCACCTGTCCATCCGACCTTCCGTCAATTTCCGTCTCTGTCCGTAAGAGCAACAGGTGAAGAATCCATGTCTTCACCTTACTGTCTCAACAACGCTAACCATCACTAAGCAACGCTAACCACCGCTAACTAACGAGGCTGTTCGCTCCTTCCATTTCCGCCTTATCAGTTCATTTGTTCCACTTGCTAGTGTATAGGCCTTTGATATTTTCCTTTCACATACAAAATAACAATCTTATGTTGAGGTTATCTTGAGATGATTTCGGGGCTTAGCGTCCACGCGGCCCGGTCCTCGACCAGGCCTCCTTTTTGTTACACACCCCCTAGAAAGAAGCCAGTAGCAGCTGTCTAACTCCCAGGTATCTATTTACTGCTAGGTGAACAGGTCATCAAGGTGAAAGAAACGCTGCTCATTTGTTTCCGTCTCCATCGGGGATCGAACCCGGTACTTTAGGACTACGAATCCCGAGCGCTGTCCATTTAGCTGTCAAGCCCCCCAACTATAACACACGAATTGAGGACATTGTAGATGGCCTATTGGCCCATACGAGGCAGCTCCTATTGGCCCATACGAGGCAGCTCCTATTGACCCATACGAGGCAGCTCCTATTGGTCCATACGAGGCAGCTCCTATTGACCCATACGAGGCAGCTCCTGTTGGTCCATACGAGGCAGCTCCTATTGACCCATACGAGGCAGCTCCTATTGACCCATACGAGGCAGCTCCTATTGACCCATACGAGGAAGCTCCTATTGGTCCATACGAGGCAGCTCCTATTGACCCATACGAGGCAGCTCCTATTGACCCATACGAGGCAGCTCCTATTGACCCATACGAGGCAGCTCCTGTTGGTCCATACGAGGCAGCTCCTATTGACCCATACGAGGCAGCTCCTATTGACCCATACGAGGCAGCTCCTATTGACCCATACGAGGCAGCTCCTGTTGGTCCATACGAGGCAGCTCCTATTGACCCATACGAGGAAGCTCCTATTGGTCCATACGAGGCAGCTCCTATTGACCCATACGAGGCAGCTCCTATTGGCCCATACGAGGCAGCTCCTATTGACCCATACGAGGCAGCTCCTATTGGCCCATACGAGGCAGCTCCTATTGCTCCTATTGGCCCATACGAGGCAGCTCCTATTGACCCATACGAGGCAGCTCCTATGGCCCATACGAGGCACCCATACGAGGCAGCTCCTATTGACCCATACGAGGCAGCTCCTATTGACCCATACGAGGAAGCTCCTATTGGTCCATACGAGGCAGCTCCTATTGACCCATATGAGGCAGCTCCTATTGGCCCATACGAGGCAGCTCCTATTGACCCATACGAGGCAGCTCCTATTGGTCCATACGAGGCAGCTCCTATTGACCCATACGAGGCAGCTCCTATTTTTAATACCAACCTCAACACCTTCATATTCATGTCTAAGCCACGCTTGAAGCAATATTTGCATATTGGAGTGGCCCCTGATGTGTGAAGGGCGCCGAGTGGGTGTGGAGGGAACCCGCGCCTGAGGGAGTCCTGGCCGCAGGGTCCTGCTGTAAGGTGGGGGTCGGTGGGAGGATCGGGCTATATAATAGACGTGGGATCGCTGGATTGTTTCAGGCGTAGGCTACACATATTTATGAATGAGTTTGGGGTGGATATGAATAGCAGCTGCCTCGTGTGGGCTGATATATGTCTGTTTGGTTCCTTTATTCTCATGTTCTTATGTTCTTGTTCCTCTGCAGGTTTTCATGTTCATGTTCTGTTCTTTTTTCAGAACATCAAACACAACAGTAAATATAAGTGAGGACATTGTAAAACCTCCTGTATATATATAAAGTATACGAGGATTCTCTTCTGTCTTCATAAATAAAGACACTGGCCCAATTGCACCTCTGCATTCTTCCCCCCCCTCTCCCCCCCACAATCCTGTTGCATCAGAATACCCCCACACACAGCCTGACAATTCCCCCCATCAGGGTAATTCCCCCCCCCCTCCCCCTGTCTCGTGTCACTGTGGTTACCCATCCCATAATTCCCGGCCCATCTCGTCTCTCCCTCTCCCTCATTCATCAGCCTCCAATTCGCCACTTATTTCATTAATTACGCACCAACAATTTCCAGGTGTAATTGATGCCACACCAAACAGGTCCGCTCAGGTAACTCTCCGTTGTCATGGCAACGCATTAGCAGCCCAGAGGTTTTGAAGATGAAAAAATGCTCCAATTAAAGATTTACACAAAAAAAAACACATATAATTTCGTTCTCATTCGCCCAAAAGGCCATACGCAAGAGGCAGGAGCTGTCTTCATAAACAATGTCCGCCGGCACAGTAACAATTTGTGTTGAAAATATACGGGTGTTGGGCCCCCGTGCGGGCGTGCGGGCGGGCGTCCGCGTGCGCTGATCATTATACCCCAACCACCCATTGATGGCGCATATGGTAATTAAATAATGCTAAGACCATTTGCTAATATCAACTTGCAATTAGACTAACCTAGAATTAATTAATCAGGATATACTTTCCCCTCCTTCCTTTTCCACGACATCAAACACAAGATGAAGAGAGAGCCAGAAAAAAGAAGAAGACATGATTATTATAATGATGAAACGCAAAGATTAGTGCTAGACCATTTCATCAGCGGAGGCGAGGTAGGGCGGGGTGTGGCGAGGCGGGGTGTAGCGGGGTTGGGCGGGGTGTGGCTGGCCCTGGGAGGTGGGGAGGAGGTCTGGGAGGGGGGGGGGCAGCTGGCCACAAAGTGACCACCTGGCCTAAACCAGCTGATAATCACACCCAGGGATTAACAAGTCAGGGCCGGGTACGAAGGGCAGGCATCAGACGGTTGGCGTGAGTCGCTTGTCCCAACCTCTCCTCCCGTGTACTCAAATATCACACACACACACACACACACACACACACACACACACACACACACACACACACACACACACAGGCGTGTATAAAAGCCGGTAATCTTCGTCTACCAAGGGAGCAAGTTCCCCCTTTCTTTTGACGGAGGAATTGACTTGGGAGAAGGAAGAGGCGATCATAAGACGGAAGACAGGAGGTAGTCCTCCGGCTGCTGCTTCAACTGACAGTCACAAGGCGCAGACACAAGCGAGCAAGGTAAGGGGAAGGAAAGGGGAGAGAGGGGAGCTGTTGGACGATCACTAAGGTAAATGGTAGTGTTGAATGATTACTGTTACTAAGGTAAGTGGGGAGTTCAACGATCACTGAGGAAAGGTAAGGGGGAGGAGGAGGAATTATTGCAATCAAAGGAAAGAGAAATGGAGGTAGGTGGCCGGTTGGATTAATTAGGCAAATGTGGAGGCCAGTTTGCATGATGTGCACCGAAACAATGGTTTAAGTTAATTGGTTCGCGTGTGGACCAGACTCGGCGCGAGCCTTAGCTCTGCCAAGGGTGGAGAGTGGTGAGAGGGGAGGGGGGGAGGGAGAGTGGTGAGGGGAGGGGGTAGAGGGAGAGTGGAAGACAAAAATGAAAAGGGCAAGAGGGAAAGTGAAGATGCACAAGGAAATACTTTAATACTTTAAGGGGGATGAAATTGTGTTGGGAAACAGGAACAGAGAGAGGGGTGTGGGAGAGGGAGAGAGTGAGAGGAAGGAGGTGGGGAGGGCTCATGGTGTTTGTGACAATACTCCATTGGCCAGCCGAGAGAGAGAGAGAGAGAGAGAGAGAGAGAGAGAGAGAGAGAGAGAGAGAGAGAGAGAGAGAGAGAGAGAGAGAGAGAGAGAGAGAGAGAGAGAAAGAGAGAGAGAGAGAGAGAGAGAGAGAGAGAGAGAGAGAGAGAGAGAGAGAGAGAGAGAGAGAGAGAGAGAGAGAGAGAGAGAGAGAGAGAGAGAGAGAGAAAGTGACGACAGGATAACTAGACCAGAGTGGGTGAGAACGACAGGATAACTAGACCAGAGTGGGTGAGAACGACAGGATAACTAGGCCAGAGTGGGTGAGAACGACAGGATAACGAGATAAGTACTTACATGAATATATTGCAATAAATTACAAATAAAAAAAAAAGCTGAAGTGCAATCAGAAAAGAAATGTTGCAGACTGAAAACTGAGACAAAATCTTATTATTGGAATAAAGAGAATAAAACAGTGACGAGGAGAAGGGCAATAATGTGATAAGACTGAAAAGACACCAATAAAGTCTTCAACACATCACCCCGAGATAATAGTGAAGCACAGAATCAAATTTATGATGTCATATAAATTATTTTCCTTGCCGACAGGATTATATATATATATATATATATATATATATATATATATATATATATATATATATATATATATATATAGCATTATGTGACGTTTCGGTCCGTTCTGAAGCATCATGTGACGTTTCGGTCCGTTCTGGAGCATCATGTGACGTTTCGGTCCGTTCTGAAGCATCATGTGACGTTTCGGTCCGTTCTGGAGCATCATGTGACGTTTCGGTCCGTTCTGGAGCATCATGTGACGTTTCGGTCCGTTCTGGAGCATCATGTGACGTTTCGGTCCGTTCTGGAGCATCATGTGCGTTTCGGTCCGTTCAGGAGCATCATGTGACGTTTCGGTCAGTCTTGGCCATTATGACGACGTTTCGGCCCGTTTCGGGCCCTTTGTAACTACGTTTCGGTCCGTGGCGGAACATTACCAAGTGGTGTAAAGAGGGGTAGAGCGCGCTCTACCACTCTTGTATTTGTATATGTATTTGTGTATATGTGTGTATATGTAAGGCAAGACTATGTAGTGGAGGACAGAAGTAAACACGGGAATTAACAGGAGAAAAGAAAACTTCAGAAGACGAAGAGGAAGAGACAAAACAGAAATGAAATAAATATATAGTGATAAATAATAATGATCAAAATAAATATTTGTATCATTATGATTATAAAATGTTGATTAGTTATATTATATTCAGCGCTGTATTATTATTATTATTATTATTATTATTATTATTATTATTATTATTATTATTATTATTATTATTATAGAGAATGACAAAACTCAACACGGAAAACAACAGCCGTCTGTCAGTCAATATTATGAAGCGATTAAACAAGGGAACAACAATTACAATTTAGCAAAGACAACCCCCCCCTCTCTCTCTGTCTCCGTCTATCTGTCTCTCTGTCTCTCTCTCTCTCTCTCTCTCTCTCTCTCTCTCTCTCTCTCTCTCTCTCTCTCTCTCTCTCTCTCTCCACAAACCATGCACCAAGCAGGCCGACACGGGACGCTAAAATCTGCGCTAATGGTGGTGTGGAATGGTGGTAGTTGTGGTGGTTGTGCTGGTGGTTGCTAGCACTGACTTTGACAATTAGAGGAGTTGGTATTGTTGTTATAGGGGCGGGTTGAAGTTCCCGCCTGAACGATCGTGTGACAGCAGTGTTCCTTGCAGGAAGTAACTACTCTACCAGGCATATATTAACAACTTTTTCAACGTAAATTAAAGGCTTTCTAGGTGTAAATTAGGGGTATTTTTAGTCGTATATCAAGGACCATCTAGGTGTTAACTGCAGGGGTTTCTAAATTACTAGAATTCTGGGCCAAATTTTCGGAAAATGAAGGTGACTTGAAAATTTCCCAGGCGTAAATTACCAATGGCCAAAGACCAAACTAAACACTTTTTAAGCTTGATTTTTTTGTTTGTTTCGTAAATTACGAATATTTCAGACGTAAATTACGGACATCCTAGATTTTAATTACGACATCCTAGGTGTAAATTACAAGCATTCTAGGTGTAAATTAAAAGACATTCTAGGTGTAAATTACGGCATTCTATGCAAAAATTACATTCTATTTGTAAATTCCTGATTTATGGGCATAAATGACAGAATTTACAGGTGTAAAATCCGGACAACTAGGTGTAAAATAGTGACATTCTGTGTGTATAACTGTTCAAATGTATTGTATGCTGGTACTTTGACCTCAAATCTGGTTACTAGACCCAGGGATCAGATTCACGAAAGCACTTACGAACGTGTACATCTTTCCTCAATCTTTGACGGCTTTGGTTACATTTATTAAACAGTTTACAAGCATGAAAACTTGCCAATCAACTGTTGTTATTGTTATAAACAGCTTCCTGGTGCTTCGGAGTTCATTAACTGTTTAATAATTGTAAACAAAGCCGCCAAAGATTGACAAAAGAGGTACAGGTTCGTAAGTGTTTCCGTAAGTGCTTTCGTGAATCTGGCCCCTGTTACGTTATTCGCCGCCTGTGATGCCTTAGAACACGATCCGTCACTCATTCTACAACCAGGCCTCCCAGCTACTGGTCGATGCATGAAAGGGGGAAAAACAGTGAGGGAACAACGACATTCTGGTCGTGGTTCGAGTCAGGGGGCGTGATAGGCTCCTGAATAAGAGGAGGCAACCACTGCACTACACGATGCTGTCTCTTTCCAGTTTTACGGTGGGCGTGGGTGTACAGCTTTGGTCTGTCTCTTTGAATTATGGGTTTAATCTGCGTAAATTGACATAATCTGCATAAATTTGAGACATAATGTACGTAAATTAAGGACGTAATCTGCGTAAATTAAGAACGTAATCTGTTTAAAATAAGGACATAAAATGCGCAAATTAAGGGCGCAATCTGCGTAAATTAAGTACGTAATCTCCGTAAATTAAAACGTAATCTGCATATATTAAGGACGCATTTTGCGTAAATTAAGACGCATTCTGCGTAAATTAAGACGCATTCTGCGTAAATTAAGACGCAATCTGCGTAAATTAAGGACGTAATCTGCATATATTAAGGACGCATTCTGCGTAAATTAAGGACGTATTCTGCGTAAATTAAGGACGTATTCTGCGTAAATTAAGGACGTATTCTGCGTAAATTAAGGACGTATTCTGGGTAAATTCAAGCAATAGTCTGATATAAGCTACGGACCATTTCCTATACATTAATGACTTGTAACGACTGTTATAGTATAAACTACGGAAGTGTAATTTGTGAAGAATTTCCCACTTTACAAATCAGCCCTATGGAGTGGGCCTTAGAGATTACTGAAGGCTTAACAGGTCCAAATTAGACTTTTTCTGGCGTTATGTTGAGGACTTTCCAGGGAAATTCTTTTTCCATAAGCAGGTTATGGACTTTCCAAGCGTAAATGAAAAAAGTGCAAATTACAGACTTTTGAGGAGAAAGTTACAGACTTTTGAAGCAAAAAATTATAGACTTTTTCAGGAGAAAGTTACAGACTTTACAGGTGCAAATTGCAGACTTTTCAGATGCAAATTAAAAAAAAAATCCAGTGCAAATTGCAGACTTATCAGGCGAAAGTTGCACACACACTTTTCAGACGCAAATTACACACTTTTCAGACGCAAATTGCTCTTTTATGAAGCAAATAATCGACTAAAAACATTCCAACTGACCAGCAACCCAGCAAAAAAAAAAAAAATTAAAAAATAATTCCGGCATGTTTAGGAAAATTAATAAATTATACGACTTATTTAGACTGGGTTTCAACTTTACCAGTGAGGGGGTTGGGGGGGGGGGTGGGGGGTGGGGGGGGGTTGGCACTGGGAAAACATCTAAAACTTTTGGGGGAAAGTAAATGTTGCGATAAATATTTCCTGGGAATCAATTATGTACACACGATGTGAGGGAGTGAGGGAGTGTTGATGAAGGGAGGTAGAGAATGAGGGAGGGAGAGACGTAGAGAATGAGGGAGAGAGGGAGGGAGGGAGGTAGAGGAAAAGAGAGACGTTATCTTGAGATGATTTCGGGGCTTAGCGGCCCGGTCCTCGACCAGGCCTCCTTTTTTTGTTACACACACCTCCAGGAAGCAGCCCGTAGCAGCTGTCTAACTCCCAGGTACCTATTTACTGCTAGGTAACAGGGACATCAGGGTGAAAGAAACATTTTTTTTCTTTTTAAAGGGGGAGAAATACAGTATAATATTGTAGTTTTGCTGTAATACTTAAGTCATAATAACTATATCACTACATAATTACAATAAAATTAATTAATAAAGTAACAAATATTAATAATTACAATAATAATATTGATAATAATTGAAATTATTATTATTAACAATTTCAAGTATATCAGATAATAGTAATTTCAATTATGACAAATATTATTATTAAAATATTTATAATAATAACACGATATTATCATAAATTCCCAAGTATCGTAAAAATCAATTTATATACCATTGGTATAATCAGCCGAGACCAACATGGCGGCCACAGTCGTTAATGTGTTGATGGGATTTATATATGTGGGCCTGCGGGCCGCTCCAAGCAACAGCCTGGTGGACCAAGTGATCAAAGTTAAGCCTGGCCTCCGGCCGGGCTTGGGGAGTAGAAGAACTCCCAGAACCCCATCAACCAGGTATACTCGAGGTATACTTCAGGTATGCTCCATCTATACTCCATGTATACTCCAGGTATACACCAGGTATATGGTAAAGTGTATCTTGTAAGGTGGTGCTGGAAGCATGATAGTTCAGGTTGTGATCATCCAAGATGAAAACAAGAGAGGGATAAGACCAACACATTCCATACGTCACTTTCTGTGTGAGTGTGAGTGCGTGTGTGTGTGTGTGTGTGTGTGTGTGTGTGTGTGTGTGTGTGTGTGTGTGTGTGTGTGTGTGTGTGTGTGTGTGTGTGTGTGTGTGTGTGTGTGTGTGTGTGTGTGTGTGTGTGTGTGTGTGTGTGTGTGTGTGTGTGTGTGTGTGTGTGTGTGTGTGTGTGAGTGTGAGTGTGTGTGTGTGTGTGTGTGTGTGCTTGAGTGTGTGTGGTATTCACCTAGTTGTGTTTGCGGGGGTTGAGCTCTGCTCTTTCGGACCGCCTCTCAACTGTCAATCAATCAACTGTTACTAACTACTACTAACTACTTTTTTTCCCCACACCAACACACATACCCTCAGGAGGCAGGTACCTATTTACTGCTAGGTAACAGGGGCACCAGGGTGAAAGAAACTCTGCCCATTTGTTTCCGCCGGCGCCGGGATCGAATCCGGACCCTAATATTACGAGTCCCAGGACCCTAGGATTATGAGTCCTAAGCGCTGTCCACTCAGCCACAGGCCCCTTCTGTGTGTGGGGGGGGGGGAGAGGAGGGGGGTGTTCTTCTCTAGCACAATTGGGGGCAGTAAATTATATCACAGTATGACAACAACAACAACAATAATAATAAAACTGATGTACTCAACTGCCTGAACCTAACCTCACAGAGGAACCCACCAATAGAAAATGGGACATCACGTCACTTTTCCGAGCCACTAATGATTTTTGGTCAGGGAGCCGGTCGGCCGAGCGAGGGAGCCGGTCGGCCGAGCGAGGGAGCTGGTCGGCCGAGCGGACAGCACGCTGGGCACGTGATCCTGTGGTCCCGGGTTCGATCCCGGACGCCGGCGAGAAACAATGGGCAGAGTTTCTTTCACCTAATGCCCTTGTTACCTAGCAGTAAAATAGGTACCTGGGTTAGTCAGCTGTCACGGGCTGCTTCCTGGGAATGGAGGCCTGGTCGAGGACCGGACCGCGGGGACACTAAAGCCCCGAAATCATCTCAAGATAACCTTAAGAAGAGAGTGTATCAGTTTTTCGTCATAGCGGGGATTTACACGTGAAAATGCGACGCAGTGTTCGAGAGAAGGGGTTGCTGCCTTGGCGTACACCTGGAGGAGTAAGAGGCAGTAAAGGAGAGTCCTGACATAACTCTCAAGTGTCATCTTGCCATGATTTCAGGGCTCAACGTCCCCGCGGCCCGGTCCTCAACCAGGCCTCCTGGTTGGTGGACTGGTCAACCTGGTTGTTTGGACGCGGCTGCCTGACGTATGAGCACTTCATACGTATTACGGGACCTGTATTAGCACAGGTCACTTACGAAACCTATACATCCTTCCTCAAATATGAAGGCTTAGTTTGCAGTTATTTAATAGTTTACGAGCTATGAAGCGGTACATTATTGTGTACATAACCACGACCAGAACATTCTCGCAGCGCTTCTAATCTCGTCAAGGGTTAAATAAAGACTATATCAAAGTGATGAAAGATGCACAGGTTTCGTAGAGGGCAGGTCAATCCTTGAGGACCCGTGACAGGTGTGGCGGAGGACAACGCCCCCGGGCCCGCGTCCAGTACTCACCTATTTGTGCTTGGAGGGGTTGAGCTTTGTCTCTTAGGTCCCGCCAGTGTCGGGGGTGTGACGGTAACGATGGCGTCACAGGGGAAGGTGACCACAACCACCTTCATAACAGCTGACACAATGTGTCTTCAGGATATATCAAAGACACTTACCCATCTTGGGAGACATGAGCGCGCTGAGCATCTGTACAGCCAGGCTACGCCGGACCACACCCCCAGGAGGGGGCGGGGGGTGTATGTTTATCTCTCAGAATGTTTGGTAATATGTTTATTGTTTGTGATGTGTGTCTATGTATGTATTAACACGATGTACTGAACGGGGTGAGAATAGCTTGAGCTACCTCATTCCTTTTGTGTGTATTTTACCTCAAGAAACTTATTTCAATTTCAATTTCCGCTCCCAAGAGTTCCTTCCTTCACCGCGCTCTTACACCAACCCGTCCTCTCAACTAATAGGTCGCGTTTAGTACGTTACGCTAATACAACGTTACAAACACATCCTACTATGTGTGTAAATCACGAAAATTAACAAGCGATGAAAATTCCTTCTGAAGATGTATTATTAAAATACGAAAGTAAAGGAAATTCCTGTTTCAATTCTTCCTCCGTGGTCTGACACTGTCATATGCTACTATGAAGAGTAACGCTTGACAAATACCAACGTTTTCAATGGATCTGACTCGATAGGTTAGGTAGGTTGCCCGGGCTCGTACATTTCTCCTTAGGTTAAGAGGTTGGCTTTTTGACGGAGTGGCAGATTATGAGAGCTGGGTGGGTCTCGCCCTCTGCCTCTCCCCCGAGGAGGAGGAACGAAAAGTGCACAAGTTAGAGGATAGTGTGTGAGGGGACGGTGATGGAGGCTGGCCTATTTTACGGAGAGACAAACCAGGACAGAGGGCTAGGTCTAGCCATGAATACCAAGATGGTGTAAACCTCAAAGGACACAAACTATTTGTTACGAACCCGACACCATCGTCGGAGCACGGAGCAGCGAGGTCAATGCCATCTGTGAGTCCGCTCCCGAAACCCCCACAAATTGGACGACGCCATCTAGTGGTGACAGGATGATACCAGCAAGAGGCGCTAGATTCCTGTCCTAGTCCGCTCGAGAGGTAGCTGGTGCTGACCTCTGGTGAGGTGGCGCTTAGAAAATCAGCGCCATCTATTGAAGGAGTTGTATGTCTATGTCAGAGTACGTAAGTGTTGTTTCCTAGTGTGCCAGTGTACTGATGACGTGTCTGTATCCACAGAGTCGACGTAGGGCTGCTGTGGTATGAGGACAGTCAGTCTACCCAGGGCAGCCAATGTCTCTCTACTCCATTCTGCTTTACTGAAGCAGTCAGCCGCCGCCGGAGAAGAACTGTGTAGTGTTCTACTGTCTGCCTGTGAAGTGGCAGTGACGGAATTCGGCGTACCCGGGACTGGCTACCGGAAGAGACGACCAACAGTAAGGTGCTACTGAGGAGTGTAACCAGCGAGTTGCAAGAAGCTCCTGCCAGGGGTTGGCTACCCCTGTATTTGTATGTGAAGAGGTCCAGCAGCGCGAGGCTGATGTTCTCTGCCAGCACCAGGCTGGAGAGTGATTGTGGGCGTGCACGAAGAGCACCTAGTGAGACTGTGTTTTGGCTGGCCCATGGCTAGGGTAGACTCGTTGGTGTTTCCCAGTACTGGTTGAGGACGGTACTGTGTGTTGAGGAAACAGTAGCTGACAAGACTGCATCGATTGAGCATCGAGGAGCGCTTAGTGTCCTATGAGAGAGACACTTGTGTACATGTTAAGTGTAGTAATACTTCCTTTAGGATTATATATGAGGTGATGGGAAAGTGATTATATATGAATATATTGATAATTAATGAAGTGTAGTATTTAATGCACCTCCCCCAGTGTGTTTTACTTGCATTACCGAGCTCACTCCTTGAAAGCCACTACTAACTTGGGGCCGGATACCAGAACTTTAGTACCACCAGAAAAGAACCCAGTTGCGACCCATCTCAATGAAATTCATTTAAGAATTATTATTTACATCAAAGTCTAAAATCCATCTCATAAACTAAACAAAAAATACAAATATTAGCTTGAAAGTTAAACAAACTTGAAAACACCTTCATACATAAAACACCTTCATATTAATAAGGCTGGAGCCAGCTTTATTAATAATATATTACAGAACTCCAGGAGGTGGCTCCAGGAGCGTGAGTTAAAATAATGGTTAAACAATGTGTAAACTGTAGAGATGAACGCAATGATGACTGGGGTTGCTGGAGCATTTTAGTGAGTGCATGTGCAACCCTTCTCTCAATTTCCCACTCCGAAAAAAATGGCAACAGTATTCCTTTACCACAAACGTCCAAAATGCAACGGTTTCGCCAAGCCAAAAATATACGAACCCAAGCAACCCATCTAACCTATCGAGGCCGGTGCAGGCAACACGTCAATATTACGGCGCTTACATTTTTACGATTCCGTTACAAAATGCGGCGTATTAAGTGAGAGAACGGGTTGGCGTGTAGCAAGAGAGTGCCTACCTGTCCTCACACTTAATGCACCGCCATACATATATATATATAAACATATATATATATATGTATGTTGTCCTTGCATGGTTACATATATTAACCATGCAAGGACAACGAGGCAAGATTCTGCACCCACAACGGCACGATTGCCATGCAACTAATCCGACGAAAGCCCCAACAAGGCATCGTGATCAAGAACATAAATTACATCGTATATTCAATACCTTGAGATTAGAAGTTAAGAAAAATACATTAGTGAAAGAGGTTGCCTCAGTCAACAAGGTATTGAAGTCGCCAGGCTGCCTCGCCATCTTTCCCAGAACACGGTGGTCGATGATGCGCAAGGAGCGCTCTCAACCCTTTCTTACTGCCATAAGTTCATTCAAGGTGATGGTAGGTAAGACAAGGGGCGGTAATACCGTGGAAAGCGCAGAGAGGGAGAGGGAGAAGGAGAGGGAGGGTGAGAAGGAGGAGGAAAAGAGAAGAGAGAGAGACCCCCTCCAATAATTACCACAAATAACAATATCCGGGGAAGGACAACCTCTTCCCGTATGTCGCGGGTAGTGGAGGGTGGGAGGGAGCGCTGACAGACTGGGAGGGTGGGAGGGAGTGTTGACAGACTGGGAGGGTGGGAGGGAGTGTTGACAGACTGGGAGGGAGTGCTGACAGACATAGTGCTGACAGACTGGGAGGGTGGGAGGGAATGTGGGACAGGTTGATAGACTGGGGAAAAGGAAGCCAAAAGTTGTTGACAGTGAGGGAGCCAGAAGGAAGGTCGGTGTGGTTGACAGACTGGTAGAAAAAGCCGGTGTGGTTGACAGACTGGTAGAAAAAGCCGGTGTGGTTGACAGACTGGTAGAAAAAGCCGGTGTGGTTGACAGGACTGGTAGAGAAAACCAGTGTGGTTGACAGGACTGGTAGAGAAAGCCAGTGTGGTTGACAGGACTGGTAGAAAAAGCCAGTGTGGTTGACAGGACTGGTAGAAAAAGCCAGTGTGGTTGACAGGACTGGTAGAGAAAGCCAGTGTGGTTGACAGGACTGGTAGAAAAAGCCGGTGTGGTTGACAGGACTGGTAGAGAAAGCCAGTGTGGTTGACAGGACTGGTAGAAAAAGCCAGAGTGGTTGACAGGACTGGTAGAGAAAGCCAGTGTGGTTGACAGGACTGGTAGAAAAAGCCAGTGTGGTTGACAGGACTGGTAGAGAAAGCCAGTGTGGTTGACAGGGCTGGTAGAAAAAGCCAGAGTGGTTGACAGGACTGGTAGAAAAAGCCAGTGTGGTTGACAGACTGGTAGAAAAAGCCAGTGTGGTTGACAGACTGGTAGAAAAAGCCAGTGTGGTTGACAGACTGGTAGAAAAAGCCAGTGTGGTAGACAGACTGGTAGAAAAAGCCAGTGTGGTAGACAGACTGGTAGAAAAAGCCAGTGTGGTAGACAGACTGGTAGAAAAAGCCAGAGTGGTTGACAGGACTGGTAGAAAAAGCCAGTGTGGTTGACAGACTGGTAGAAAAAGCCAGTGTGGTAGACAGACTGGTAGAAAAAGCCAGTGTGGTAGACAGACTGGTAGAAAAAGCCAGTGTGGTAGACAGACTGGTAGAAAAAGCCAGTGTGGTAGACAGACTGGTAGAAAAAGCCAGTGTGGTAGACAGACTGGTAGAAAAAGCCAGTGTGGTAGACAGACTGGTAGAAAAAGCCAGTGTGGTAGACAGACTGGTAGAAAAAGCCAGTGTGGTTGACAGACTGGTAGAAAAAGCCAGTGTGGTTGACAGGACTGGTAGAGAAAGCCAGTGTGGTTAACATGACTGGGAAGGATGGAACAGATATGTGAAACAGAGACAAAACTATACATAAGTAAAAGAGTAACGAGAAAATTGGAACGGAATAAATTGAAGACTGAAAAAAAAACGAAACACAGAAAAAAACGAGTAACCAATGAGGTGGGAGGGAGAGGGAGAGATGGAGGGAATAGAAAGGGGGTTAAACAATAGGAGAGATAGAGGGGGGGAGGGGGCTGTGAGGGACGGGGGTGGAGAAGAGAAGGATAGTGAGGGAGGGAGGGAGGGAGGGAAGGGTTGAGGACAGCTGCCCCGGAAGCCACCAACACCATCGTGTGCAGCAACACCACACATGGGCTCAACTTACCCTCAGCTTCACCAACTGTCTAGCCCCTGTCCAGTCTCGGCCCCGTCTCTCTAGCCCCTGTCCAGTCTCGGCCATGTCTCTCTAGCCCCTGTCCAGTCTCGGCCATGTCTCTCTAGCCCCTGTCCAGTCTCAGCCATGTCTCTCTAGCCTCTGTCCAGTCTCAGCCATGTCTCTCTAGCCCCTGTCCAGTCTCAGCCATGTCTCTCTAGCCCCTGTCCCGTCTCGGCCATGTCTCTCTAGCCCCTGTCCAGTCTCAGCCCCGTCTCTCTAGCCCCTGTCCAGTCTCAGCAATGTCTCTCTAGCCCCTGTCCAGTCTCAGCCATGTCTCTCTAGCCCCTGTCCAGTCTCGGCCATGTCTCTCTAGCCCCTGTCCAGTCTCGGCCATGTCTCTCTAGCCCCTGTCCAGTCTCAGCCATGTCTCTCTAGCCCCTGTCCAGTCTCAGCCATGTCTCTCTAGCCCCTGTCCAGTCTCAGCCATGTATCTCTAGCCCCTGTCCAGTCTCAGCCCCGTCTCTCTAGCCCCTGTCCAGTCTCAGCCCCGTCTCTCTAGCCCCTGTCCAGTCTCAGCCATGTCTCTCTAGCCCCTGTCCAGTCTCAGCCCCGTCTCTCTAGCCCCTGTCCAGTCTCAGCCATGTCTCTCTAGCCCCTGTCCAGTCTCAGCCATGTCTCTCTAGCCCCTGTCCAGTCTCAGCCATGTCTCTCTAGCCCCTGTCCAGTCTCAGCCATGTCTCTCTAGCCCCTGTCCAGTCTCAGCCATGTCTCTCTAGCCCCTGTCCAGTCTCAGCACGGCTTCCGTCTAGTCGTTGTCCAGTCCCAGCTCAGCCTGTCTACCCTCAATCCAATCCCTGCTCAGCCGTAGCCTAGCCCCATCCCTACCTAGCCATCGCTAGGTGTCCTAGGCACCTTGCGTTTTTTAATCATTCAAGAAATATCTGAGGAAGTTATAGCCTGAACTTCACACTCAATATTTTCCTGTCGACTATGCAATCTTGCCTTTGCAATACCTTTGCATTTCCTAGACAAACACACATACATTATTCCCACAAGTTTGAAACTGCTTATCAAGACTGTCAACATTAACTGACAGACTTGATACAGGTGAGAAGTCACATGAAATAAATTTTTACACTTTTAAAATGTTTAAATTGTTAAGTTTTTGAAGTGTATTATTAAAGAAAACTCCTTCAGGAAGTGTTGTAATTTGATTAATGTAATGCAACAACTATTACTACTACTGAGAAAATCAGTAGGATCCATGAGGAGGATCCGAACCCGTTCACTTGGGACTGCCAAGATATCATTTCTGATATCATTGTGCACTTCTACTACTACTAATAATATTAATAATAACCCACAGACAGTAGTGATGTGATGCATCAATGTGGAACTCCGTGGGAGCTGTGTCGAAGGTTCGAACCTGTGCTGTGAGTGTTCAGAGGCACACGCCCCAGGCAATTATGCAATGACAGGGTCTGGCATGTCGTGGCATAGTTGGCTAGAGCGTGTGAATGGGAACAACCCTCCCCCCATAGCTTCGAACCCTCAACAAGGCTCCTACGGATTTTCTCAATAATAATAATAATAATAATAATAATAATAATAATAATAATAATAATAATAATACCAGGAAGTTAGTGTTGGGTGTGTGGGTCACACGGAGGTGATGGGAGAGATGATATAATCAGCCTTCTCTCTCTCCTAGTATACAATATTGTGCACAAAAAATCTTTCTAGTAATCTTAAAAAAAACTTTAGTTATCTTTAGCTTCCTATACCCACAAATTCCTCCTCTCAGCGCCGCCGGGCCCTCCTGATTGTCACTACCGCTGGGCCCTCCTGATTGTCCCTACCGCAGCTCCGCCGGGCCCTCCTGATTGTCCCTACCGCAGCACCGCCGGGCCCTCCTGATTGTCCCTACCGCAGCTCCGCCGGGCCCTCCTGATTGTCCCTACCGCATCACCGCCGGGCCCTCCTGATTGTCCCTACCGCAGCACCGCCGGGCCCTCCTGACTGTCCCTACCGCAGCACCGCCGGGCCCTCCTGATTGTCCCTACCGCAGCACCGCCGGGCCCTCCTGATTGTCCCTACCGCAGCACCGCCGGGCCCTCCTGACTGTCCCTACCGCAGCATCGCCGGGCCCTCCTGACTGTCCCTACCGCAGCACCGCCGGGCCCTCCTGATTGTCCCTACCGCAGCATCGCCGGGCCCTCCTGATTGTCCCTACCGCAGCACCGCCGGGCCCTCCTGATTGTCCCTACCGCAGCACCGCCGGGCCCTCCTGATTGTCCCTACCGCAGCACCGCCGGGCCCTCCTGACTGTCCCTACCGCAGCATCGCCGGGCCCTCCTGATTGTCCCTACCGCAGCATCGCCGGGCCCTCCTGATTGTCCCTACCGCAGCATCGCCGGGCCCTCCTGATTGTCCCTACCGCAGCATCGCCGGGCCCTCCTGATTGTCCCTACCGCAGCATCGCCGGGCCCTCCTGATTGTCCCTACCGCAGCATCGCCGGGCCCTCCTGATTGTCCCTACCGCAGCACCGCCGGGCCCTCCTGATTGTCCCTACCGCAGCACCACCGGGCCCTCCTGATTGTCCCTACCGCAGCATCGCCGGGCCCTCCTGATTGTCCCTACCGCAGCACCGCCGGGCCCTCCTGATTGTCCCTACCGCAGCACCGCCGGGCCCTCCTGATTGTCCCTACCGCAGCATCGCCGGGCCCTCCTGATTGAGTCTACCACAGCACCGCCGGGCCCTCCTGATTGTCCCTACCGCAGCATCGCCGGGCCCTCCTGATTGTCACTACCACAGCACCGCCGGGCCCTCCTGATTGTCCCTACCGCAGCACCGCCGGGCCCTCCTGATTGTCCCTACCGCAGCACCGCCGGGCCCTCCTGATTGTCTCTACCCCAGCATCGCCGGGCCCTCCTGATTGTCTCTACCGCAGCATCGCCGGGCCCTCCTGATTGTCTCTACCGCAGCATCGCCGGGCCCTCCTGATTGTCTCTACCGCAGCATCGCCGGGCCCTCCTGATTGTCACTACTGCAGCACCGCCGGGCCCTCCTGATTGTCACTACCGCAGCATCGCCGGGCCATCCTGATTGTCACTACTGCAGCACCGCCGGGCCCTCCTGATTGTCTCTACCGCAGCACCGCCGGGCCCTCCTGATTGTCCCTACCGCAGCACCGCCGGGCCCTCCTGATTGTCTCTACCGCAGCACCGCCGGGCCCTCCTGATTGTGTCTACCGCAGCACCGCCGGGCCCTCCTGATTGTCCCTACCGCAGCATCGCCGGGCCCTCCTGATTGTCCCTACCGCAGCACCGCCTGGCCCTCCTGATTGTCCCTACCGCAGCACCGCCGGGCCCTCCTGATTGTCCCTACCGCAGCATCGCCGGGCCCTCCTGATTGTCCCTACCGCAGCATCGCCGGGCCCTCCTGATTGTGTCTACCGCAGCATCGCCGGGCCCTCCTGATTGTGTCTACCGCAGAACCGCCGGGCCCTCCTGATTGTCTCTACCGCAGCATCGCCGGGCCCTCCTGATTGTCTCTACCGCAGCATCGCCGGGCCCTCCTGATTGTCACTACTGCAGCACCGCCGGGCCCTCCTGATTGTCACTACCGCAGCATCGCCGGGCCATCCTGATTGTCACTACTGCAGCACCGCCGGGCCCTCCTGATTGTCTCTACCGCAGCACCGCCGGGCCCTCCTGATTGTCCCTACCGCAGCACCGCCGGGCCCTCCTGATTGTCTCTACCGCAGCACCGCCGGGCCCTCCTGATTGTGTCTACCGCAGCACCGCCGGGCCCTCCTGATTGTCCCTACCGCAGCATCGCCGGGCCCTCCTGATTGTCCCTACCGCAGCACCGCCTGGCCCTCCTGATTGTCCCTACCGCAGCACCGCCGGGCCCTCCTGATTGTCCCTACCGCAGCATCGCTGGGCCCTCCTGATTGTCCCTACCGCAGCATCGCCGGGCCCTCCTGATTGTGTCTACCGCAGCATCGCCGGGCCCTCCTGATTGTGTCTACCGCAGAACCGCCGGGCCCTCCTGATTGTCCCTACCGCAGCATCGCCGGGCCCTCCTGACTGTCCCTACCGCAGCATCGCCGGGCCCTCCTGATTGTCCCTACCGCAGCACCGCCGGGCCCTCCTGATTGTCCCTACCGCAGCATCGCCGGGCCCTCCTGACTGTCCCTACCGCAGCATCGCCGGGCCCTCCTGACTGTCCCTACCGCAGCACCGCCGGGCCCTCCTGATTGTCCCTACCGCAGCATCGCCGGGCCCTCCTGATTGTCCCTACCGCAGCACCGCCGGGCCCTCCTGATTGTCCCTACCGCAGCATCGCCGGGCCCTCCTGACTGTCCCTACCGCAGCATCGCCGGGCCCTCCTGATTGTCCCTACCGCAGCATCGCCGGGCCCTCCTGATTGTCCCTACCGCAGCATCGCCGGGCCCTCCTGACTGTCCCTACCGCAGCATCGCCGGGCCCTCCTGACTGTCCCTACCGCAGCATCGCCGGGCCCTCCTGATTGTCCCTACCGCAGCATCGCCGGGCCCTCCTGACTGTCCCTACCGCAGCACCGCCGGGCCCTCCTGATTGTCCCTACCGCAGCATCGCCGGGCCCTCCTGACTGTCCCTACCGCAGCATCGCCGGGCCCTCCTGATTGTCCCTACCGCAGCATCGCCGGGCCCTCCTGACTGTCCCTACCGCAGCACCGCCGGGCCCTCCTGATTGTCCCTACCGCAGCACCGCCGGGCCCTCCTGATTGTCCCTACCGCAGCACCGCCGGGCCCTCCTGATTGTCCCTACCGCAGCACCGCCGGGCCCTCCTGATTGTCCCTACCGCAGCACCGCCGGGCCCTCCTGATTGTCGCTACCGCAGCATCGCCGGGCCCTCCTGATTGTCCCAACCGCAGCATCGCCGGGCCCTCCTGATTGTCCCTACCGCAGCATCGCCGGGCCCTCCTGATTGTCCCTACCGCAGCACCGCCGGGCCCTCCTGATTGTCCCTACCGCAGCATCGCCGGGCCCTCCTGATTGTCCCAACCGCAGCATCGCCGGGCCCTCCTGACTGCATTACACAGCTTCAAAGCCTAACATTGATTATTTTCACAAAATTCGAAATACAGTAAAGTATAAGCCTTCATATGCCTAACAAACTCGAAGTCTAAAACTCCCCAAAATGAAATAAGGCTGTTTAAAATTATATTTAAAATTGTTGCTTAATGAATTTGGATCATTTTATAAGTAAAACTAGGTTAGATCTGATAGCATTACAATCTAATAAAAATATTAATTTGTAAATATTAAGCTCATAAATAGGCTTATTCTTCCAAGGACTATTTATATTTAACTGAGTTCTACTAAAATATTATTCTTCATTTTTCCTATTTCATATTGAATTCATATAATAATAATAATAATAATAATAATAATAATAATAATAATAATAATAATAATAATAATAATAACAATAATAATAATAATAATTAGCCTAATTACAAAAAATACGAAATACTTCAACATTTATTTCATATCAACTCACTGATACAGCACTCAAATTTAATTTAGTTAATATACTTCACTCTACAATACAGTATAAATTAATTCACTTAAAATTTCTTAAATCAAATGAAAATACCAATCTGGTAAAATAATTCGACCTGTTAATTAGGTAACTGTTATAATTCGTTAAAATATACTACATCTCAGGAGTGAATAACGATGTGATTTCCCATTTACGAGTATTATGTAAACACTACAAAAACATTTATGAGTGCGGAGCCTGCAAAAGTTTCCAGTTGATGAGTATAAATGCTTGAATAGATTGAAGTTTATAAGAGAAGAACATGGAATAATTTATAATTTATGAGGGCAGAATATGCAACAGTTTCCAGTTTATGAGGGCAGGATATGCAACAGTTTCCAGTTTATGAGGGCAGAATATGCAACAGTTTCCAGTTTATGAGGGCAGAATATGCAACAGTTTCCAGTTTATGAGGGCAGAATATGCAACAGTTTCCAGTTTATGAGGGCAGAATATTCAACAGTTTCCAGTTTATGAGGGCAGAATATGCAATAGTTTCCTGTTTATGAGGGCAGAATATGCAACAGTTTCCAGTTTATGAGGGCAGAATATTCAATAGCTTCCAGTTTATGAGGGCAGAATATTCAATAGTTTCCAGTTTATGAGGGCAGAATATTCAATAGTTTCCAGTTTATGAGGGCAGAATATTCAATAGTTTCCAGTTTATGAGGGCAGAATATTCAATAGTTTCCAGTTTATGAGGGCAGAATATGCAATAGCTTATAATTTATGACAGAATATGCAATTGTTTCCAATTCATGAGTGAGAAATATGTACCTGGTCCCAGTTTATGAGGGCAGAATATGCAATAGTTTCCAGTTTATGAGGGCAGAATGTGCAATAGCTTATAATTTATGACAGAATATGCAATTGTTTCCAATTCATGAGTGAGAAATATGTACCTGGTCCCAAGTTTATGAGGGCAGAATATGCAATAGTTTCCAGTTTATGAGGGCTGAATGTGCAAGAGTTTGTAAGGGAAATATATGCAAAAGTTACCAGTTTGTGAGGGGTAGCCTGAAAGTGTCTCATGTGTGAGCGCAGAAACTGGAAGTTTCCAATTTATGAGTTCGAAGAATCGTTTATGAGTTCGAAGAATCAAAAGTGCCAATCACGGGAAGCCTTATGTCTCTGGTGCAAAGGTTTAAAGTTAATGAGTTCAGAAAGTGGAAGCTTCCTGCTCATGAGGCGTAGACTACACAGCATTAGTCTCTCATTTATGAGAGAGGTGATTTTAGGTTTCCGTTTATAAGAGGCTGCAATAGTTTATGTTTATAAAAGCAGAGACTGCAAGAGTATCCTGTTTATGAGAACATCAAATGCAAGAAGTGTAATCATTTGCAAGTGCAATACTTTTAATAATCCTAAATTATTAATGCTGTATTATTATTATTATTATTATTATTATTATTATTATTATTATTATTATTATTATATTATGAACAAATACTAAACTGAAAAAATCGGAAATTATTAATCTATTTTTTCTGAAAAGAAGAATATAGGAGTAGCTTAGGCCTATTATGATCCTATAAGATTTTAAAGTGCAATATCGGATGATATATATATATATATATATATATATATATATATATATATATATATATATATATATATATATATCATTATAGCCTAGGCTTATTATGTGTATATTATATTTGTGTATACTCATACTTTACAATCAATATCTAGAATGGCCTTTTATCGTGATAACTATATAATTGTAATCTGTAAAAATCTAATAATATAATTATCATTATTTTTAACAATTAAGGCATTAACAATCATTGTACTATACCTATAGCTGTCTGTGGCTATAACCTACAATTAGCATTTAAAAAACCAATACTCTATAATCATATATATATATATATATATATATATATATATATATATATATATATATATATATATATATATATATATATATATAATCACACGGGTACGGGGTAATATTGGCCTATGTGTGGAGTGCACATCCTGTTATCTGTTATCCTGTTATCTTATTCCGTACATTTTTTTTGGGGCTAACCAGAACCGTACCAACCCAAGCAACCCACTTAACTTATCGAGGCTGATGCACAGAAAACGTCAACATTACGTTGTCTTCATGTGTACTAATACATGGCATTATTAACGGATAATTCGATTCCGTAACATATGCGTCGCATTAGGTGAGAAAACGTGCGTAAGGGAATATACGGAATATGTCTGTTGGACTAAGGCAGCGTCTGGGATGCTCTCGGACGTAGGTTCGAATCCTCGTCACGGCCCTTGTGGATTCGTTCATGTCTGACGGAATTTCTATCATTATCCTGAACCACAGACGTGGCAGAACGCCCCCATGGAGAATTATTCCCCTTACCCCCCCTCAACACCCGGTAAGAAGAATAAGCATAACGGAGAGTGGGAATAAGAGAATGTGGAACCGGCAATGGGGAACGAAGTTAGGCATTAGGATTTAAATTACGGAAGGGGAAGTAGCAAGAGCGGGAGGAGAGGGAAGCAGGGACAAATGAGGGGTTTGGAGAAGGAAGCGGATAGCAGGGAGTGAGGGGGTGAAGTGGATGAACTGGGGTATATACTGGGGTGAAGGGGGGTATATACTGGGGGAAACGGGGGGTGAGGAAAGAGGGAGTAGGCATAGAGGGAACGGCATGTGAGAACATTTAATGTCTTATAGTGATCCCTGACAGCGCAGGTTCGAATCCCGGTGGGGTCAGAGAGCCTATTGTGATTTACAGCATGGTGACCACTCCAACTTTGTCTCACAGTTGTCTCCTTAGTGCGATCCTTGCATGTGTTAGGATTCGATGACATATTGTGTAAGTTTTCATATATATTCCACGGGTGGGACGGTTACACACTTAACTGTTAATGCTTCCTATTATGTCATTCTACTTTTAACAACTGCTTCCCCCCTTCCCAAGAGGATTGAACACATCTACAGATTCATCACATCTACAAGGGAGTACGAAGCTCTTGACTTTCCCAAAGCTATTATAAATAAATCATTATATATACATACACAAACACATACTGAAGGCTTTCCTGAAGAAGAAAGACCCAAACAGAAGTGCGAGAGAGTGTGTATCACCACATCTTGGCTATTATTTATATGAAAGGTTTACATAACCCTTCATATTGTTTACAATATGAAGCCATCGCCTCATGGATGGCACACCACAAACCCAATGCTGAATTTCAAAGCATCTCGGGTTTTCGTGATATACTTGTGAAGAACAGTATACCGGCTTGTGTGATATACTTGTGAAGAACAGTATACCGGCTTGTGTGATATACTTGTGAAGAACAGTATACCGGCTTGTGTGATATACTTGTGAAGAACAGTATACCGGCTTGTGTGATATACTTGTGAAGAACAGTATACCGGCTTGTGTGATATACTTGTGAAGAACAGTATACCGGCTTTTGTGATATACTTGTGAAGAACAGTATACCGGCTTGTGTGATATACTTGTGAAGAACAGTATACCGGCTTGTGTGATATACTTGTGAAGAACAGTATACAGGCTTGTGTGATATACTTGTGAAGAACAGTATACCGGCTTGTGTGATATACTTGTGAAGAACAGTATACCGGCTTGTGTGATATACTTGCGAAGAACAGTATACCGGCTTGTGTGATATACTTGTGAAGAACAGTATACCGGCTTGTGTGATATACTTGTGAAGAACAGTATACCGGCTTGTGTGATATACTTGTGAAGAACAGTATACCGGCTTGTGTGATATACTTGTGAAGAACAGTATACCGGCTTGTGTGATATACTTGTGAAGAACAGTATACCGGCTTGTGTGATATACTTGTGAAGAACAGTATACCGGCTTGTGTGATATACTTGTGAAGAACAGTATACCGGCTTGTGTGATATACTTGTGAAGAACAGTATACCGGCTTGTGTGATATACTTGTGAAGAACAGTATACAGGCTTGTGTGATATACTTGTGAAGAACAGTATACCGGCTTGTGTGATATACTTGTGAAGAACAGTATACCGGCTTGTGTGATATACTTGTGAAGAACAGTATACCGGCTTGTGTGATATACAGTATACCGGCTTGTGCGATATACTTGTGAAGAACAGTATACCGGCTTGCGTGATATACTTGTGAAGAACAATATACCGGCTAATGTGATATACTTGTGAAGAACAATATACCGCTTTTGTGATATACTTGTGAAGAACAGTATACCGGCTTGTGTGATATACTTGTGAAGAACAATATACCGGCTTTTGTGATATACTTATGAAGAACAATATACTGGCTTTTTGTGATATACTTGTGAAGAACAGTATACCCGCTTTTGTGATATACTTGCGAAGAACAATATACCGGCTAATGTGATATACTTGTGAAGAACAATATACCGGCTAATGTGATATACTTGTGAAGAACAGTATACCCGCTTTTGTGATATACTTGCGAAGAACAATATACCGGCTAATGTGATATACTTGTGAAGGACAATATACCGGCTAATGTGATATACTTGTGAAGGACAATATACCGGCTTATGTGATATACTTGTGAAGGACAATATACCGGCTTATGTGATATACTTGTGAAGAACAATATACCGGCTTATGTGATATACTTGTGAAGAACAATATACCGGCTTATGTGATATACTTGTGAAGGACAATATACCGGCTTATGTGATATACTTGTGAAGAACAATACCCTGGCTTTTGTGATATACTTGTGAAGAACAATACCCTGGCTTTTGTGATATACTTGTGAAGAACAATACCCTGGCTTTTGTGATATACTTGTGAAGAACAATACCCTGGCTTTTGTGATATACTTGTGAAGAACAATACCCTGGCTTTTGTGATATACTTGTGAAGAACAATACCCTGGCTTTTGTGAAATGCTGATGAAAAACAGCACCCTCGGCTGTTGTTATATATTGGTGAAGAATAGCACTCAGCTGTTATGGTATGCTGGTGAAAAACTGTATGGCAGTGTTGCGCTCACCTACACAAGTGGGACTAAATACACGAGTGGTGTGTAATGCCAAGGGTAGAGTGTTGTGGTGACACTCTGAGTTGTTTAATACTTTCCGTTTTACACCTCACACAGAGTCCATATTAGCTTGGAAAAGAAGACACGTGCAGATATTTCCTGATTCTATCCTATTTTGGGAGATGCCCCCTCCAGAGTTCTCAAATAACAAGAGCATTTTTAACAACATCTACGCACTTCCTCCTGCAGTGTCTCCGTCGGCACTTGGAACATCCCCCGAAAGTTGCCACGGCACCGGATCACCTCCACCCCTCCTACAACCACCTCTTGTCTATTTCCTCCCTCCCCCCTCCTATCCTCTGTCCTCCTCGGCTACCTTTCTCCCTCCCTCTCCTCTGGTCCCTCGGCTTCCTTTCCCCCCCCCCACTCTCCCACCCTCCCACCGTGACCGCCCGCAAGCCAAAGCTCGGCAAAAAAATCCAAAATGTCAATACTGGAAAAGGATGACAAATTTCTTATAACCGACAGGCGTGAAAAATAACGAATCCTTTACCTTAAAACTTACTATTAATGTAGTTTTCTTTTCACAGTGGAAGCCATTTTTTTTTCCAAGTAAAAAAAAATGAAATTGCACAAAATATTAGTTAATCTGTTAAGCTAGGCTTCATAAACGCTAGAATTTAGTTATTTTACCTGTGGTCGATTGTGAGAGTAGTTCTACACTTGCAACTTGCCCTGAGACCGTGCCTCCCTGATCGATGAGGCTGTCTGTGCTTGCCGCCAGCAGGCTACACATAGCCATTACAACACCTTTCATCCCGTAACTTCTGCAAGTGCTTCTTGTTATTTATTAAAGGCTTCAGCCGTTGTACTTCCGAGATTTCTTATATCAGCCTGGCGGAGGTTTGACAGTTCGTAGACCTGTGACGTTCACAGTGTTCCCTGTGTATATGATATGATTCCCCCTGCTTTAAGATGTTAATTGAATAATAAACTCGAATGAGGACTCGGTTGAGCTCCAGAAAGACCTTATCAACTTGTAGAACCGGTTAACAAAGTGGCAGTTGCAGTTCAAAATTGATTAGTGCATCGAAAGTGCTAAACTTGCTATAAATGACAGAAGCACCCGTCTTTCTGCAAATTTGGCTAAATGGAGTTTGCAAAAGAGATTGGTTTAGCACGAGCGTATCAACACGTATAGCAAAGTGAATAGAATGTTTGGGTATATTGCTACAAGCTTCAGTAATATACGCAAAAACATCTCAATATACTTGGTGTTGGGGACCTGCCATATCCCTGGTGTTGGGGACCTGCCATATTCCTGGTGTTGGGGACCTGCCATATTCCTGGTGTTGGGGACCTGCCATATCCCTGGTGTTGGGGACCTGCCATATTCCTAGTGTTGGGGACCTGCCATATCCCTGGTGTTGGGGACCTGCCATATTCCTGGTGTTGGGGACCTGCCATATTCCTGGTGTTGGGGACCTGCCATATTCCTGGTGTTGAGGACCTGCCATATCCCTGGTGTTGGGGACCTGCCATATCCCTGGTGTTGGGGACCTGCCATATTCCTGGTGTTGGGGACCTGCCATATCCCTGGTGTTGGGGACCTGCCATATTCCTGGTGTTGGGGACCTGCCATATTCCTGGTGTTGAGGACCTGCCATATCCCTGGTGTTGGGGACCTGCCATATCCCTGGTGTTGGGGACCTGCCATATCCCTGGTGTTGGGGACCTGCCATATCCCTGGTGTTGGGGACCTGCCATATCCCTGGTGTTGGGGACCTGCCATATCCCTGGTGTTGGGGACCTGCCATATCCCTGGTGTTGGGGACCTGCCATATTCCTGGTGTTGAGGACCTGCCATATCCCTGGTGTTGGGGACCTGCCATATCCCAGGTGTTGGGGACCTGCCATATCCCTGGTGTTGGGGACCTCCCATATCCCTAGTGTTGCGACCTCCCATATCCCTGGTGTTGGGGACCTCCCATATCCCTGGTGTTGGGGACCTGCCATATCCCTGGTGTTGGGGACCTGCCATATCCCTGGTGTTGGGGACCTCCCATATCCCTGGTGTTGCGACCTCCCATATCCCTGGTGTTGCGACCTCCCATATCCCTGGTGTTGGGACCTCCCATATCCCTAGTGTTGGGACCTCCCATACGGAAGGTTAGGGCCCAAAATACGAGAGCAGCAGCGCCCTGAAGAATATCATCACCGGAGAGGCATCCCCTATTTCAAAGGCTCTCATTATCCACTCCATAATTTTCCTGCCTGCTGCTTCGTTTGATTTATTGTTCTCTCTAAGAGTCAGGCAGTCTGACATTATTACGGAGTAAACTCTTAGACGGACCTAGAGAGTACCCTGCCCTCTAGCATTATTACATAGAGTAAACTCCGAGGAGTAGCCTATCTCAACTGTGTTATTACCTTTCCAAATTCTGATGCAAAACGGTTTGTATCCATTGTCTTTTGAACTTACCTTGTATCTAACTTGTATAGCTTCCGGATACCAATGGCCCCGCGGCCCGGTCTCTGACCGGGGTTGGTCGGACCCACAAATTAAGTCCAAGCTCATACTATATATTTACTGAAAAAGTCGCACACAATGAATCAAGTGCGGAGCGCCAGGCTGGGCGAGGCACCATGATGTTAAGGGATAACATTCCCATTTCCAGAAATACAATTTAAAAGGAAATGAGTATTTTGTTTCCAAAGCCCAACTTCACATTATTCAAGTAAACACAAATTTGACACATTTTGTTTAGCCAGTTTTACCTTATAAATATAATAAACAAGGTTTACTAAATTGAAATATAATAGATTTATATTAATATAACGCTGCTTAAAAATACCTTGAATGGTGTTTTTCATAAGTATTGGATGCATACATATATTTGCATTACATCTGGGTATTTTTCGAATAGCATTTGATGTAGCAACGGAAAGTGATCTACTTTTATTATTACCATATAAAGGTTGGTAAAATTAAGCTAAACGATATCTTGGCTTGACGCTTCGGCTGACTTTTAAATCAAATACGTCTAATATTTGTAATATAAAAAATATATACCTCAAATTACTGTAGCGTTTAAGACCTTCAACGCTAGGCTAATATCCCTATTTTTACAGTTAGTTCTACAGACAACTATATCTCATCCATCCTCGAAATATCCAAAGAAAAATGTTTTCTGAAGCCTACCAACTGGAGAGGAGAGAGGCAGAGACCCCCACAGGCTTGGCGGGAACACCGGTGTTCCGAGTCGGCCGACCTGGGACGGACGCCGGTTAACACTGCCACATGAAGGGGGGAACACACGTTAAGGAGAAACAAGGACCGGTAATGAATTGTTAACGGATATCGGCCTCTCTCATCAGTATATCCCGCCATAAACTTCCCCCTAAATGCCGATAAAAATCATAAGCGGATCGCTACCTTAATCAACTTCCCAAGGTGACGAAGCGTCCCTTGACGACCATTCTTATCAAATATACAACGTTATACGAACGACAACAAGCTTATGGGGGTTAGAGGTAGTGGAGGAGGGGAAGGGGGGGATTGCAACCTAATTCCTGACATAACCGTCTAACGACATCAACTGCCTGGTTCCCGAGGCTCCATAGCGAGCAAGCAGTGTTGCCCTCTGGCGGGAGCAGCAGGCTGTCACCTTGTTCATAGCGCTTAATTAGTCTCGCTTCCATTCAGTCCTGGCTACCCATACACACCATATACAGGTAGGGGCCCAGTGATTGAACCATTCTTCATTCAGTAGTCACCGAGGCTTCTCGCCCACAGAACTCTGGTTTCTTGCTAACGTGTTCTACCAGGCTTATGTCCTGGCTTATATTGCATCTCATGTTCTCTACGCTCGTTGAGGTACCCGGCTTGCGTGCGTGTGCGTGTGCGTGTGTGTGCGCTACACCTGAAGTGTTTGTGATGTATACCTTCACATTGTACTCAAGTGGACAGCACAAATCTCTGCATTGTATATGTTTATGATAAATTATTCAGCAGACGACACTTGTAAATTTCATTCCACTATTTCTCCCATATTTTCATTTATTAATTTTATTTACCTTACTTTTCTTATCTGAATGTTGACTTAAATAAAAATTAGCGCCACGATAGTTTTGTATCAATAAACATTTATATTTTATAATAATAATTAATAGCCTCATGTTGTCAGATATAAGAAAATCACTATTGCTAGACATTAAAAAATTACATCTAAAATCCGCTCACAGGAACAGCGAGGAGAGTTATAATTGTGTAATTTATGCATTAATCATGATTACGTTTCTTTCCAGTCAAATGAACACATTTGGCAAATGCTCTACTCTTGTGGAACGTCAATTGTGTATCACTAATCCCGAAATATGACTATTCCTGGAACATTTATTAATGAGCCAAATGGCTAGCAAAGTACCTACACATTTCCACAGGCTTGCCAGATCAATACAACACATTATCCCCTAATAACACCGCGCTCCAAACACACTACTCGCACCTCCATTAACTCCCCGCAATTCTCTCTTTTGCGATAATTTTACCTTACTACGATAATGCTATAATTTCGACTGCTGACAAATTACATCCCTTGACTAAACTCGCTCTAGTGAAGCCTCGTCAAGGGTAGTTATCAGAAAATCCAACCAAACGTGAAATAAAATTAGGATAAAAAAAAGTTTGGTGAACGCTAATGATTGTCCAACACGAGGATAACACATTCTAATTTAGGTTATAAACTCATCACTCGAGTTTGGCTCATAAAAGTTGAACACCCGTAGGAAACTGTCGTGGCGCTGAGAAACTGGACTCAGGCACGCACTGGTAATCCATTTCGGGAATTGGTCGTTTGTAGGAACTTTTCCATAAACATTAATATTGCTGGACGAATGCGGTGTCGTTTCTATCACGGATATACACAAATTCTTGTTATTTTGCGATAAAAGCGGAAAATCTCGTGACAAATGGCAGTTATGTGAAGGAAGAAAATATCCACCAAGTTAAGCGTTCTTACCTCGTCCAGTTGGCTATTGTAGGTTATTTGTCATTAATTTTCTTGGGTTGTATCAGAGTGTGATAATCACTGGGAAGAAGACACCCACTTCCTGTCCAAGCCACGGATTACCTTAGGATATTCCTGACTGATTAATTTTAAGCCGAGACAGACGAAGACCATGAGACAGACGAGATCCATAAGATATACGAGGTCCATATCACTATCCATCATATCGTATTTAACATACCTAGTTTAATAATATAATGTTACATCCCTCTGTCATATTAATACGTGATAATTGCCAACATGATCAAATTGGTCAGGGAGTTGATGTGTCCTTCATTCTATCAAGTCTTTTGGAAGGTAGTAATTTCTTAATTCAAATCCTTGCAGTAAGGTAACATAATATTTTGTTAATCTGCTAATGAAAAACGAGAGTCAAATATACTATAGGGGAGACTGCAAGCATATATTTGTCTTTCAGCGCTCTGATGTATATAATTAAATCATATCCCTGATGGAAGCCGCTGGGAGACGGGCCTTTGCCTTGCAATTTCTTGGTGTCATCTGCTTTCACGAAAATTAATTTTGTGTATCGTGTATCGTCGTCTACGAAGGGATACGTGTATATTTACATTCTATTAATGAAAAAGTCTCCACGCAAACTTCTAATTCTCCCTTTTATTGTTGACGACAGTTCACGAAGCCTCGTTTTTCTTCTGAGGGAGTTGGCGTTGGTCAGAGAAAACTTCCGTCCCTTCAAAAATGTTTGGGAAGCGTGACGCCAAACTCACGTGATACATGAAATGACTGTCAACTTCTTTGTTTCTGGGAATCACCGGAGTCTCTTAATTCATCATGTCCCGCAGCTGGTAGGCTCATCCATCACACATTCTCCAACACCAACATGTTCCAATGGTGGTGCTCCTATTATGAATGAGGTGCTGTTGCTAGTGGTGATAGTGATAGCGGATGTGGTGGTTGTGGTAATGGCTATTAGGATAGTGGTTGGGCTGGGTTGATGGAAGGGGTGGTGGTTGTTGTTGTTTTATAGTGAGCCCGTAATGGTGGTGATAGTTGTGGTTAAGGGAGGTACTGATGGATGAGTTAGTGATTAGGGGTACCGGTGGAGTTAGTAGGCTTGTAATAAGTAGTGGTGATGGTGGTAGTGTTGTTGCTGATGGTGGCGTTAATGTTGTTGTTAGTGATGTTACTAATGGTGGTAGTGTTGTTACTGATGGTGGTGTTAATGTTGTTGTTAGTGATGTTACTAATGGTGGCAGTGTTGTTACTGATGGTGGTATGTGGTTGTTGATGGTGGTATAAGGTTGATGATGGTGGTTGTGTTGTTGATGGTGGTTATGTGGTTGTTGATGCTGGTTATGTGGTTATTGATGATGGTTATGTGGTTATTGATGATGGTTATGTGGTTGTTGATGGTGGTTGTGTTGTTGTTGATGGTGGTTGTGTTGTTGTTGATAGTGGTATGTGGTTGGTGATGGTGGTATGTAGTTAATGATGGTGGTAAGTGGTTGGTGATGGTGGTATGTGGTTGCTAATGATGGTATGTGGTTGGCGATGGTGGTGGAGTATGTTAGTGATCATAGAGGTACACCTAATAGTGTTGTTGATGACATTAGTGAACGTGTTAGTAGCGATGGTTGTTGACATCAATGCTACTGACGATGGTGGAGATGACATCAATGCTACTGACGATGGTGGAGATGACATCAATGCTACTGACGATGGAAGAGATGACATCAATGCTACTGACGGTGGTGGAGATGACATCAATGCTACTGACAATGGTGGAGATGACATCAATGCTACTGACGATGGAGATGACATTAATGCTACTGACGGTGGTGGAGATGACATCAATGCTACTGACGGTGGTGATGACATCAATGCTACTGATGATGGAGATGACATCAATGCTACTGATGATGGAGATGACATCAATGCTACTGATGATGGAGATGACATCAATGCTACTGGCGATGGAGATGACATCAATGCTACTGTCGATAGAGATAAAATCAATGCTACTGACGGTGGTGATGACATCAATGCTACTGACGGTGGTGGAGATGACATCAATGCTACTGACGATGGAGATGACATCAATGCTACTGACGGTGGTGGAGATGACATCAATGCTATACTGACGGTGGTGGAGATGACATCAATGCTACTGACGATGGTGATGACATCAATGCTACTGACGGTGGTGGAGATGACATCAATGCTCCTGACGGTGGTGGAGATGACATCAATGGTACTGACGATGGTGGAGATGACATCAATGCTACTGACGGTGGTGGAGATGACATCAATGCTACTGACGGTGGTGGTGATGACATCAATGGTACTGACGATGGAGATGACATCAATGCTACTGACGATGGTGGAGATGACATCAATGCTACTTACAGACGGCGGTGTTAAGTGGTGGTGATGTCAGAGTCACAGTACTGACGGGAATGAGTATATGGCATGACCACTTATCTTCCACCAAGTACAGTAATCACAGACTTGTTTGTCAAAAGTGTAATTTTCCTCTACTAGAAATAATAAAATATATTTGTTCGATGTGTTTGCGTGTCCATTAGTCTTTAGCTAAGTTTTTTGACGCACTTCCTGGAATTATCCCCCCACCGATTACATATATTATTTGATAGGTGGGAATTGAATTAGACTCGACACATACGATTTTCATAATCACCAGAACCCAGGCATCAAGATCCTCGGGTTCTGGAGTCGTGATCTCACCCTTGCACGACTAAATCCCCTCACATTTCCGGTGTGACTCTCTCCTGATGAGGCGTCGCAACACTCCCACAGGATACTGCCACTTACACCTCACGCATGAATCATACTCGGAACGTTCAGAATGCTAATAACAAGGAAATAACTAGCGGTGTAAGTATCGGGTCTCACCGCTATACACTTGTGTTGTTCGTGTGACCACACCTTGTTTCACACCGTATAAATTCATTTCGTCGTCTTTTTAGATTGAGAGATTATCTCCGAAGCCAGGATTACATCTTCGTTTATTAAACATGTACATTTTCTAAGCTCGGTAATTATAGAGGTGTATTGGTTTCTTGTGACGGCGTTACATAGAACACGGAATATATGTAGCCTACACAGCGCACAGAATATATGTAGCCTACACAGGGCACAGAATATATGTAGCCTACACAGCGCACAGAATATATGTAGCCTACACAGCGCACAGAATATATGTAGCCTACACAGCGCACAGAATATATGTAGCCTACACAGGGCACAGAATATATGTAGCCTACACAGCGCACAGAATATATGTAGCCTACACAGCGCACAGAATATATGTAGCCTACACAGCGCACAGCATACCCGTAGCCTACACAGCGCACAGCATACCCGTAGCCTACACAGCGCACAGCATACCCGTAGCCTACACAGGGCACAGAATACACGTAGCCTACACAGAGCACAGCATACCCGTAGCCTACACAGCGCACAGCATACCCGTAGCCTACACAGCGCACAGAATATATGTAGCCTACACAGAGCACAGCATACCCGTAGCCTACACAGAGCACAGCATACCCGTAGCCTACACAGCGCACAGCATACCCGTAGCCTACACAGGGCACAGAATACAAGTAGCCTACACAGCGCACAGAATACACGCAGCCTACATAGGGAACATAATATACATAGCCCGGTGGTAGCGGGTTGTCCTCGCCATGTTGGTGCTCTCGACAACTTGTTGAGTCAGTGGTCTTGTGTATGGCGTTCTCATACACACAAGCTTTCATTAAGGTTCTCATTTATTGGATTAAATTGAGTTATTAGTCTAAACTAAATATTTCTCGATGTTAAAATTTATTTTCTGTTGATTAATTTGATTTTTCCAATGCTACTGGGTAGGAAAATTGAATATTTTTTTTAATATCGATAAAAAATAACTGTAATCCAATATAAAGATAACACTTAAGCCTCTGATGTTTTGGCTTAAGTAAATTTAGTTTTTGTCGTGAAATGATAATTTTGAGTGGGAATATTAAATATTAAGTTTATATTTCACAGTAGAGTGTGCAACAGTGAGTGCACATCACATCATCCCTGAGATATAGACTCACATATAGGAGACACAGCCTGGCTCCGTGAGCGTGAGACTGTTAACATAGCAAGAGAGGCTTACCTATGGTAGTGAAGGCTTGGAGGGGCGGGCGTGCTATGTACGCATACAGCTCTCCTCGCTACAGACGCTCACCACCCCACAGTGAGAGGGGGATATTTTACCTCTCCTCTCACACCTTTCTGCTTCACTCTCACACAAAGCACATGTATACAAAATATAGAGCTATTAATTATTTCAGAGTACACCTGATTTAATTCCACTTTGCCCGGGAATCAATGAATTGCACTGAGTAAATCACTTTTTGGTGGGGTATTAGAGGCGAGGTGAGCGCTGGAGGAGATGCTGTTTCCTTGTGACCTTCTCATACCAGGAATTCCTGATCACTGCAGCACCACTAAAGACGGAAACTTGTAGTATTACCGGGAAACTTTTTCAAACCTGTCACCTTTATATATTTTCTTTGATTAAAATAAATTGTCGGGCTTGGTTCTTTTTAGGCCTCCCCTTCTCCCGGCGGTGACTTCTCGCGTTTGATAAATGGCCAGACAAGCCTCCGTGTTTGGCCTTTTTTGTCCAAATTCTCACCCCAATTCACATCAAATTCACCTGGTATTGTGGTCGCTCCCCTTTACCCAGCAACTGTACAGCGCGACCGCTCCACGACACTACTCTCCTTGGCACAACTTGTCAAAATTTTCCCACGACTTTCACACAAAATCACACAAAACACAAATCATCTCATGTCGGGCGGCGCGTGGGGTCGGGGGGCCCGGATGGCAGGTCAGCGCAAGGGGCAGTGTTGTTGGTGCTCCTGTGTACAGGTATTGTGGCGACGGTAGCCAGGTAGGCTGGACTTCCGCACTTCCTACCGGCCCAACAATCTCTGGTAATTAAGGTCGGGGGGGGAGGAAAAATTATTTTATTTTTATCAGGCACTAGAAGGGTTGTATCCTGGGTGGGCGGAATGTTTTTAGTCGCGGGCGGAGACGAGAGCCGCGTCGGAACTTCAACGCTGGCAAGTAGAGGCACTGGAGTAAGGACACTGGTGGGAAGGCCGGGCCGCCGCTGCTGGCTGGCACACCTGCGTCGCTGCTGTGGCTACAAGTGCGGGAGGAAAGAGATGCGGCGTGTGAGGTGCCGCAGGAGCGCTAGCGGTGAGTGTACTAACACAGCGGTGTGGGGCAGGCGGCGGCGCGCGGCCGTGTGAGGGCGACGGTGAGCCCGCGCCCGCCCCGGCCACCACAGGGTTGCCAGTGCCCCCCGCGCACCCCCGCCGCGCACACCCCTTCACTACCACCACGTGCACCACCCCGCAACATCCCCACACGTCCTTCACCACGTGCAATACCACCCTCCCTCCCTACCCCTGGACACACACCAGCTCACGCCCCCATCCAGGGTCACGCGAGGTCAGCCTACGGTCTCCAACCCCCCCCCCCCCCTCCTAACCAGGCTGGCACTGCTACCCCCCCACATGAACATCCACCCAGGAGGGCCGGATGGAATACCTCCACGAGAGAAACAGGTCATTCTGCCACATTACCTGCTAGAGAGCACAGCGCCGGCCACAAACAACACCTCTCTCACACTCGACTGACTCACGCATTTGCTACACCGCTTGAGTGCGGGCAGCCCGCATCATTACGACAAAATCTCTCTCGAAACGAATTTCGCTGCGGCGTCATATGGAAAGCGCTACCGAGGAATTAATGGGCGAATTTCGTTAGTTACAGGACCGCAGTCTGTGGAGGATTAACATCTTTCACGTGTTAACGTGTGTGTGTGTGTGTGTATCCTGTTTTACACAAGTCGTACCTTCACAATTACGTGCCTTTGTGTCAATAAAAGCCCCATGCCACGGGAAATACGTGACATAGACAATGTAAGTGTACAGTTGCTGCGTCCTGAGCTCAGCGCTCATTGGCCAGCGCCCCCGCGCTTAGTTGGTTGGAGAACCAATGAACCTTCGCGGAAGTCAGCTGTGAGCGATCACTACATGTCAAATACCACAGATCATAACTCTGTCACGGTGCCCGCTGCTGTAGCTAAACCTGGCTAAGTAATTATTATGCTGCTTGTACATATCTCCATGTGAATACATTTGGTTCCCAGAATTTCAGACACACGCAAAGTCCAACATTCACGAGGTATCCTTTCAGTAAACGATTAGCGAACGACTGTAGGTAGTGGAGCAAACAGTCCTCATCTCTAATACGTCGGAAATACGATGTATTATTAAAAAGCTAACAACGTAATACTGACATCTACCGATACTATCTACCGTCGTCTATCTACCGGTACTATCTACCGGTGTCGATAGTTTAGGTGGGTTGCTTTTGTTTGTACATTCAGGCTCAATTATATCTATGTAGGTAAGTAAATATGTGCTTGGAGACGACTTTATATACTTTTGGATAAATGTATGCCTCTAGCTTTGATCAGCGGTGTATTATACATCTGTTTGTGAAATAAGAGTAAATACGTGTAACATAAGAGACGTAAAAGAGTCAAATAAGACCTAAGAGTGAAATTTTTTGTGCAAGATGTGTGAATATGAAAAACTGTAGGTCAAATGTTACGTGAATGGGAGTGTTTGTGTGTGTGTGTGTGTGTGTGTGTGTGTGTGTGTGTGTGTGTGTGTGTGTGTGTGTGTGTGTGTGTGTGTGTGTGTGTGTGTGTGTGTGTGTGTGTGTGTGTGTGTGTGTGTGTGTGTGTGTGTTTACTATTTGTATCTATTTGTTATTTGTATCTGCAGAATCGAGCTATTAGCTCTTGGGCCCCGCCTTTCTAACCAATTTATTTTTCCTCTTTAATGCCTACAACATATATTTTTTCTAACACAAGCGCGCGCGCACACACACACACATCTACAGGAAGCCGCTCGTAACAGTTGTCTAACTCCCAGGTACCTATTTACTACTAGGTGAGCAGGGGCACCAGGGTGAAAAAAACACTGCCAATTTGTTTCTGCCTCTGTCGGGGATCGAACCCGGGACCTTAGGACTACGACCCCAGAGCGCTGTCCACTGGGCCGCGAGACCCTTGTGTGTGTGTGTGTGTGTGTGTGTGTGTGTGTGTGTGTGTGTGTGTGTGTGTGTGTGTGTGTGTGTGTGTGTACGTGCGCGTGAGTGTGTGTGTGTGTGTGTGTGTGTGTGTGTGTGTGTGTGTGTGTGTGTGTGTGTGTGTGTGTGTGTGTGTGTGTGTGTGTGTGTGTGTGTGTGTGTGTGTGTGTACGTGCGCGTGAGTGTGTGTACGCGAGCGTGAGTGTTTATGTACGCGCGCGAGTGTGTGTGTGTAAATCTCCGGGAGATGATTGCCAAGTTTAAGAAGCAGAGTTGAATATATTTCTCGTTTCTGTTCTTAAAAAATAAAGCAACATTTTGTTCACAGATCTTTATATGTGCGTCTATATAGTAATTTGTCTATTTTACTAAATTCGCGGAAAACGTCTATGTAACGGTGCTGCCCGTTTTATTAATACGTCGCATTATTAACACGTTGGTTGCGTTAGTAAAAAAAAATGACGTACAGTAAAGTCTGAGCTAAAATATACCTGAGGTTATATTTTATCTGACAGTGCTAAAAGTAATTTTTTGAGGGCGATTCCTTAGTGGCTCCAAGTTATTTATTAATTTTTTTGTTTCATCACAGAACTTTGTTATTTTTAGTGCTTATTAATGCATTATTCATGAAACCGAACTCCGGCTGGTTAGGTTAGGTTAGATTAGATTAGGTAGGTTAGATTAGGTAGGTTAGGTTAGGTTAGGTTAGGTTAACAGGATGGATCTTTTTTACAGACTCCAGAGTACGGTGTGCGTAATTAGAGTGAACGTTCAAGTTCAATTGTTCTGAAGTAACTTAAAGTCTTTTACTTCTACAATCTTTTTTTTTTTTTTTGCTGTATCCTTTATCGGTTTTTGAAGTCCTTGACTGCTAGGGATGTTAAGAGGTTTGGATTCTGGTTCTAACTGGCTTAATATTTGGTTTCCGTCCATTTTGGTGTCATTGGGATGGTCCTCATGGTTCTATTTGGTACAGTTTCAGGGGCGTTAGCTTCCTTGTTTGAGAGAGTGATTGGAGCCGACCTGGCCGCTCCCCACACGACCGGATACATATTTTCATGTGAACATTTTAGGAAATGACTTGGACGAGATGAGAATGTGGCAGTAAAAGTTATGTTGATCATAAACATGTAACTTTTCTAATGTTTGTGCTAGGTTTCTTCTCACTCCTACCAACCTGTGTGTACTCACCTATTTGTGCTTGCGGAGGTTGAGCTTTGGCTCTTTGGTCCCGCCTCTCAACTGTCAATCAACTGGTGTATAGATTCCTGAGCCTTCTGAGCTCTATCATATCTACATTTAAAACTGTGTATGGAGTGTATATCTGTGTGTGTGAGTGTGTGTGTGTGTGTGTGTGTGTGTGTGTGTGTGTGTGTGTGTGTGTGTGTGTGTGTGTGTGTGTGTGTACTCACCTAGTTGTACTCACCTAGTTGTACTCACCTAGTTGTGTTTGCGGGGGTTGAGCTCTGGCTCTTTGGTCCCGCCTCTCAACCGTCAATCAACAGGTGTACAGATTCCTGAGCCTATTGGGCTCTATCATATCTACACTTGAAACTGTGTATGGAGTCAGCCTCCACCACATCACTGCCTAATGCATTCCATTTGTCAACCACTCTTGACACTAAAAAAGTGCTTTCTAATATCTCTGTGGCTCATTTGGGCACTCAGTTTCCGCCTGTGTCCCCTTGTGCGTGTTCCCCTTGTGTTAAATAGACTGTCTTTATCAACCCTATCAATTCCCTTCAGAATCTTGAATGTGGTGATCATGTCCCCCCTAACTCTTCTGTCTTCCAGTGAAGTGAGGTTTAATTCCCGTAGTCTCTCCTCGTAGCTCATACCTCTCAGCTCGGGTACTAGTCTGGTGGCAAACCTTTGAACCTTTTCCAGTTTAGTCTTATCCTTGACTAGATATGGACTCCATGCTGGGGCTGCATACTCCAGGATTGGCCTGACATATGTGGTATACAAAGTTCTGAATGATTCTTTACACAAGTTTCTGAATGCCGTTCGTATGTTGGCCAGCCTGGCATATGCCGCTGATGTTATCCGCTTGATATGTGCTGCAGGGGACAGGTCTGGCGTGATATCAACCCCCAAGTCTTTTTCCTTATCTGACTCCTGAAGAATTTCCTCTCCCAGATGATACCTTGTATCTGGCCTCCTGCTCCCTACACCTATCTTCATTATATTACATTTGGTTGGGTTAAACTCTAACAACCATTTGTTCGACCATTCCTTCAGCTTGTCTAGGTCTTCTCGAAGCCTCAAACAGTCCTCTTCTGTTTTAATCCTTCTCATAATTTTAGCATCGTCCGCAAACATTGAGAGAAATGAATCGATACCCTCCGGGAGATCATTTACATATATCAGAAACAAGATAGGACCGAGTACAGAGTGTGTGTGTGTGTGTGTGTGTGTGTGTGTGTGTGTGTGTGTGTGTGTGTGTGTGTGTGTGTGTGTGTGTGTGTGTGTGTGTGTGTGTGTGTGCTCATCTAGCTGCACTTTCGGGGACTGAGCTCCAGGTCTTGGGCTCTGCCTCTCACCCCACAATCACCTGGTAGCAAAGCAGTGTGTGAAGGCTGCCTACACCGCTTTCTTTTCACACTTAGTCTACTTATTGATTACTCGTTGTTAATAAATTATCTGTAACCACTGTTGTTTATTCTTGTTCCCACCATGGATGACAGTCCTTGTGTGTGGGCTTACCTGTGCTCGCGGGGTTGAGCTCCAGCTCTTTGATCCAAACTCTCAACGTTCAGTCAACTGCAGTGCAGGTTTACAAGCGTGTTCAGTTCCTTTCCTTGAGGTTACCTTGAGGTGCTTCCGGGGCTTAGCGTCCCCGCGGCCCGGTCGTCGACCAGGCCTCCTGGTTGCCGGACTGATCAACCAGGCTGTTGGACGCGGCTGCTCGCAGCCTGACGTACGAGTCAGAGCCTGGTTGATCAGGTATCCTTTGGAGGTGCTTATATCTACTGGTACTTATATCTACGGAGTTCTGTCATATCTACACATGGAATTGTTTATGGAGGCTGCTTCTACCATCCTTCTTAGTGCATTTAATTTGTCACTCCTCATTAAATAAAATATAATGACTATATATACTATTATTATTATTTGGGAACTTTGTTAATATTTGTGGCCCCTTGTTCGTGTATTACCCATTAAAAATAGTCTGCTCTATCAATTTCCCTGATAATTTTGTATGTAGTAAACATGTCTACCCTAACTCTGCCATCTTTTAGTGACGCGATGGTTAGTTCCTGTAGGTTTTCTTCGCAACTTATACCCCTTAGTCCTGGGACTAGTCTGGTGGCATACCAGTGAACGTTCTCCAACTTCGTTTCGTGTTTGATTAGACAAGGACTCCACGCTGGCGCCGCATATTTCAGGATTGGTCTAACATATGTGGTAAACAAGGTCCATCTCCTCGACGGGGTTCCGTAAAATCAGTCTGGGCGAAATTACCTCAAATATTATCATGAAGTGTTTAGATAAGTGATGCACGAGCCGCACGAGGGAACGCCTTCATATCCACTGATAACATTACATCAATTTCTCAAGGCTCAACACAGCCTGTAACCTCCCCTCGCACTGCCCGCAAGTCCCACGGCTGTAAATCCCAACATACAAAAAATGATCATCCAAAAACATCATTATGTCATATATAAAATTAATTCCACCTGTGAACACATTAAACAATAGGAAGCCTACACTTGAACAGAAAACTCCCAATAAATATAGATTAGTTACCTCTGAAACGTCAACAACTGAGCCCATAAATTCTGGAATCTGTAAACCCGGGAGTCTATAAAGTGGTGGGTTATGACAAATGAAGGGCGGTGGTGAGGGTTCGCGGTTACAGATGGCCAATAATAAGAGGATCCCAACCGTCTATACAGAGGCGGCCCAGGTAAGGCTTAGGCCTCACCGCACATACGCCAGAAGCCTTTCCTGTATGACAACTTGGCTTAGTTTATTCGCTCACACGGCCAGGCCTACTGCGGCTCGTATATATTCAAGGATTTTATTTGGGAGCATCCACACGGGAGCAAGAGCCACACGGGAGCAGGAGCCACACGGGAGCAGGAGCCACACGGGAGCAGGAGCCACATGGGAGCAGGAGCCACATGGGAGCAGGAGCCACACGGGAGCAGGAGCCACACGGGAGCAGGAGCCACACGGGAGCAGGAGCCACACGGGAGCAGGAGCCACACGAGAGCAGGAGCCACACGAGAGCAGGAGCCACACGGGAGCAGGAGCCACACGAGAGTAGGAGCCACACGAGAGCAGGAGCCACACGAGAGCAGGAGCCACACGGGAGCAGGAGCCACACGAAAGCAGGAGCCACACGAGAGCAGGAGCCACACGGGAGCAGGCGCCACACGAGAGCAGGAGCCACACGAGAGCAGGAGCCACACGGGAGCAGGAGCCACACGGGAGCAGGAGCCACACGAGAGCAGGAGCCACACGGAAGCAAGAGCCACACGGGAGCAGGAGCCACACGAAAGCAGGAGCCACAAGAGAGCAGGAGCCACACGGGAGCAGGAGCCACACGGAAGCAAGAGCCACACGATAGCAGGAGCCACACGAAAGCAGGAGCCACACGGGAGCAGGAGCCACACGGGAGCAGGAGCCACACGGAAGCAAGAGACACATGGGAGCAGGAGCCACACGGGAGCAGGAGCCACACGAAAGCAGGAGCCACACGGGAGCAGGAGCCACACGGGAGCAGGAGCCACACGAAAGCAGGAGCCACACGGGAGCAGGAGCCACACGGGAGCAGGAGCCACACGAAAGCAGGAGCCACACGGGAGCAAGAGCCACACGGGAGCTGGAGCCACACTGGAGCAGGAGCCACACGAAAGCAGGAGCCACACGGGAGCAGGAGCCACACGGAAGCAGGAACAACACGGGAGCAGGAGCCACACGAAAGCAGGAGCCACACGGGAGCAGGAGCCACACGGGAGCAGGAGCCACACGGGAGCAGGAGCCACACGGGAGCAGGAGCCACACGAAAGCAGGAGCCACACGGGAGCAGGAGCCACACGGGAGCAGGAGCCAAACGAAAGCAGGAGCCACACGGGAGCAGAAGCCACACGGGAGCAGGAACCACACGAAAGCAGGAGCCACACGGGAGCAGGAGCCACACGGGAGCAGGAGCCACACGAAAGCAGGAGCCACACGAGAGCAAGAGCCACACGGGAGCAGGAGCCACACGAAAGCAGGAGCCACACGGGAGCAGGAGCCACACGGGAGCAGGAGCCACACTGGAGCAGGAGCCACACGAAAGCAGGAGCCACACGGGAGCAGGAGCCACACGGGAGCAGGAGCCACACGGGAGCAGGAACCACACGGAGCAGGAGCCACACGGGAGCAGGAACCACACGGGAGCAGGAGCCACACGGGGGCAGGAGCCACACAAAAGCAGGAGCCACACGGAAGCAGGAGCCACACGGGAGCAGGAGCCACACGGGAGCAGGAACCACACGGAGCAGGAGCCACACGGGAGCAGGAACCACACGGGAGCAGGAGCCACACGGGAGCAGGAGCCACACGAAAGCAGGAGCCACACGGGAGCAGGAGCCACACGGGAGCAGGAGCCACACGGGAGCAGGAGCCACACGGAGCAGGAGCCACACGGGAGCAGGAACCACACGGGAGCAGGAGCCACACGGGAGCAGGAGCCACACGAAAGCAGGAGCCACACGGGAGCAGGAGCCACACCGGAGCAGGAGCCACACGGGAGCAGGAGCCACACGGAGCAGGAGCCACACGGGAGCAGGAACCACACGGGAGCAGGAGCCACACGGGAGTAGGAGCCACACGGGAGCAGGAGCCACACGGGAGCAGGAACCACACGAAAGCAGGAGCCACACGGGAGCAGGAGCCACACGGGAGCAGGAGCCACAAGGGAGCAGGAGCCACACGAAAGCAGGAGCCACACGGGAGCAAGAGCCACACGGGAGCAGGAGTCACACGAAAGCAGGAGCCACACGGGAGCAGGAGCCACACGGGAGCAGGAGCCACACGAAAGCAGGAGCCACACGGGAGCAGGAGCCACACGAGAGCAGGAGCCACACGGGAGCAGGAACCACACGGAGCAGGAGCCACACGGGAACAGGAACCACACGGGAGCAGGAGCCACACGGGAGCAGGAGCCACACGGGGGCAGGAGCCACACGAAAGCAGGAGCCACACGGAAGCAGGAGCCACACGGGAGCAGGAGCCACACGGGAGCAGGAACCACACGGAGCAGGAGCCACACGGGAGCAGGAACCACACGGGAGCAGGAGCCACACGGGAGCAGGAGCCACACGGGAGCAGGAGCCACACGAAAGCAGGAGCCACACGGGAGCAGGAGCCACACGGGAGCAGGAGCCACACGGAGCAGGAGCCACACGGGAGCAGGAACCACACGGGAGCAGGAGCCACACGGGAGCAGGAGCCACACGGGAGCAGGAGCCACACGGGAGCAGGAGCCACACGGGAGCAGGAGCCACACGGGAGCAGGAGCCACACGGGAGGAGCCACACGGGAGCAGGAACAACGTCCTCCATTAATGAGTAATTTGGGAGGTGCGCCTCTCAGATCACTAATCATACACGGAATCTTGGAAGATTTTTTTCATATAGATATTGTGTGATAAGAGCTGATGCTGGATGGACCTGACGCCAGCATCCCGCAGGGTCCTCACGGCATCTTGCTGCTCCTTCCTCATCATCATCATCATCATCATCATCATCATCATCATCATCATCATCATCATCATCATCATCATCATCATCATCATCATCATCATCATCATCATCGTCGTCGGTGTAAGCATCATCATCATCCCCCCCCCTTTCACACACACACACGGATGGAATGCATTAGGCAGTGATGTGGTGGAGACTGACTCCATACACAGTTTCAAATGTAGATATGATAGAGCCCAGTAGGCTCAGGAATCTGCACATCAGTTGATTGACAGTTGAGAGGCGGGACCAAAGAGCCAGAGCTCAACTCTCGCAAGCACAAATATATAGTTGTGTACCTGGATAGATTGTTCTGGGAGTTCTACTCCCCAATCATCAGCAGAATAACGAGGGCAGCATATGCCATACTGGCAAACGTCCAGTTATTCTTCAGCAACTTGGACAAAGATGCCTTCCGAGCGCTGTATACATCCTTTGAGACCCATTATTGAGTCGGGTATGCTGCCACGGCAAGGAACCCGTTACATAAAGAAGCACAAAATAAAACTAGAAAAGGTTAAAAAATGTGCAACAAGACTCGTTCCTGAGCTAACGGGACTGATCGAGCTATGAAGAAAGACCGAATGAACTGGACCTGACTATACTGGAGAAAGCAGGAATTGAGCAGACATGATAACAACGTATACGATACTAAAGAGATTGACAAAGTAGATATAGAAGCAATGTCCAAATTAATGAACAGTAAAACGAGATGACATAATTGGAAACTGGGAACACAGATGACTCACAGAGATGTCTTTTATAAATATGTGGAAGGAACTAGAGGAGGAAGTCGTGGAAGCCAATACCGTATACAGCTTTTATGTCAATATGACTTGAAGAACGAGTGAAATGAGTCACTACATTGAAACAATGATGGTCGAAAGGTGGGGCTTAAGAGCAAGAGCTCGTCCTTGCCAGCTCAACCAGGTGAGTACAAGTAGATGAGTACACACTGCATGATGACCTGAACTAACAAGAATGTAATGTACAAGAATGTAACAACTCTTGTATATATCTCAAAAAAAAAAAAAAAAAAAACAGTTGGCTACTGGAGTTTAACTCTAGCAAGGGCAAAGTTATAAATCTGAGTGCTGGGATCTGGAGGCCCGACAAAAAGCCAAATGGGAGATGAAACACTTCAAGAATCATGCAGAGGAATACTTGTGTAAAGGAGGAAATGTATATGTTTATCTCTCAGAATGTTTGGTAATATGTTTATTGTTTGTGATGTGTGTCTATGTATGTATTAACACGATGTACTGAACGGGGTGAGAATAGCTTGAGCTACCTCATCCCTTTGTGTGTATTTTACCTCAATAAACTTATTTCAATTTCAATTTCAATGCAGAGGAAAGGATTTGGGGGTTGATATCCCACCGAGCCTGTCTACCGAAGCTCACATTAATCAGATATAGTCAGCGGCGTATGCAAGATTGGCCAACATATGAACTGCATTTAGAGATGTGAATGAGGAATCGTTCAGGACCATGTATCCCACGTATATCTGACTAATCTTAGAATACGCAGCGTCAGTGTTGAGTCCTTATGGTCTCTAACGCACAGCAAAGTTGCAGAGACTCCCGAGTTTTACCAAGATTACTTGCCCTAGCGCTGAGAGATATGACTTACAAGGAAAGACTAATGGCATTCAACCTCGCGTCGCTGTAAAACAAGAGAATTGGGGAAGACGTGACTGATCACCACGTAAAATTGATTGGACTGACAAAGACAGATTATTCGGGAATGGGAGTGCACGAGGAAGGGGACACAGGTGGAAACCGCGTACCCAAATGAGCCACAGAGACATCATCAATAATTTGTCAGTGTCAAGGAAGAGAACAAATGGAATGCACTAAAAAGTTGAGTCCGCCGCCAAGTCCAATGTACTTATTTCCATTCCAAAGAACTCTCAAGCACCTGTGTTCTCTGATAACTATACCGGAGCTGCAGGCGACGAGTCACAATAACGTGGCTAATGTATGTTGACCAGACCACACACTAGAAGGTGAAGGGACGACGACATTTCGGTCCGTCTTGAACCATTCTCAATCGACTTGAGAATGGTCCAGGACGGACCTAAACGTCGTCGTCCCTTCACCTTCTAGTGTGTGGTCTGGCCAATATACCGGAGGTGCCCTAAAGATACTGTTACCAAAACAACAGTTCATGCAGCCCGTTCTCGCCAGGGTTCCCAACGTCAACACCATATATGTGACTGCCCTGTTATCAGTGACTTCAGACCAAATGGTATGGGGCATCTTGAGCTCTGTAATTATTTCATACACTCACGAATATTGGAATATATTCTTGTGCTGTACCTAGAGTGTGCTAGCGGAGATCAAGCCTCACATTTCATGTTCTCTCCTGATTCCATGTACGACTAACCATCCTGTGAGATTGGTATATTAGATGAACTTATGGCCAGTGTTTGATCTACACTGTGTAATCTCTCACACAGAACTAGGTGGCAGCACACTGCTCTGTATACCTAAGCTTCTTAATAAAAAAGGTCAGGAAACTCGCGGATCAGCCTAAAGTGATAGTACTGAGAGTAACTATTGTGTGGGCAGTACCAATATGTAGTGATGGACCACCAGACAGTTGATTTTTGTATTACTGAATTTGGACAAACCGGAAACCACGCCTAGCAATCCTGGGCCTAATGCACGCTATCTTAGATCTAAAATAATACATAGAAGTGCTATACTACGCCTAGGAATGTTTAAGTTTGGTTTTCAGGTTCATTTTGCTGACTATAAAATTAAAAAGTACAAAAAGTGAACTTTTCTAAAATTACCAATAAATAGAAATGGTGGTTCATTACTACATACAGATACTTTGGACCAAATAGTTACTATAAATACTATCTTTTCAGGAGGATGGGCAGGAAAACAACATATCCGCCACCTGTGACAAGCTGGCGCATATTTAGCAGTTAAGGAATATGCCTGCAACTGTGGAGAGTGGACTGTGCAACACAGGAAAGTCTCCTAACACTGAGCAGTCGTCTCACACAGGAAGGCATCCTGCAGGAAGGAGACATGAATGATCGCCGCTCACTACTCCACAACACCTTCCTCACTCACCACAACCTGCCTTACAACACCTGATCTGTCATCACACGCACCAGCACGAGGCTCTGCACACCTCACGCCATCTATTGTCGCGAGTTTGTCCCATCGCTAAAAACAAGAATGAATTTGACCTGCAACATGCAGTGGGAAGGTTGGCCTTGAATTAGACAACGACTCACGGCTTACCGAACCACAAGAGTGCAACCCGCGCTCGCACAAGACAGCACATATAAGACTTATTGCTTATAGTCACTATTTGGCTTATAAATAAGTACATATGTGACATATTCCAAGCCAACCATATCACTGGTTGCAGAATGACAAGGCGTTCACCGCTGTTGTTGTTGTTGTTTTACATTCAGCTACTCTGAACAAGCTCCAAGAAGCACGGGCTATGGCGAGCCCGTAGTGGACTTACCTGGCACAGGAGCCTTTCACCGCTGGACCCTAGCTAACTTATATATGTTGTGGAATAATATGTGATCTCTCCACCTCTCTTTCTCCCGACCCCCCTTACCTTTCCTTCCCCCCCCCTCCCCCAGGACCCAAATCACCCCCCCCCCTGTCCCTGCTAACTCACCGGGTTCCCGTGAAAGGGTTAAATCGGCGCAGAGGGGCACAAAAGGGTGTGTGGGGATGGAGAGGCTCTGGCCAGGGTGTTCTTGGTATAGAGGGAGGCAGAGGCGAGGGTTTGTGTTTTGTATGTGTACTGTATTGGGGGAGTTGGGTGTTGTGCCCTGGTGGTGGTGTGGGTGTTGGAGGAAGAGGGGGGGTTAGGTGGAGATGTGAGAGGTGATGGAGGGAGCTGCGGCCGTGAGGTGAAGGGAGGGACTCGAGGAAGGAAAGGGGGATGGCGTGGGAAAATGAGAGAGGGAGGGAGGGAAGGGGAACTTGGGGTGCGACATCCTAGCATAAGCGGCCTACAGTGAGGCCTGGCAAGAATTATATACTGTATATACCTCAAAGTATATAGCCCCGCATATAGCTCTATTTACACCGAGAGACTGCTTCAGTATCGGACAACGTTGAAAATGGTTTGTTAGTCAACTACATCGCCGGCCTTAATAATCCTTCTGCGGTTGGTAGGCCTAAAACCCAACACTACCAGTGAGGCCTACCCAGCTGGCTAGTTTTTTTGTTTTATGTAATTCAAAATTACAAAAATCAAATGTCTCACATCTTTATGTTGGTTGAGCGTAAAGCAGCCGAGTGTTAACCTACAGCAGCAGCAGCAGTAACACCAGCAGTAGCAGCAGTAACACCAGCAGTAGCAGCAGTAACACCAGTAGCAGCAGTAACACCAGCAGCAGTAACAACAGCAGCAGCAGTAACAACAGCAGTAGCAGCAGCAGTAACACCTGCAGTAGCAGCAGCAGTAACACCTGCAGTAGCAGCAGTAACACCTGCAGTAGCAGCAGTAACACCAGCAGCAGCAGCAGCAGTAACACCTGCAGTAGCAGCAGTAACACCAGCAGTAGCAGCAGTAACACCAGCAGCAGCAGTAACAGTAACACCAGCAGTAGCAGCAGTAACACTAGCAGTAGCAGCAGTAACACCAGCAGCAGCAGTAACACCTGCAGAAGCAGCAGTAACACCAGCAGCAGCAGTAACACCAGCAGCAGCAGTAACACCAGCAGCAGCAGTAACACCAGCAGTAGCAGCAGTAACACCTGCAGTAGCAGCAGTAACACCAGCAGCAGCAGCAGCAGTAACACCTGCAGTAGCAGCAGTAACACCAGCAGTAGCAGCAGTAACACCAGCAGCAGCAGTAACAGTAACACCAGCAGTAGCAGCAGTAACACTAGCAGTAGCAGCAGTAACACCAGCAGCAGCAGTAACACCTGCAGAAGCAGCAGTAACACCAGCAGCAGCAGTAACACCAGCAGTAGCAGCAGTAACACCAGCAGCAGCAGCAGTAACACCAGCAGTAGCAGCAGTAACACCAGCAGCAGCAGTAACAGTAACACCAGCAGTAGCAGCAGTAACACTAGCAGTAGCAGCAGTAACACCAGCAGCAGCAGTAACACCTGCAGAAGCAGCAGTAACACCAGCAGCAGCAGTAACACCTGCAGTAGCAGCAGTAACACCAGCAGTAGCAGCAGTAACAGCAGCAGTAGCAGCAGTAACACCAGCAGTAGCAGCAGTAACACCAGCAGTAGCAGCAGTAACACCAGCAGCAGCAGCAGTAACACCAGCAGTAGCAGCAGTAACAGCAGCAGTAGCAGCAGTAACACCAGCAGCAGCAGTAACACCAGCAGCAGTAACACCAGCAGCAGCAGTAACACCAGCAGCAGCAGTAACACCAGCAGTAGCAGCAGTAACAACAACAGTAGCAGCAGTAACACCAGCAGTAGCAGCAGTAACACCAGCAGTAGCAGCAGTAGCAGCAGTAACACCAGCAGTAGCAGCAGTAACACCAGCAGTAGCAGTAACACCAGCAGCAGCAGTAACGCCAGCAGCAGTAACACCAGCAGCAGCAGTAACGCCAGCAGCAGTAACACCAGCAGCAGCAGTAACACCAGCAGCAGCAGTAACACCAGCAGCAGCAGCAGTAACACCAGCAGTAGCAGCAGTAACAACAGCAGTAGCAGCAGTAACACCAGCAGTAGCAGCAGTAACACCAGCAGCAGCAGTAACACCAGCAGTAGCAGCAGTAACAGCAGTAGCAGCAGTAACACCAGCAGTAGCAGCAGTAACACCAGCAGTAGCAGCAGTAACACCAGCAGTAGCAGCAGTAACACCAGTAGCAGTAACAGCAGCAGCAGAAACAGTAACACCAGCAGTAACAGTAACACCAGCAGCAGCAACAGTAACACCAGCAGCAGCAGTAACACCAGCAGCAGCAGCAGCAGTAACACCATCAGTAGCAGCAGTAACAGCAGTAACACCATCAGTAGCAGCAGTAACACCAGCAGCAGCAGTAACACCATCAGTAGCAGCAGTAACACCAGCAGTAGCAGCAGTAACACCAGCAGTAGCAGCAGTAACACCAGTAGCAGTAACAGCAGCAGCAGAAACAGTAACACCAGCAGCAGCAACAGTAACACCAGCAGCAACAACAGTAACACCAGCAACAACAATAACACCAGCAGCAGCAGTAACACCAGCAGCAGCAACAGTAACACCATCAGTTGCAGTAACACCAGCAGCAGCAACAGTAACACCAGCAGTAGCAGCAGTAACACCATCAGTAGCAGCAGTAACACCAGCAGCAGCAGCAGTAACACCAGCAGTAGCAGCAGTAACAGCAGTAGCAGCAGTAACACCAGCAGTAGCAGCAGTAACACCAGCAGTAGCAGCAGTAACACTAGCAGTAGCAGCAGTAACACCAGCAATAGCAGTAACACCAGCAATAGCAGTAACACCAGCAGCAGTAGCAGTAACACCAGCAGCAGTAGCAGTAACACCAGCAGCAGCAACAGCAGCAGCAGAAACAGTAACACCAGCAGTAGCAGCAGTAACACCAGCAGTAGCAGCAGTAACACCAGCAATAGCAGTAACACCAGCAGCAGTAACACCAGCAGTAGCAGCAGTAACACCAGCAATAGCAACAATAACACCAGCAGCAGCAGCAGTAACACCAGCAATAGCAACAGTAACACCAGCAGCAGCAGTAACACCAGCAGGAGCAGCAGTAACACCAGCAATAGCAGTAACACCAGCAGCAGCAGCAGTAACACCAGCAATAGCAGTAACACCAGCAGCAGCAGCAGTAGCAGCAGTAACACCACCAATAGCAGCAGTAACACCATCAGCAGCAGTAACACCAGCAGCAGCAACAGTAACACCAGCAGCAGCAACAGTAACACCAGCAGCAGCAACAGTAACACCAGCAGCAGCAACAGTAACACCAGCAGCAGCAACAGTAACACCAGCAGCAGCAACAGTAACACCAGCAGCAGCAGCAGTAACAACACCAGCAGCAGCAGTAACACCAGCAGCAACAGCAGTAACACCAGCAGCAGCAGTAACACCAGCAGCAACAGCAGTAACACCAGCAGCAGCAGTAATACCAGCAGCAGCAGTAACACCAGCAGCAGCAGTAACACCAGCAGCAGTAACAACAGCAGCAGCAGCAGTAACAACAGCAGCAGCAACAGTAACAACAGCAGCAGCAACAGTAACAACAGCAGCAGCAACAGTAACAACAGCAGCAGCAGCAGTAACAACAGCAGCAGCAACAGTAACAACAGCAGCAGCAGCAGCAGTAACACCAGCAGCAGCAGTAACATCAGCAGCAGCAGTAACACCAGCAGCAGCAGTAACAACACCAGCAGCAGCAGTAACAACAGCAGCAGCAACAGTAACAACAGCAGCAGCAACAGTAACAGCAGCAGCAACAGCAACAACAGCAGCAACAGTAGTAACAACAGCAACAGTAGTAACAACAGCAGCAGTAGTAACAACAGCAGTAACATCAGCAGCAGCAGTAGTAACAACAGCAGTAACAACAGCAGCAGCAGTAGTAACAACAACAGTAACAACAGTAGCAGCAGTAGTAACAACAGCAGTAACAACAGCAGCAGCAGTAGTAACAACAACAGTAACAACACCAGCAGCAGTAGTAACAACAGCAGCAGCAGTAGTAACAACAGCAGTAACAACAGCAGCAGCAGTAGTAACAACAGCAGTAACAACAGCAGCAGCAGTAGTAACAACAGCAGCAGCAGTAATAACAACAGCAGTAACAACAACAGCAGCAGTAGTAACAACAACAATAACAACAGCAGCAGCAGTAGTAACAACAGCAGTAACACCAGCAGCAGCAGTAGTAACAACAGCAGCAGCAGTAGTAACAACAGCAGCAGCAGTAGTAACAACAGCAGTAACAACAGCAGCAGTAGTAACAACAGCAGTAACAGCAGCAGTAGTAACAGCAGCAGCAGCAACAGTAACAACAGCAGCAGCAGTAGTAACAACAGCAGTAACAGCAGCAGTAGTAACAGCAGCAGCAGCAACAGTAACAACAGCAGCAGCAGTAGTAACAACAGCAGCAACAACATCAGCAGCAAAATTCGACTTTCTCTCTCAAACTTCTTAAATTTGCCGGCGATGAGTCACAAAAACGTGGCTAAAGTATGTTGACCAGACCACACACTAGAAGGTGAACGGACGACGACGTTTCGGTCCGTCCCGGACCATTCTCAAGTCGATTTCTTAAATTTCCGTCTGGCACCTAAATATGGAGAAGACTAACCATTGCCCTTAGTCTGAGCATTATCAAGATCACGAGAGCGATTATCAACCCGCCTTACAAGACATCGATCTAGGACCCACACTCTGACCCTATCAAAGAGGCCACAGGAATGTCCATGGTCATCGAGGCGAAGGAGGAGCAGGCTGCTGAGTTCGGAGACAGATCTTGTGTCGAACACGGCACCAGTCGGCCATATTTGTCTGGGGGTTGTTGGAAGGTGTTCTTTCTGGCGGAGGAAAGGCTTTGGAGGTCGATGGACAAAGGATAGTTTGTGACGGAGGAAAGATTATTGAGGTCGATGAACAAAGGATAGTTTGTGACGGAGGAAAGATTATAGAGGTCGATGAACAAAGGATAGTTTGTGACGGAGGAAAGATTATTGAGGTCGATGAACAAAGGATAGTTTGTGACGGAGGAAAGATTATAGAGGTCGATGAACAAAGGATAGTTTGTGACGGAGGAAAGCTTCTGGGGGTCGCGGAAGATGGTCTTGAGAACAAGAGACAACCTTCCCATGTTCCAGTGATGTTCTAGTCGCCTGGGATTGAAGGCTTGAGGGCTAATCTCTCAGCTGGAGCGGAACGCTGGAAAGAACAATCAACTCTTCTCTCACAAGAGACGTATCCCGGGGAGACAATGACGATGGCTCACTACCTACTCAAACTTCAACTAAGAATCACCTAGTTTGTTCTGTTTGTGGTCAGAATTTTAGTATCTTTCTCATAGCTATTGATCAGGATTTTAACGTCTTGTAGGTTGCGAGTCCTGTTAAGATTACCAGAGATTGTGTTCCAGGACGGAGAGGCGAGCGTGTTGTCTTGAGGAACCACACACTAGTGAGGTAACCTCACACCTACAAAATTCTCAGGGGAATTGATAGGGTGGACAAAGACAAACTCTTTAGCTCGGGTGGAACATGAACAAGGGGACACAGGTGGAAACTTAGTACCCAGATGAGCCACAGAGACGTTAGAAAGAAGTTTTTCAGTGTCAGGGTAGTTAACAAATGGAATGCATTAAGTAGTGATGTGGTGGAGGCTGACTCCATACACAGTTTCAAATATAGATATGATAGAGCCCAATAGGCTCAGGAATCTGTACACCAGTTGAGAGGCGGAACCAAAGAGCCAGAGCTCAACCCCCGCAAACACAACTAGGTGAGTACTAGTGTGTAATGGAGCGCCAGACTGCTTTTTTCACCTATTGATGTTCTCACTACCTTCTAGTTTTTCTTCCATCATACATCGGAAAATTGTTCTTCTCTGTTCTTCATTTGAGAAGGAAGTTTAAACTTACTTTCCAAAACTAATTTTACGGTTTTATTCCGGCTTAGAAATGCGTTTCAATGACCCAGTCAACATTTTCAAAGGAAGAATACAGGTGAATGTAATATAGCTGGAACGGGCGAATATATATAGAACCGAGAGTGAAGTAAAGTGTCGCATGGAACCAACAGGTCATTCACCTGGGCTCTAGGAGACACGAACCGTGGACCCCATGTGTGTGAGGCCGAAGCTCTATCGACCGAGCTACTGAATAGTCTCAAAAACCAAGGCCTGGTTTGATGGAACCAACAGGCCTTCTGTAGACTCCTTACTATATTCTTATTGTGGATGGGGAAGTATGCTGGGTATTCTGTCTTGGTCTTGTAGATGATAGAAGATAGTTTGCTGAGTTTGTTTGATATGTAGTGCTTCGCTATGTCTAATCTTTTATTGTCGTCGTATCTGCCGTTACCAGCGCTCACAAAGGGACGGGTGATGTCAGGTGTGTGAAACTGGGATTGTGGTGGGCGGGGATTGTGTTGCAGTCAGAGGGACATGATGTCGGGGGGAGGGGCGCAGTCAGGGAGGAGTGATAAGAGTGATATTGACCGCGTGACAGTTTCAGTCTGTTTCAAAAACTGAAACTGACATGCGGTCAGTGAGGAGAAGGTGCTTTGGAATCAAAGATATTTTTAACGTTATATTTTTGGTGAAGAGTTTAGCATCCCTGACAGTTGTGTGTGTGTGTGTGTGTGTGTGTGTGTGTGTGTGTGTGTGTGTGTGTGTGTGAGTGTGTGTGTGTGTGTGTGTGTGTGTGTGTGTGTGTGTGTGTGTGTGTGTGTGTGTGTGTGTGTGTGTGTGTGTGTGTGTGTGTGTGTGTGTGAGTGTGTGAGTGTGTGAGTGTGTGAGTGTGTGTGTATGTGTGTGTGTGTGTGTGTGTGTGTGTGTGTGTGTGTGTGTGTGTGTGTGTGTGTGTGTGTGTGTGTGTGTGTGTGTGTGTGTGTGTGTGTGAGTGTGTGAGTGTGTGTGTGTGTGTGTGTGTGTGTGTGTGTGTGTGTGTGTGTGTGTGTGTGTGTGTGTGTGTGTGAGTGTGTGTGTGTGTGTGTGTGTGTGTGTGTGTGTGTGTGTGTGTGTGTGTGTGTGTGTGTGTGTGTGTGTGTGTGTGTGTGTGTGTGTGTGTGTACACCCCTGCCAGAATGACCTTGCTGCTGCTGCTGGTTCCGCTGCTAACCCAACCCGTCCTCTCAACTTATAGGTCACGTTATTTACGTTATTGTAAGCAACGTTACGAATGGAACATTAAGAAAGTAACAGCTCACAAATATTCACGCGTTCTATGCACCGTATTTTATGTCGGGTGTTTTTTTTTTGTTTTTCAGGGATATTCCTGCGCGGGCCCTTAGCCTCTGGCTGGCCCACTAAGTGTTGCTTGTTTCTGTTTTACTTGGGCGGAGTATGAGTATTTATGACTCGTATGGTCGCTTCAGTAAGATTTTGTCCCATGAGTTTAACAACTTCTTCTGCTCTGTTGAATCTTAGTTGAAATCTTAATGGGTTTGTAACTGTGCACTGTGTTAGATAATGTTCCAGTGGTCTGTTGTGTGTGTAACTGTGCACTGTGTTAGATAATGTTCCAGTGGTCTGTTGTGTGTGTAACTGTGCACTGTTAGATAATGTTCCAGTGGTCTGTCTGGCATTTCTCCACAGTGCTAACATTTCTTCTCATCTTCCGGAACCTGTAAGCCTATTTCCCATGCCCATGGGTATCCAAGCCTGATGTAAGTGCACTTCTGTTGTTCTACTGCTCCCTTTCATCAAACTAAGTGGTTCGTAGTTGGTTAAATTCTTGTACCAACCCGCAGATCCTGATGTTGCAACTGCTGTGTTGTGGTCACTGTACATCTTCTGCATTGCTCTGTTTCTAATTACTATCTTAATCTGTGATAGACTCTGTGGTATGTAAATGTCTACATTTCTTCTCTTAGTTGCAAGTTTTGCATCTTCGTCTGCAATGTCATTCCCTATTATTCCCACATGACTTGGCACCCAGTTGATAAGTATCCGACGGCCTTGACGCTTGAGTGTTTGCATTAATGCTAAATCATTTGTGATCAGATGTTTGTTGTCACGTATGTGCTCTTGTTGCAAGGATTCAATGGCAGTTCTCGAGTCTGTATGTATGATAACATGTTGTCCGTGTTCAGCAAGAGCATGTTCCAAAGCCTTTTGAATGGCTAGCATCTCTGTTTGTAAAGTTGAACACCCATTTGAGAGTCTCCAACTATTTACAGTTTCCTGCCTTAAGTGCAGCTCCGGTTTCTTGTCCCTGCTAGTGTACTGATCCAGCTGTGAAGATTAGGAGGGTTGCTTGGGTTCGTACGTCTTTAGTTAGGTTAGGAGGTTGGATTTCCTACGGAATGGCAGACCAATACACCGTGCTGGCGGGCGACCATGAGAACAACCCTATATTAACAAATCCACAAGGGCCGTGACGAGGATTCGAACCTGCGTCCGGGAGCATCCCAGACGCTGCCTTAATCGACTGAGCTACGACATGGTTAAAAAGAGTTTTGAAACCGAAGTTCTATTGAACTTACTGGCAGGGGAATTGTTGGACAGTGAGATCTGGATTCCAGGATATAACCTATACAGGCGTGATAGAAAAATTAGGTCACATGGAGGAGTGGGTCTGTATATTAGGGAAGACCTTGTATGCTCGGAGCTCCTAAACGTTACAAATGAGGTGGTAGAGGTACTGGGATTAAAAATAGAGAAAATAAATTTAGTGATTATTCTAATATACAAACCGCCAGATGCAACGGCTGAGGAATTCACAGAACAGATAAACAAAATAGAGAATAGCCTTGATAATTTGGAGAACCCCATACCTGATATTATCTTCCTAGGTGACTTCAACTTGCCTAGTCTCAAGTGGAAAATAGCAAACAATAATATTATACCAGGAAATCTATCAGGACCTAACCAACCACAGATTAGAGAACTACTTAGATTCTGTGACAAATTTTCACTCAATCAGCAGATATCGGAGCCAACGAGAAATGAAAATATTCTAGATCTGGTCTTTACGAACAATGAAGACATTATCAGAGACATTACGATATCAGATACCACATACTCAGATCACAAGCTCATTGAAGTGCAAACGACCATCAATACTCAGAATAGACCTAAAACGTTGATAAAGCGAGAGGGGCTATTCAGTAAATTCAATTTTAATAATAAAAGGATAGACTGGGAGATAATAAACAGGGAACTTACAAACATTCCATGGGGAACTGGTATAAGTAATACAAGTCCTACAGAAGGAATAGAAAAACTGACTTCAGAAGCGTATCAAGTCTGTCTGAAACATGTTCCTTTGAGGAAAGCCAGAAAGAGATCTAACGTAGAAAGAGAACGCAGACGACACTATAAACGCAGGAAAAAAAATAACGGAACTGCTTATGCAGACACGAATTTCCCGTCAAAGAAGGAATAATTTAAATAGGGAGATTGAAGAAATCGAGAGGAAATTGAAACACTCATATGAAACTGAAGAAAGGCAGTTAGAACAGAAAGCAATTCAGGAAATAAAGAAAAATCCAAAATATTTCTTCTCATATGCGAAATCAAAAGCAAAAACCACTGCCAGTATTGGACCTATTCGTACAAGTGAAGGTTCATACACGGAGGATGACAAAGAAATTAGTGAAATCCTAAAAAAGCAGTATGAGGACATGTTTAGCACCCCAATAAACAACATAAAGGTGGAAGATCCAGACAATTTCTTTATGCGGGATATTCAAACCCTTGTAAATATAACTGATATAAACACGAGCGCACTAAATTTTGAAAGAGAAATTGAAAACATGCCCATGCACTCGGCCCCAGGTCCAGACTCATGGAATTCAATATTTATAAAGAAATGCAAAGTGCCGGTAGCACAGGCACTCAGTATAGTGTGGAGGAAGAGCTTGGACACGGGGTAGATACCAGATGCACCCAAACTAGCAGACATAGCCCCTCTACACAAGGGAGGGAGCAAAGCATTGGCAAAGAATTATAGACCAGTTGCACTAACATCGCACATCATAAAAGTATTTGAGAGAGTGATTAGGAGTCAGGTCACCAATTTCATGGAGACCAATGACCTTCACAACCCAGGCCAACATGAATTTCGAGCGGGAAGATCGTGCCTCTCACAGCTACTTGAGCACTACGACAAAGTCACTGAGGCATTAGAAGAAAAACAGAATGCTGATGTGATATACACGGACTTCGCAAAGGTTTTCGATAAATGTGACCATGGCGTAATAGCACACAAAATGAAGTCAATGGGAATAACCGGTAAAGTAGGACGCTGGATACTCAGTTTTCTGTCAAACAGGACTCAGCGAGTAACGGTCAACCATATAAAATCTAGTCCAAGTGCAGTTAAAAGCTCTGTACCTCAGGGTACAGTCCTTGCACCGCTGCTTTTCCTTATTCTCATATCAGATATAGACAAAAATACAAGTCACAGCTTCGTATCATCCTTTGCAGATGACACAAAAATCAGTATGAAAATTACCTCGGCTGAAGACATTGAAAAACTTCAAACTGATATTAATAAAGTTTTCGACTGGGCATCAGAAAATAACATGATGTTTAACAGTGATAAATTCCAGGTACTCAGGTACGGTGAAAATGAGGACCTTAAACATAATACAGAGTACAAAACACAATCAAATGTACCCATAGTAGGAAAACAGCATGTAAAGGATTTGGGAATAATAATGTCTGACGACCTAACGTTTACGGAGCATAACCAAGCAAATATTGCGACAGCCAGAAAAATGATAGGATGGATTACGAGAACTTTCAAATCCAGGGATCCCATCACAATGGTTGTACTCTTCAAGGCACTTGTGTTGTCCCGTCTTGAGTACTGCTCAGTACTCACTTCCCCCTTCAGAGCAGGAGAGATTGCTGAAATAGAGGGAATACAGAGAACATATACGACACGCATAGACGCAATAAAGCACCTAAATTATTGGGATCGTCTCAAAGCCCTCCAAAGTACTCACTAGAAAGAAGACGAGAGAGATATCAAATAATATACACCTTTAAGATACTGGAGGGCCAAGTACCAAATCTACACAGAAAAATAACAACGTACTGGAGTGAACGATATGGAAGAAAATGTAGAATAGAACCAGTGAAGAGCAGAGGTGCCATAGGCACAATCAGAGAACACTGTATAAACATCAGAGGTCCGCGGTTGTTCAACGTCCTCCCAGCAAGCACAAGAAATATTGCCGGAACAACCGTGGACATCTTCAAGAGGAAACTAGATTTATTCCTCCAAGGAGTGCCGGACCAACCGGGCTGTGGTGGGTATGTGGGCCTGCGGGCCGCTCCAAGCAACAGCCTAGTGGACCAAACTCTCACAAGTCGCGCCTGGCCTCGGGCCGGGCTTGGGGAGTAGAAGAACTCCCAGAACCCCATCAACCAGGTATATGGGGCCTGCGGGCCGCTCCAAGCAACAGCCTGGTGGACCAAACTCTCACAAGTCGAGCCTGGCCTCGGGCCGGGCTTGGGGAGTAGAAGAACTCCCAGAACCCCATCAACCAGGTATCAACCAGGATCCCGCAGCCTCTCCGAGACACAAACCAGGGTTCGAATCCTCGTCACGGCCCTTGTGGATTTGTTCATTTGATGCATCACGGTATTGTGATTTCTGTGTGTAACCCCTATATTATTTGTCTTGTATATATGACATGCAGCTGAAATATTGTAAACCTAGTCAATTATCATGATAAGAATAAGGTTTCCAAGTTTGAATAATTGTAAACACTTGTATATTTATGAATAAAGATATTCAGTTGAGTTTGCTGATTGTCATGTCAAGAGGATGACTCGTTGCTCTGCTTCTGTTTTGTTGCATTACTGCTGATGACCTTCGTTGCTTGCTTGCAACGTTGCCTCTATGCTCCCCCGTCTTGACTATCTTGAGATGATTTCGGGGCTTTTGTGTCCCCGCGGCCCGGTCTTCGACCAGGCCTCCACCCCCAGGAAGCAGCCCGTGACAGCTGACTAACACCCAGGTACCTATTTTACTGCTAGGTAACAGGGGCATAGGGTGAAAGAAACTCTGCCCATTGTTTCTCGCCTGGCCCCCGGGATCGAACCCGGGACCACAGGATCTTCTTCTTGAGGTTATCTTGAGATAATTTCGGGGCTTTAGTGTCCCCGCGGCCCGGTCCTCGACCAGGCCTCCACCCCCAGGAAGCAGCCCATGACAGCTGACTAACTTCCAGGCACCTATTTACTGCTAGGTAACAGGGGCATTCAGGGTGAAAGAAACTTTGCCCATTTGTTTCTGCCTCGTGCGGGAATCGAACCCGCGCCACATAATTACGAGTCCTGCGCGCTATCCACCAGGCTACGAGGCCCAGGATCAGAAGTCCAGTGTGCTGTCCGCTCGGCCGACCGGCTCCCTACGCACAACGTCAACACGTGGGGTTTAACGTTATCACGTTGTTGCAACTTGGATGAAAAAGTAGCATTTGCAGAAATTACATATAGAAATTTTCTACATATATTGACATCCTGCCCCACTCTTGCTATGTTACAACTTCATACGGGTGCAGGAAGGACCGAAACAACGTCACATAAGGGTCCAGGAGGGATCGAGACATCGTCACATAAGGGTCCAGGAGGGACCGAAACAACGTCACATAAGGGTCCAGGAGGGATCGAGACATCGTCACATAAGGGTCCAGGAAGGACCGAAACAACGTCACATAAGGGTCCAGGAGGGATCGAGACATCGTCACATAAGGGTCCAGGAGGGACCGAGACATCGTCACATAAGGGTCCAGGAGGGACCGAGACATCGTCACATAAGGGTCCAGGACGGACCGAGACATCGTCACATAAGGGTCCAGGACGGACCGAAACATCGTCACGTAAGTGTCCAGGAAGGACCGAAACATCGTCACATAAGGGTCCAGGAGGGATCGAGACATCGTCACATAAGGGTCCAGGAGGGACCGAAACATCGTCACGTAAGTGTCCAGGAAGGACCGAAACATCGTCACATAAGGGTCCAGGACGGACCGAAACATCGTCACGTAAGTGTCCAGGAAGGACCGAAACATCGTCACATAAGGGTCCAGGAGGGATCGAGACATCGTCACATAAGGGTCCAGGAAGGACCGAAACATCGTCACGTAAGTGTCCAGGAAGGACCGAAACATCGTCACATAAGGGTCCAGGAGGGACCGAAACGTCGTCACTTTCACCTCAGTACATATGCGTGGGTTCGGACGTGTTTCTGACGTTGTTGTGACTTATTCTTTCATTACAGTCACCATGTCTCTTTCGCCCATATTATCAGAGTGAGCAGGAGAAGCAAAAAATGGCATCACAGAGCAGTCTGCTACCTTGAAGAGCTTCACCTGCTTGAGCAAGCCCGTGAGCTCCTGCCTGTAGAGAGGTTACCTCCCTGGGAGGATGACTCATGCAAGATCATCATCAATGAAATGGCAATGAAAAAATCCAACATGATACCACAAGAAATGAGGCACAAGTATCTCAAGGAAATTTATAAAGAAGCCAGAGATGAACTAGATCAAATCTACACTGACGGGTCATCTAATCCTATCAATGGCAGGGCTGGTGCAGCATCCACGGTAATCAAGGATAATACCTTCCAACGCAGAAATGAAGAAAAAGTACGCATTGAGAACTATGCCTCTTCAACGCAAGCAGAGCTAACTGCCATTGTTATGGCGTTAAGGTTTCTTGAACGGAACACTAATGGTGCAGTGATTTGCACCGATTCAAAAGCAGCACTGCAAAGCCTAAGTAAAAATCAGGCAGAAAATCTTGCAATAGTCGCTGAAGAGAGCTGTGAGAGTACTTACCAATCAGGGAAGAGTCATCAAGTTTCTGTGGATCCCCTCCCATGTTGGAATATGTGGGAATGAACGAGCAGATGTGCTGGCTGCTGAAGGCGCTGAAGGAGACCATATTGAATACTTATTGAATACATATTGTCAAATATTGATACTGTTCTTAAAAGATTTCCCTATTTTGCACCCGCAAGATAACGTAAGCTTTTACGGGTTGATAAATGTTAATCTTCTTGTTTGAGGAGCTGTTCACTTGAGACAGTTAAGCAAGTCCCAGTTGTGTCTGGGTACAAGTGACAGGATGAACAACCCAGCTGGTTTTCTTCCTATTGGGGAGTGTTGTACATTCTGCTATGGCGGTATGTCCACTCACAAGATGAGTGGCGCTGCCCAATAAACTCGCCCCTCGGGGCAAAATTTAAAAAAATTTAGTAACATTGAACACAGTGGTGTTCAATGTGGTGTTCTTGGTAGATGTGTTATAGACTTTAAACCGCAGTGTTTCACCATCTGTGTGAACTGTATTGAACGGTTGTTCAATATCCTCCCAGCAAGTATAAGAAATATTGCCGGAACAAAAGTCTTCTAGAAACATACTGGACAGTTTTCTTCAAAAAGTGGTGCACAGTGGTTCACAGTGTGGTACAGTCTTGCTCACAGTGTGGTACAGTACGGTGCGCAGTGGTACACAGTGTGGTGGACAGTGTGGAACACAGTGTGGTGCCTGCCAGACACGGTAGCTTCTCATTCTGTGTTACAGTGACAAAACACCATCATACTTGAGTTTCAGGAATCATGAAGAAGTTATTCATTTACAGCGATACTAAAATCATTATTAAAGACGAAAACAGCATTAAGATTCAACGTATAGAATGTGCAGCCATCAAACACTAAAAATGCCATCGGACAACCCTGAGGAAAGTTTAGTAGTAATACTCGTCTTGGCAAAAACTTCAAACATACAAACTGTAATATAAATTGTCATCCACACTTACGTGGAAACATTCAATTCACCTGGGCTGTATGGGTCTCGAACCCTGGACCCATACAGTTCGGTTTGCCACCACCCTTGCCACCACCCTTGCCACCACCCTTGCCACACCCCCTTGCCACCCCCCTTGCTATCACGCCTCCATCAATTTCCCCATTACAAGCACAAGTCCTGTGTTTTTATCTTAGATAAAGGCTTTACAAGCGAGACGTCAGAGACATCTACAGTCTCCTCTAATCTTGGTGTTCCTCTGCATTCCTTAAGCTGAGAAACATACAGAACCCATTAGGAATACAAGGGCCACGGAAAAAAGAGCAGTTTTCTTAAGATATCCAATAGACATCGGCTATCTTAAGAACTGTAAGAGAAAGGCAATACAAGTTACGGAAGAACAGGGTTTCTAGAACCCTGAGGCCAAGCTCAAGTCCCGTTGAACCGGCAAAAAGCTACATAATATTTCCCGTGGACAGGAGACAACCCGACCTCTTAAGACACCGGGACTTAAGACACAGCCATCCTTCACGATACAATGCAAACAGACTCCCTGAGGCCCCGGAGCTGACAAACAATAAATAAAGAGGCGGGGTAGCTGCGTGCCCCCGACCAGCGCCAGAAATGCAGCTGCACCACGGATGCCGGCGGACAGCGCAGCCGACACAAAAACCATCCGAGATAGAGACGTACCGTCAGTTGGACTAAGGAAAGACAGAGAGGTCCGGCCATCCGCGCCCACGCTGACAAGGGCGTCACAGTGGCCACCTTCCCGTCTGCGTGTTTTCTCTGCGGTGTTGCAGGGAGGACCTGCCTGGCCAGGCTATGGACGGTAGGGTATTGAACTTGGGGGAAGGGCGAAGAGGGAGAACGGCCTATTGCTCGAGTGCATGGGGGGGAGTTGTGTAAAACCCTGGTTTGTGTCTCGGAGAGGCTGCAGGATCCAAGTAAGTTCAGTAGAACTTCGGTTTCAACTCTTTTTACCATGTCGTAGCTAAGTCGATTAAGGCAGCGTCTGGGATGCTCACAGACGTAGTAGGTTCGAATCCTCGTCACGGCCCTTGTGGATTTGTTCATTTGAACTAGGGGAAGTGTTCTGCCTTCCCCACCTCGACCCTCCCTTTCCTTCCCTCCCTCGCTTCTTGGCCTAGCCCCTACTCTCCCCCCCCCCACCCCCACCCCCAACATGCTTTTTATAATCCCTTAATGTATTGGTCCGATCGTAGGTAAATATCTTCCCGTCACTCCTAGTCATTATTTTTTATTTCCCCTCTTCCACCTCCTCCCCCCTTCTCTCTCCCCCCCTCTCCCTCCCTCCCCCCCTCTCTCTCTCTCTCCCTCTCTCTCTCTTATTCTATATGAAGGTTACAGAGCACTGTCAAGAACTATCTAGGTTTACTTAAGTCTTGCCTTCTGTACTTCTGTACTTGTAAACTCCGGGTAGAGTATGAGAATACTTTCTAATGTCCGTGAATGAATGAAACAGTTACCAGGCTCCAAGTATATCATGCCATTGGTCGTAAGAGCGTACATAACTGGCCATTGACTAATATAGTGTTGAAGAGTAAGTAATAACGTGAAGGTAATAACGTTGTTTTCGTAGAGTTTACACTAAGAGTGTAAACTCTTGTTTACATGGCTAAGAGTGCACGTGTTACAGATAAATACATGTAGTAAACATGGCAGAAGAAAATAGTGTTAAAAAACAGCATAAACTTAGTTTACACTAAGTGTAAACTAGTTGTGCTTGCACCTAGGTGTGTTTCGAAGCTCACAAACTGTTTAATAATTGTAAACTAAGCCGCAATAATTATGGAAGGATGTACAGGCTTCGTCAGTGGGCGCGTAAATGGCTGATGAATCCTGGCCCTGGTCACTGAGGGAGATTATCTTGATGTTATCGTGAGATGATTTCGGGACTTAGCGTCACCGCGGCCCAGTCCTCGGTTCTTTTTGTTTTGGGAGCCATACACTGTTTCTTCTTACCAGTCATTAGTATTAATGATGGTATAGTGATTAGTGATTATATAGTGATTAGTGATATTAGTGTATCACAGCTGGTGACTGCTGGCGAATGGCCACTTCGATTGGGTACTCTATGAGTTGACAACACCTAACAACTGCCAACTGATGAGTAACTCCAGAACGAGCTCTCACGACTGCTCATAACTCTTCACGGATGGCTACCGACGACTGACGATGTAACACCCGAGCTATATGTAACACCACTATAATGGAAAACCACTATAATGCATACTTAACTAATAATATAAGACTCTACTACTTATCCTGAGTAGTACTTCCTATCGGTGCACTTGGTAACACTGTTATTGAACACGGTAATGTGAGCTGACATATGATGGTTACACCGGAACCAAAAGGTACACTGCCAACAAGGAAATGCTACACAGGACTAAATAACGCTGCCATCATCTGCCTTTGACCATTGAGACTATATCAAGCAACGAGGCAAGAAACATTGCTTGACTTGGAGAGTACTTTCTATGACTGTCATTAATTATGGGACGGTTGTCAGCCCACTATATCCAAAAGGCTAAGAGGATTCAACAATTGACACAGACGGGAAATTTAACTTGAGTTTATTGAGACCAAAATTATGCTAATCACCACTTATAAATCCTACTCTAACACTGGCAAAGTGTTAAGAAATTCAGACATGGAACAAAACCTCAGAGATCACACACATTACCTTAAGACCTCTGTCTCTCCCGGGCTGAGATGTTCTTCACAGACCCGCTCTCGATCTCGGTGTCCCGCACTCTCTTCCAACTAAGTCTCTACAGGACCTCTATATACAACTCAACAGGGGGGAGGGGGAGACTTTCTGTTGCTACCTACCCCAAGAATGTAAGAAGTCGGCCACACGTGCACAAACACTTAAAAATATTTCAATTAAGCTTGTCTGACATTCACCATACACTCTTCAAGAGAGGAGTTATTAATTACGTGTGTGACTGACCTCTGACCTGGCCAAAAGGGGGAGATCCATGGATGTTTACACATAAGAATCTGGAGTCTAATTCCATTGCAATGTTTGACAAGAGTATCATGAAATATTACATACTGGAAACTATGCTGACTAAGACTAACCCAGGAATTTTTTTAATCAACATACAAGATAATCCAGAGGTCATCTGGGCTGACCTCTTGGAGAAGGCTTCCCTGAGTGTGAACTCTAATGGGGGGGGGGGGTCATGGGTGTTACAACGACTTACGCAGATGAGTAAATGACTTACAACGGTAAGTAGTAGATGACTTACAAACAATTTCTGGCGACTTCTAATGGTTGTTAGAGACCCTTAACACCCACTGGGGCGTGATACCATTGAGAAACAATCGTTTCTCCCGGTAACTATCCTCATTGTGTTGTCCCTCAGTTAATTACCAAATTATGATGAGATACATTATACGTAAGACAGGCCTACAGTGGATTGATCAATACCGTATAGAGCCTCTGGTCTCCTCAACTCCATCAACAGTTGCAAGAATACCTTGGAGTGGAAGCATGATATAGAGGCTTCACCTGTAGTAATCATAATATTATACTCATTATACTCTGCTCTCACTACCAAACCATATGTGAGTTTCATCTTGGGAGGAGGACCCGGGAGGTTTCTTGATTCTTGAGGTTATCTTGAGTTGATTTCGGGGCTTTAGTGTCCCCGCGGCCCGGTCGTCCACCCCCAGGAAGCAGCCAGTGACAGCTGACTAACTCCCAGGTACCTATTTACTGCTAGGTAACAGGGGCGTCAGGATGAAAGAAACTCTGCCATCGTTTCTCGCCGGCGCCCGGGATCGAACCCGGGACCACAGGATCACATGTTCAGTGTTCTGTCCGCTCAGCCACCGGCTCCCTGTGTGTGATACTTTGGTGTTATATATCAGTATAGGTGGATATTTAGTGTGTGTGTGTGTGTGTGTGTGTGTGTGTGTGTGTGTGTGTGTGTGTGTGTGTGTGTGTGTGTGTGTGTGTGTGTGTGTGTGTGTGTGTGTGTGTGTACTCACCTAGTTGTACTCACCTAGTTGTGTTTGCGGGGGTTGAGCTCTGGCTCTTTGGTCCCGCCTCTCAACCGTCAATCAACAACAGTGTGTGTGTGTGTGTGTGTGTGTGTGTGTGTGTGTGTGTGTGTGTGTGTGTGTGTGTGTGTGTGTGTGTGTGTGTGTGTGTGTGTGTGAGACACAATATGTGAGGTAAACACAACACAACATGACCAACGCCACACAGCGTAACCGGACCAATGTTTACAGTAACTTACAAACAAAATTACCTGTTAGCGAATCGTTTAATTCCCCTTTTTTTACGGCATAAATTATTGCCTATAATAGCGGCAGCTGCTTAACGTGCAAGAGTTTACGATCACATTGTTATTGTTGGCTTTACAATAGAATGAATTATATAACATATATGCTCTCAAAAGCCTTTGTTAACATGGCAAACTGTTATTTAATAAGCCAAAACAAATGCATATAAAATTAACCAAAACAGAAATATATAAAATATAAACTGTTGTTGTTGTTGTTGTTTAAGATTCGCTACTTGGAACAAAAAGTTCCAAGCAGCACGGGCTATGGCGATCCCGTCAAGTATAAACAAACGTCCATAAAACTATGCAATTCTGTAAGCCTTTCACAAAGGCACAGCAGATGCAAAAATAATTCATTAAGATCAACAATGAACTCATTAACGAGTGAAGCACCACCTAGATTCTTGCTCATTATACACGACGTTACCGGAATAGCCAATTGCCTCCTGGCGTACATAATCTGAATGGCCAATCACCACCACCCAAGTTATCGGGGGCAACCAATCGCATGTAGGGAAAGCTTGATGCGGTCACCATGATATGTTTCAAGTCTCAAAGAACTGGACTTGAAAGGTTCCAATTTGTGGAACACTTTGGCCATATTCCACTGAACGCTTCGGTCACATTCTGTGGAACACTTCGGGGACACCTGCCTTCCACGTGAAGACAGGTGTATGCAACATCTAACACCCTACATAACAGTATATGTGAACACCTGCCTCCCACATAACAGTATATGTGAACACCTGCCTCCCACCTAACAGTAAATGTGAACACCTGCATCCCACCTAACAGTAAATACGGAACACCTGCCTCCCACCTAACAATAAATACGGAACACCTGCCTCCCACCTAACAGTAAATACGGAACACCTGCATCCCACCTAACAGTAAATACGGAACACCTGCCTCCCACCTAACAATAAATACGGAACACCTGCCTCCCACCTAACAGTAAATACGGAACACCTGCCTCCCACCTAACAATAAATACGGAACACCTGCCTCCCACCTAACAGTAAATACGGAACACCTGCCTCCCACCTAACAATAAATACGGAACACCTGCCTCCCACCTAACAGTAAATACGGAACACCTGCCTCCCACCTAACAGTAAATACGGAACACCTGCCTCCCACCTAACAGTAAATACGGAACACCTGCCTCCCACCTAACAGTAAATACGGAACACCTGCCTCCCACCTAACAGTAAATACGGAACACCTGCCTCCCACCTAACAGTAAATACGGAACACCTGCCTCCCACCTAACAGTAAATACGGAACACCTGCCTCCCACCTAACAGTAAATACGGAACATCTGCCTCCCACCTAACAGTAAATACGGAACACCTGCCTCCCACCTAACAGTAAATACGGAACACCTGCCTCCCACGGAACATCTAATGTGGAACACCTGCCTTCCACGCAACAGCACATGTTCAACACATGCCTCCTACTATACAATCCACAATATTGTAGGAAATACAACTGTATCCACTTGGATCATTGGAGATTTGAACATGAACAAAATTTAGTTGCGAAAGGTTTATATGGTACAGTATCTTATATAGCTGTAGGTTTCTTTGAGATCCTCTGATGTCAGGCACGGCCCATAGATGTCAGGCACGGACCATAGACGTCAGGCATTGACCAAGGATGTCAGGCATGAACCAAGGATGTCAGGCACGGACCATAGATGTCAGGCATGGACCAAGGATGTCAGGCACGGACCATAGATGTCAGGCATGGACCGAGGATGTCAGGCATGGACCGAGGATGTCAGGCATGGACCGAGGATGTCAGGCATGGACCGAGGATGTCAGGCATGGACCGAGGATGTCAGGCATGGACCGAGGATGTCAGGCATGGACCGAGGATGTCAGGCACGGACCGAGGATGTCAGGCATGGACCGAGGATGTCAGGCATGGACCGAGGATGTCAGGCATGGACCGAGGATGTCAGGCATGGACCGAGGATGTCAGGCATGGACCGAGGATAGAGTTAGCCTTCTAACGTTTAGACCGTCTTACTAAGGCACGGAAAAAGGAAGCTGTCCTTGGGTCTCTTGTTGTTTCGATGAGCCTGGAACCCAAATCCTCGAGGAAGCTCTTGGGATTTCCTCCAGGGACTTATATTTTTTTTAGACAGAACTGTTCTCACCTAGTTGTGCTTGCGGGGGTTGAGCTCTGGCTCTTTGGTCCCGCCTCTCAACTGTTGGTCCCGCCTCTTAACTGGACCATCAACTGTGATGATGGTCCATATCTCTCTCTGCATATTTGACCGGGTCATTCATGGCCCTGTGGATGGGAGCTCTACCTGTCTGACTAGTACTCAAGCTAAAATAGGTGTAATCCCTCACCAGGCACCTAGGGCTTTGCCAACTGTGTAATGATGCACTTTCATCTGGACAATCATCAGCGTTGATAGGATCAAAAGACATTTGAAAGGAGTTTCCTTTTGCTGGGCCTTGGGTACTTGAGACTGTAATCCGTCCCTCTTTGCTGGGTACTGGGTACTGGGTACTGGGTACTAGAGGTTGAGACCTGAAAGAATCCTTGCTGATATAATTTTCCCATTTGAATTGACTGTCTGTCATATAAGTATGTCAAGCTGTTTATATTAATAATTTCCATTCTTTCTGGCCCTGATTTTATGCGGCATTTACCCCACAAATCAATCTTAAGTACCGAGCAACGATGACTTAAGTACTAACTGTCCAGCGAAATTTACAAGCAATCAAGGAAATACTTAACGAACCCAATAAGTGTTACGAGGTGATTGCTTAAGCAAGATGGGAAGTGTTGCCAACATCACAACAGATACAACACTATACCAGGTTGTTAGTTATATAAATTGACCTTTGGTTGTTAGTTATATAAATTAAATTGTATCATTGACCTTTTAAAAATTACAGCCACCCAGACACCAATATATACATTCATACAATAACTCACTTACTCACTCACTCACCCATTCATGTATTATTACAGTTATTCATTCGATAACTTTCGTGACAATACATTCATCTCAAACAACTGTAGCGAGTAGATTATCCCAATAATATACTCGCTCCAAATATAGTGTTAATATTCCTGTCAACCTTTGGAGATGAATGAGGTGAGGCGTTGCCCGGGCATATAAGCAGCAATAGCAAACATTAACCAGAGTCTACTTTCAAGTGTGGTCTAGAGCAGACACTTGCGAGATACTGTACCGACGCTCAGTGCGCTCAACTCACACCAAAGTATCACCTGTGTACTTCTGTATATTCGACCAAATATATATATAGTATCTTAATGTCTGTGTTTATTTGTCACCATACTTTACGTAACAATAGAACCGTTACATTGGTGACCTCGGAGTGACAAACCCAGCTCAGGTGGACTATTGTGTAATCAGTAAGGCACAACGGGAAGACCCTGATCTGCAGCGATTACGAACATCTGACACAGCTCTCCGGTTCATCGAGATTCCCATGGAAGGTGGCGGAAGTATAATCTGTGACACCTCACGGACGGGAGCACTTAGGCCATACATTCCTGCCCAGTTTCGCTGGGCAGCTCAATACATGAATGTATTGAGCGCACAATACATTCATCTCAAACAACTACCCGCTCATAATTTATCCGCTAATCTTTTTAACTACTAATCCCTTCATTGTTCAGTCTACAAATCCAATCGTAATTCAATCAAAATTAAACTCTTCAACTCCCTGTGTGCCCTTTGCTTAATTCACCCGCCCCTAAATTCAACACAGATCTCCATTCATCTATCAACATCTTAATTCATTCACCCATCTTTGTTTTAATCAGTTCATTTATCCTTGTTTTAGTCCATTCATCATCCTTGTTTTACTCCATCTATTCATCCTTGTTTAACCCCATTCATCTATCCTTGTTTGACTCAATTCATCCATCTTTGTTTTACTCAATTTATCCATCAGTCTTTTATTCAACTGCCGAGCTAGCGCCCAAGACCACTACACCACGACGTGCTAAAAGTAACTTGGGAGTCCATTGAATGTAGTGGTCTAGGGGGCTAGCTAGCTTGGCAGTACCCAGAGCACGGGTTCGAATCCTCCCCACGGCTCCAACTCATTTGAACATTGATACATCACGCTATTGTGGTTTTTATTCTGCATCATCCATCGTTGTTTTACTCATCCACTCAAATGGTGATTTAATTGATTCGTTCATTCAATTCCTCCATTTTCAATCCAATTCAATTATTGATTCGTTTTTCAATATTTTCAGTATTGATTAATTTCAAATTTCAATATTATATCAATTTTCAATATTATCAATATTTTCAATATTTCAATATATTATGATACTTATAAAGTTACTCAAACAATCATTAACCCACGTATCCACACACCAATCCACCCAACTACCCACGTATCCACACACCAATCCACCCAACTATCCACGTATCCACACACCAATCCACCCAACTACCCACGTATCCACACACCAATCCACCCAACTACCCACGTATCCACACACCAATCCACCCAACTACCCACATATCCACACACCAATCCACCCAACTACCCACGTATCCACACACCAATCCACCCAACTACCCACGTATCCACACACCAATCCACCCAACTATCCACATATCCACACACCAATCCACCCAACTACCCACGTATCCACACACCAATCCACCCAACTATCCACATATCCACACACCAATCCACCCAACTATCCACATATCCACACACCAATCCACCCAACTATCCACGTATCCACACACCAATCCACCCAACTACCCACGTATCCACACACCAATCCACCCAACTACCCACGTATCCACACACCAATCCACCCAACTACCCACATATCCACACACCAATCCACCCAACTACCCACGTATCCACACACCAATCCACCCAACTACCCACATATCCACACACCAATCCACCCAACTATCCACATATCCACACACCAATCCACCCAACTATCCACATATCCACACGCCAATCCACCCAACTATCCACATATCCACACACCAATCCACCCAACTATCCACATATCCACACGCCAATCCACCCAACTATCCACATATCCACACACCAATCCACCCAACTATCCACATATCCACACACCAATCCACCCAACTATCCACATATCCACACACCAATCCACCCAACTATTCACATATCCACACACCAATCCACCCAACTATCCACATATCCACACACCAATCCACCCAACTATCCACATATCCACACACCAATCCACCCAACTATCCACATATCCACACACCAATCCACCCAACTATCCACATATCCACACACCAATCCACCCAACTATCCACATATCCACACACCAATCCACCCAACTATCCACATATCCACACACCAATCCACCCAACTATCCACATATCCACACACCAATCCACCCAACTATCCACATATCCACACACCAATCCACCCAACTATCCACGCATCCACACACCAATCCACCCAACTATCCACGCATCCACACACCAATCCACCCAACTATCCACATATCCACACACCAATCCACCCAACTATCCACGCATCCACACACCAATCCACCCAACTATCCACGCATCCACACACCAATCCACCCAACTATCCACATATCCACACACCAATCCACCCAACTATCCACGCATCCACACACCAATCCACCCAACTATCCACGCATCCACACACCAATCCACCCAACTATCCACGCATCCACACACCAATCCACCCAACTATCCACGCATCCACACACCAATCCACCCAACTATCCACGCATCCACACACCAATCCACCCAACTATCCACAACTATCCACGCATCCACACCAATCCCACCCAACTATCCACGCATCCACACACCACACCACCCAACTATCCACGCATCCACACACCACACCACCCAACTATCCACGCATCCACACACCACACCACCCAACTATCCACGCATCCACACACCACACCACCCAACTATCCACGCATCCACACACCACACCACCCAACTATCCACGCATCCACACACCACACCACCCAACTATCCACGCATCCACACACCACACCACCCAACTATCCACGCATCCACACACCAATCCACCCAACTATCCACGCATCCACACACCAATCCACCCAACTATCCACGCATCCACACACCACACCACCCAACTATCCACGCATCCACACACCACACCACCCAACTATCCACGCATCCACACACCACACCACCCAACTATCCACGCATCCACACACCACACCACCCAACTATCCACGTATCCACACACCACACCACCCAACTATCCACGCATCCACACACCAATCCACCCAACTATCCACGCATCCACACACCAATCCACCCAACTATCCACGCATCCACACACCAATCCACCCAACTATCCACGCATCCACACACCAATCCACCCAACTATCCACGCATCCACACACCACACCACCCAACTATCCACGCATCCACACACCACACCACCCAACTATCCACGCATCCACACACCACACCACCCAACTATCCACGCATCCACACACCACACCACCCAACTATCCACGCATCCACACACCAATCCACCCAACTATCCACGCATCCACACACCAATCCACCCAACTATCCACGCATCCACACACCAATCCACCCAACTATCCACGCATCCACACACCACACCACCCAACTATCCACGCATCCACACACCAATCCACCCAACTATCCACGCATCCACACACCACACACCACCCAACTATCCACGCATCCACACACCACACCACCCAACTATCCACGCATCCACACACCAATCCACCCAACTATCCACGCATCCACACACCACATCCACCCAACTATCCACGCATCCACACACCAATCCACCCAACTATCCACGCATCCACACACCAATCCACCCAACTATCCACGCATCCACACACCAATCCACCCAACTATCCACGCATCCACACACCACGCATCCACCCAACTATCCACGCATCCACACACCAATCCACCCAACTATCCACGCATCCACACACCAATCCACCCAACTATCCACGCATCCACACACCACACCACCCAACACGCATCCACACACCAATCCACCCAACTATCCACGCATCCACACACCAACCACCCAACTATCCACGCATCCACACACCAATCCACCCAACTATCCACGCATCCACACACCAATCCACCCAACTATCCACGCATCCACACACCAATCCACCCAACTATCCACGCATCCACACACCATCCACCCAACTATCCACGCATCCACACACCAATCCACCCAACTATCCACGCATCCACACACCCAATCCACCCAACTATCCACGCATCCACACACCAATCCACCCAACTATCCACGCATCCACACACCAATCCACCCAACTATCCACGCATCCACACACCAATCCACCCAACTATCCACGCATCCACACACCACACCACCCAACTATCCACGCATCCACACACCAATCCACCCAACTATCCACGCATCCACCCACACCAATCATCCACACACCACACCACCCAACTATCCACGCATCCACACACCACCACCACCCAACTATCCACGCATCCACACACCACACCACCCACCCAACTATCCACGCATCCACACACCAATCCACCCAACTATCCACGCATCCACACACCACCACCACCCAACTATCCACGCATCCACACACCAATCCACCCAACTATCCACATCCACACACACACCACCACCCAACTATCCACGCATCCACACACCACACCACCCAACTATCCACGCATCCACACACCAATCCACCCAACTATCCACGCATCCACACACCAATCCACCCAACTATCCACGCATCCACACACCAATCCACCCAACTATCCACGCATCCACACACCAATCCACCCAACTATCCACGCATCCACACACCAATCCACCCAACTATCCACGCATCCACACACCCAATCCACCCAACTATCCACGCATCCACACACCACATCCACCCAACTATCCACGCATCCACACACCACACCACCCAACTATCCACGCATCCACACACCAATCCACCCAACTATCCACGCATCCACACACCACACCACCCAACTATCCACGCATCCACACACCACACCACCCAACTATCCACGCATCCACACACCACACCACCCAACTATCCACGCATCCACACACCAATCCACCCAACTATCCACGCATCCACACACCACACCACCCAACTATCCACGCATCCACACACCAATCCACCCAACTATCCACGCATCCACACACCAATCCACCCAACTATCCACGCATCCACACACCAATCCACCCAACTATCCACGCATCCACACACCACACCACCCAACTATCCACGCATCCACACACCACACCACCCAACTATCCACGCATCCACACACCACACCACCCAACTATCCACGCATCCACACACCACATCCACCCAACTATCCACGCATCCACACACCAATCCACCCAACTATCCACGCATCCACACACCAATCCACCCAACTATCCACGCATCCACACACCAATCCACCCAACTATCCACGCATCCACACACCAATCCACCCAACTATCCACGCATCCACACACCACACCACCCAACTATCCACGCATCCACACACCACACCACCCAACTATCCACGCATCCACACACCAATCCACATCCACCACCCAACTATCCACGCATCCACACACCACACCACCCAACTATCCACGCATCCACACACCAATCCACCCAACTATCCACGCATCCACACACCAATCCACCCAACTATCCACGCATCCACACACCAATCCACCCAACTATCCACGCTATCCACACACACATCCACCCAACTATCCACGCATCCACACACCAATCCACCCAACTATCCACGCATCCACACACCACGCATCCACCCAACTATCCACGCATCCACACACCACACCACCCAACTATCCACGCATCCACACACCAATCCACCCAACTATCCACGCATCCACACACCAATCCACCCAACTATCCACGCATCCACACACCAATCCACCCAACTATCCACGCATCCACACACCAACCACCCAACTATCCACGCATCCACACACCAATCCACCCAACTATCCACGCATCCACACACCAATCCACCCAACTATCCACGCATCCACACACCACACCACCCAACTATCCACGCATCCACACACCACACCACCCAACTATCCACGCATCCACACACCACACCACCCAACTATCCACGCATCCACACACCACACCACCCAACTATCCACGCATCCACACACCACACCACCCAACTATCCACGCATCCACACACCACACCACCCAACTATCCACGCATCCACACACCACACCACCCAACTATCCACGCATCCACACACCACACCACCCAACTATCCACGCATCCACACACCACACCACCCAACTATCCACGCATCCACACACCACATCCACCCAACTATCCACGCATCCACACACCACACCACCCAACTATCCACGCATCCACACACCACACCACCCAACTATCCACGCATCCACACACCACACCACCCAACTATCCACGCATCCACACACCACACCACCCAACTATCCACGCATCCACACACCACACCACCCAACTATCCATCCACACACCACACCACCCAACTATCCACGCATCCACACACCACACCACCCAACTATCCACGCATCCACACACCACACCACCCAACTATCCACGCATCCACACACCACACCACCCAACTATCCACGCATCCACACACCACACCACCCAACTATCCACGCATCCACACACCATCCACCACCCAACTATCCACGCATCCACACACCACACCACCCAACTATCCACGCATCCACACACCACACCACCCAACTATCCACGCATCCACACACCACACCACCCAACTATCCACGCATCCACACACCACACACCCAACTATCCACGCATCCACACACCACACCACCCAACTATCCACGCATCCACACACCACACCACCCAACTATCCACGCATCCACACACCACACCACCCAACTATCCACGCATCCACACACCACACCACCCAACTATCCACGCATCCACACACCACACCACCCAACTATCCACGCATCCACACACCACACCACCCAACTATCCACGTATCCACACACCACACCACCCAACTATCCACGCATCCACGCATCCACACACCACACCACCCAACTATCCACGCATCCACACACCACACCACCCAACTATCCACACCACCATCCACCACCCAACTATCCACACCATCCACACACCACACCACCCAACTATCCACGTATCCACACACCACACCACCCAACTATCCACGTATCCACACACCACACCACCCAACTATCCACGTATCCACACCACCACACCACCCAACTATCCACGTATCCACACACCACACCACCCAACTATCCACGTATCCACACACCACACCACCCAACTATCCACGTATCCACACACCACACCACCCAACTATCCACGTATCCACACACCACACCACCCAACTATCCACGTATCCACACACCACACCACCCAACTATCCACGTATCCACACACCACACCACCCAACTATCCACGTATCCACACACCACACCACCCAACTATCCACGTATCCACACACCACACCACCCAACTATCCACGTATCCACACACCACACCACCCAACTATCCACGTATCCACACACCACACCACCCAACTATCCACGCATCCACACACCACACCACCCAACTATCCACAACTATCCACACACCACACCACCCAACTATCCACGTATCCACACACCACACCACCCAACTATCCACGTATCCACACACCACACCACCCAACTATCCACACCATCCACACCACACCACCCAACTATCCACGTATCCACACACCATCCACCCACTATCCACGTATCCACACACCCCACCACCCAACTATCCACGTATCCACACACCACACCACCCAACTATCCACGTATCCACACACCACACCACCCAACTATCCACGCATCCACACACCACACCACCCAACTATCCACGTATCCACACACCACACCACCCAACTATCCACGTATCCACACACCACACCACCCAACTATCCACGTATCCACACACCACACCACCCAACTATCCACGTATCCACACACCACACCACCCAACTATCCACGTATCCACACACCACACCACCCAACTATCCACGTCCATCCACACACCACACCACCCAACTATATCCACACACCACACCACCCAACTATCCACGTATCCACACACCACACCACCCAACTATCCACGTATCCACACACCACACCACCCAACTATCCACGTATCCACACACCACACCACCCAACTATCCACGTATCCACACACCACACCACCCAACTATCCACGTATCCACACACCACACCACCCAACTATCCACGTATCCACCCACTATCCCGTATCCACCACCCAACTATCCACGTATCCACACACCACACCACCCAACTATCCACGTATCCCACACACCACACCACCCAACTATCCACGTATCCACACACCACACCACCCAACTATCCACGTATCCACACACCACACCACCCAACTATCCACGTATCCACACACCACACCACCCAACTATCCACGTATCCACACACACACCACCCAACTATCCACGTATCCACACACCACACCACCCAACTATCCACGTATCCACACACCACACCACCCAACTATCCACGTATCCACACACCACACCACCCAACTATCCACGTATCCACACACCACACCACCCAACTATCCACGTATCCACACACCACACCACCCAACTATCCACGTATCCACACACCACACCACCCAACTATCCACGTATCCACACACCACACCACCCAACTATCCACGTATCCACACACCACACCACCCAACTATCCACGTATCCACACACCAATCCACCCAACTATCCACGTATCCACACACCACACCACCCAACTATCCACGTATCCACACACCACACCACCCAACTATCCACGTATCCACACACCAATCCACCCAACTATCCACGTATCCACACACCACACCACCCAACTATCCACGTATCCACACACCAATCACCCAACTATCCACGTATCCACACACCACACCACCCAACTATCCACGTATCCACACACCACCACACCACCCAACTATCCACGTATCCACACACCACACCACCCAACTATCCACGTATCCACACACCACGTATCCACACACCACACCACCCAACTATCCACGTATCCACACACCAATCCACCCAACTATCCACGTATCCACACACCAATCCACCCAACTATCCACACCACCCAACTATCCACGTATCCACACACCACACCACCCAACTATCCACGTATCCACACACCACACCACCCAACTATCCACGTATCCACACACCACACCACCCAACTATCCACGTATCCCACACCACACCACCCAACTATCCACGTATCCACACACCACACCACCCAACTATCCACGTATCCACACACCACACCACCCAACTATCCACGTATCCACACACCACACCACCAACTATCCACGTATCCACACACCACACCACCCAACTATCCACGTATCCACACACCACACCACCCAACTATCCACGTATCCACACACCACACCACCCAACTATCCACGTATCCACACACCACACACCACCCAACTATCCATGTATCCACACACCACACCACCCAACTATCCACGTATCCACACACCACCACATCCACACCCAACTATCTATCCACGTATCCACACACCACACCACCCAACTATCCACGTATCCACACACCACACCACCCAACTATCCACGTATCCACACACCAATCCACCCAACTATCCACGTATCCACACACCACACCACCCAACTATCCACGTATCCACACACCACACCACCCACTATCCACGTATCCACACACCACATCCACCCAACTATCCACGTATCCACACACCATCCACCCAACTATCCACGTATCCACACACCACATCCACCCAACTATCCACGTATCCACACACCACACCACCCAACTATCCACGTATCCACACACCAATCCACCCAACTATCCACGTATCCACACACCAATCCACCCAACTATCCACGTATCCACACACCAATCCACACACCCAACTATCCACGTATCCACACACCATCCCACCCAACTATCCACGTATCCACACACCAATCCACCCAACTATCCACGTATCCACACACCAAATCACCCCAATCTATCCCGTCTCCACACCCCACCACCCAACTATCCACGTATCCACACACCACACACCACCCAACTATCCACGTATCCACACACCACACCACCCAACTATCCACGTATCCACACCCACACCACCCAACTATCCACGTATCCACACACCACACCACCCAACTATCCACGTATCCACACACCACACCACCCAACTATCCACGTCATCCACACACCACACCACCCACTATCCACGTATCCACACACCACACCACCCAACTATCCACGTATCCACACACCACACCACCCAACTATCCACGTATCCACACACCACACCACCCAACTATCCACGTATCCACACACCACACCACCCAAACTATCCACGTATCCACACACCACACCACCCAACTATCCACGTATCCACACACCACACCACCCAACTATCCACGTATCCACACACCACACCACCCCAACTATCCACGTATCCACACACCACACCACCCACCTATCCACGTATCCACACACCAATCCACCCAACTATCCACGTATCCACACACCACACCACCCAACTATCCACGTATCCACACACCACCATCCACCCAACTATCCACGTATCCACACACCACACCACCCAACTATCCACGTATCCACACACCACACCACCCAACATCCACACACCACAATCCACCCCAACTATCCACGTATCCACACACCACACCACCCAACTACCGTATCCACACACCCACCCACTATCCACGTATCCCACACCAATCCACCCAACTATCCACGTATCCACACACCAATCCACCCAACTATCCACGTATCCACACACCAATCCACCCAACTATCCACGTATCCCCACACCACACCACCCAACTATCCACGTATCCACACACCAACACCACCCAACTATCCACGTATCCACCACCACACCACCCAACTATCCACGTATCCACACACCACACCACCCAACTATCCACGTATCCACACACCACACCACCCAACTATCCACGTATCCACACACCACACCACCCAACTATCCACGTATCCACACACCAACCACCCAACTATCCACGTATCCACACACCAACCACCCAACTATCCACGTATCCACACACCAACCACCCAACTATCCACGATCCACACACCACACCACCCAACTATCCACGATCCACACACCACACACCCAACTATCCAGCACCCAAAAAAAATTCCCGTTAAACCCC